>CM049846.1:38054540-38174540 GCA_027422415.1 Schizothorax lantsangensis | reverse complement strand
GGCCTCATTTATAAAATATTGTGCAGAAACCATCCTAAATTTGATCATATCTCGAATATGCGTACGTTTGATTCATAAAATGAACGTACGAACACAAAACACACGTACGCGTCTCTTTCAGATGTGAAATCTATGAATCAAATGATCTTGAGCTTGCATGCAATTGAATGGTTTCAGCTCTCTGCCTCGTAAACGACTCCTAATTAATGTCATTAACAGATAAAATATCACTAATCATCATAATTTAGAACAGCTTATATTTTAAATAACCACGACAATAAAAAGTGTACGTCTGCTCAGACCCTGACGTGACGCTAAGCACTTTTTCACGTCAAAGACAGTTTTTATAAATATGAGCGCTGGCGTGGATTTATGCATACGCACACTCTACGATCAAATCTGAGCATACGAGGCCCCTGATGCGTTACTCGCTGATCACGCGACACTGAACAGCGCTGTGAGATCCAGCGTGAAGCGCTCGAATTCAGCGAAGAACACTAATAACTCCGGTGATTTAAAGCCGGATGAAACAGCGCTGACAAACAGCAGAAACACTGCGCGACGATACAGTCAGAAGACTATTCAATCTACAAATCACCATCATTTTACCATGGATTTACTGTAGTAACACTAACTGCACCATGGTATTGTGTCAGAATTGTGGGTATTCGTATCGGATTTTAATGAATTAAACGTATTAAAGGACTAATGGAATATAATTATAGTGATTAAGCTATAGCATGTGTGCATTTATACTAAATGTTTTTAGACTACTGTTTTACATACAAATACTAAAAAAAACAGTTATATTTTTACCATGGTATTGAGGTGCTATATGTGTGGTTTTAACTGTGATTATGCTACTATGGAAGACCAATGGTTAATAATAAAAAAAAATAATAAAAAAAAATCAGAATAATTTAATTTCACCGTATAAAAATGAGGTTGTTACAATTGTTACAAATGTTACTGATTTTGATAGTGAACTTAAATGTACATCTGCATCCTAACTCAAGCTACTACCAAATGTGCATTTCTAAGAGACAAAAAATTATTATTAATATTATCAGGCAACACAAATCTGTTTCTTGATTTGAAAGAGTATCGCTCATTAGAACATGCAGAAACTAAGAAATAATTTTTTCTATAAAGATATTTATTTTGTTAAGGAAAATTGTTTTCACTGTGGAGTAAAAATCTGTCGTTAACCTTGAAAGAAATAAAGATTTGACATTTATGCTGATTATCAATATCGACTGATTTGAAAAAAATATCACGATATGTTTTTTGGCCATATCGCCCAGCCCTATTTTCACGTTCCCTTTAGTTTTAAATACGACGCTTTGTTACTCACACTGGAGATGTTTTGACGTAGGTGGCGTTGCGTATCGGCGGACACTCGACTGTGACGCACTGGAAGCCTCCGTACGTGTTGATGCAGAGCTGCTCATGTGTGCAGTTGTTCTGCCGGCTGCTGCACTCGTCGATATCTGAGAACAAAAGCAGAAGGGTCAGAACCAAAGCTGACTGTTTGGTATCCTAAGTGCATGTTGTGCTATTCATGAATGACCTTTGCAGTTGCGGCCGTCAGGGGTCACGCTGTAGCCAGCAGGGCAGCTGCATCGGTATCCTCCAGCGGTGTTAACACACACGTGCAAACACAGACGGCCGGCCGGCCCATTGTGGAACAGTTTACACTCGTCAATGTCTAGGAAAAAACGAAGAGAAGTAATTCTGTCCCTATTGAGAATAGCCAATGAGTCGCCTAAAATCACAGGCTGGTAAAGAATAGGTGTCAAGAGAAACTGTCCTGCTACTCGTCACCTGCTGCTTCCAGAGTAGATTAACAGCTCATCTACACGAACCCAGAGCTTTCCTTTTTTTTTTTCTCATCTCTAGAAATATCTGGGTACACACGAAATCACGAAACCGAAACAAAACGATGTAGTATACACGCCAGACGAGTATGTGGCGCTGTGATTCTGCCACAGAGATACACTAAAAACAAAGAAGAAGACTTGGAGCATGCACTTAAACCTTGTGCGCTTTATACAAACCAGACACAACAACAAGACGACGAACATAGAACAATACATTTATTAATCTGTGTTAATGTTAGTTAAAGTGCCCCTATTATGCCTTTTCGAAGATCACCTGTCATGTAGCAGTATGTGAACATAAACTTTCTGCAAAGTTGTGAAGCCGACATATGCATGATAAATAAAGTTATTGTCTATTAAAAAAAAAAGAGTCGGCTCGCAATCGCCTAAACGAGTCGTCAGGAATTCGAATCTTATTCTGTTACGGCTGTACATCACAAAATAACACATTTGCATAATCTCCACCCATGGGCTGTCATTCGCGCTGTAGACCAATCACAAAGGACTGCGCCATCTGACCAATCACAGCAGCGAGGGCTCACAGAGAGGAGGGGCTTAGAGACTGACCAATCACAGCAGCGAGGGCTCACAGGAGAGGAGGGGCTTAGAGACTGACCAATCACAGCAGCGAGGGCTCATGGAGAGGAGGGGCTTAGAGACTGACCAATCACAGCAGCGAGGGCTCACAGAGAGGAGGGGCTTAGAGACTGACCAATCACAGCAGCAAGGGCTCACGGAGAGGAGGGGCTTAGAGACTGACCAATCACAGCAACGAGGGCTCACGGAGAGGAGGGGCTTAGAGACTGACCAATCACAGCAGCAAGGGCTCACGGAGAGGAGGGGCTTAGAGACTGACCAATCACAGCAGCGAGGGCTCACGGAGAGGAGGGGTTTAGAGACTGATTCTTCAAACGAGTCGTTTAGGAATAATTTAGAAATTAGGTAAAATTAAAACTATTTTTTGAGAAAACTAAAGTGTTTTTTGACCTTGGATGCATGTAAACCTGTTTTAGGACACTCATAGAACAATATTAGCAACCTTAAAAATGGCATAATAGGGGCCCTTTAATAAAAATACAGTTGTTCAGCATTTGTTCATGTTGTTGTTGTTGCTGTCACGTGACGTAGCGGTGTCTGACTCGGGTCGAGACATGGGGTGAAGACATCATCGTTTCATAAAATACACAGATTGTCTGCACACACGAAAACGGAAGGCTGTCATTTTCAGATTTATCCACTTTGGGACCCGGTTTCAAAAAATAGCGGATCCGTATGGACGAAATTGAACAAACCAAAATTTGGTTATGCTCTATTTTGATAGTCCACTTTAGACTTTCTACTAACTATAAGTAACTTTGCAACTACATGTCTACTAACTCTCAGTAGGGTAGGTTTAGGGTTAGTAGAATAAGTTGATATATACTTGCAAAGTTTCTCATAGTCAGTATGTTGTGGACCCATCAAAATAAAGTGTTAGAAGATATTAAGCAGACAGTCTACTAATACTCTAATGACTGCTAGTTGACATGTAGTTACTTACTGTTAGTAGAATGTCTAAAGTGGACTATCAAAATAAAGTGTTACCCAGAATTTTTACATATACAGCTAAACGTGTCTCTGTGTGGACGGGCCCTAAAAGTAATGTGAGAAATGTAGTTTTGAGCAGGACATCTGTTCAGCTGGGATCTTCCACAGCTGTGGAGAGTGTTTGGATCGTACCTGTGCAGACGCTGCTGTCGCGGCCGGAGATGGTGAATCCAGGCTCGCAGGTGCAGTGGGTCATTCCCTGAACCGGACTGCATCTGGACGGACGGATGAACGCAGACGCGGCTCCAGCGCTGACAGGAGACGAGTTCGCTACAGTGACAAAAACTGCAAGAGATTCGGGGGTCAACAGCAAGCGGCACAGGAACAATGGAAGGATTCCTGCATGAAGCCTGGTTTGTACTGGACCCGTCTGTGTGAAGCGAGAGCTGCACGTGTCCCATCTCTTTAACCTGGCTTACACATAATACACTAATATGCTTCTAATATTCAAATCCGTTAAAGGACTGTTAGGCTGCATTAATTAGGTCAATCAGAACCGGGAACACTTCCCATAACACCCGATGTACTTGTTACATCGTTAGAAGAATGGCATCTACGCTAATATTAGTCTGTTTCTTTCTTATTCCGAGGTCACCGTAGCCACCCAGATCCAGTCCATATCCAGATCAGATGGTCACTGCAGCCACCCAGATCCAGACCGTATCCAGATCAGATGGTCACTGCAGCCACCCGGATCCAGTCCGTATCCAGATCAGATGGTCACTGCAGCCACCCGGATCCAGTTCGTATCCAGATCAGATGGTCACCGCAGCCACCCGGATTCAGACTGTATCCAGATCAGATGGTCACTGCAGCCACCCGGATCCAGTTCGTATCCAGATCAGATGGTGGACCAGCACCTAGAGATGACCTCTACAGCCCTGAACGTCAGCGGAGACCAGGACAACTAGATGAGCCCCAGAGACAGACCCCCAGTGAAGACCCTGTCTCCTAGATGGCCATCGGCACAAGACCTCGGGAACCAGTCCTCTGCACAATCTGACTCTGCTGCAGCCTAGATTTAAACTGCTGATTTTGTCTGACCGGAGGAGAATGACACTATTTGGACACACTATTTCCCGTCTAAATACTGTAAAGCTGATGTAAAGCCACCCAGCTTTAGATCAAGCTGATGTAAAGCTGCTTTGACACAATTTGCATCGTTAAAAGCGCTATACAAATAATAGTGGACTTGACATGTCAAACTTGCTGTAAACAAGTGCAGCTGTACTTTCTGAGGCCAAACAGAATCATGTTAAAAGCACCGAATGAGAATATCCAAACAATACACTAATGTTTGACAATGATTTCACTAAAACAAACACGTTATTGTACAAGGACAAGTATAAGCACCTTGAGATCACATGCTAGATAGCAACATAGTGTCGGCCCACATCTGGCACATGTGGAATGATGATCTGGTCCACATGTAGCGTGGAATGATGACACTTGGGCAGACTTTCTGTGATGCATTCTGGGTGTTTTGTACTATGGTACCCAGCATGCATTGCGACAAACACTTTTTTTTGTCACCATTGTTGAGGTTCGTGTGTTGATTTATGATGACTTTGTGTGTTTCTGGAGTTTAAATTTGTGCTTTTTTAATTTTTTTAACTGGTTCTGCACTACTGTTGAGTTTTATACAAGAAATGTATTATTGGCACAACACAATCGTTAAAGTCAAACAACATTAGTAATTTCATTATGATAGTAGAACCGTCACCTGATCTCATTTTGGCTTTATTTGCTACTGTAAATGTGTTTGATAAACACACCATCATAGCTGCCAGCAAAAAAGAGTTATGAGCCCAATTAATGGAAACACTGATCGCCATTGTGGTGACTTCAAATGAAACACGTTAGATTTAAACCCCTGTTAATTCTCAATAAGAACTTCTGTAGACCTCTAACATAAGTCAATCTGGTTAGTAATAAGTGAAGCTGGTGATGCTGTTTGTGGAGGTGTTTAATCCTCCTCTGCTGAGATCTTCAGAGATTTAATGTCTATCTTCAGTTAGGCTGTGGCTGCAGTCAGTTGTTGTCGTGTTTCTGTTCGTCTCTTTTTTCTGTTCTCTTCTTTCCTTCAGTGATTCTGCTTGTTTATGGGCTTATTAAGACTCCATATTTAACATACACAAATTTTGTGACTCGGATAAGGTCCAGTGTGGTTTATTTCTTTGCTCTTGGCTGACATGTGGCATTGCTATGGCTTGATTGTGGCCCAGATCTGGCAAACAGGAGCGGTCCACCCAAGTGCCATCATTCCATGCTACATGTGGGTCAGATCATCATTCCACATGTGCCAGATGTGGGCCGGATCTGGGCCAACACTATGTTGCTATCTGGGATTACTGTCAGGCAGATGTATGATCGAGGCTTAATCAAATCTCATGATTTGTCGGTCTAGTACAGATTGGCTATGTTTTGTGTGGAGTATTAGAGGTTGCAGGTTTTGAAATTGTCCCAGAACATTTTCTAACAATCTGATTCAAATTGCAGCTGTTGTCGGTTCATGTATATCAGGAACAAGTGCGTTTGATTGCACATTGTTTTGTAATTTATGGTGCACAAGCTGTGGATGAGCGATTGGGAATTAGGAGCACTGCTGCTTGATCCACTGCTGACTATAGAGGCAATCATAAATACTAATACAAAATTGAAGAGGTGTTTTTGTGCAAGTTCTGGAACAAACAACAATTTACAAGAGAAAACACTTTTTAATGTCTCCCCCATTTTTCAGATGTTTCTACATCTTTGATCGTAGATGAAAGTTACCAACCAAATATAGTCTAGAACAGCCTTTGTTTGAAGAATATGGACTGATGTGAGCCATATGTGATTAATCAGCAGATATATCTTTAGAAATATCTCATTTGGAAATTACTTTAAGCTTTTAGTTGATTTTTTAGGGTATAAAAGTGTCTTAAAGTTTGGCAAAATGTTACTGGCTGTTTTGACAGCAGCTATAACCGCTCTATCCGTGTATTTAGTGAAGATGAATATGTGGCTGGAGTGTTGGAAACCATCAGAGGAGGCCATTAACGCTTCAGCATCCATACTGAGGTGCGGTACAGAACTGTATACTTTGATAGGTCTGATATCGTCAAACTCTATGTATGTAAATGTGATTCTGAGCAGATTCAAACCCACATGTTGGAGTTGGAGACTGGCAGGTGGGTCCGGCCCAGCCCGTGGCGCAGACGCAGCTGAATCCATTGACCTCGTCTGCACACGTCCCTCCGTTGACACACGGTGATGAAAGACACTCGTCGATATCTGAGAGAGGAGAGTAACTCAGTGAAGATATACTATACCCGAGGAGGTCAGACAGTTTGCTGAGTCTAGTTCTGTCACAGACGTGTGATTTCTCACTGCTCCCGTTCCACTGATACGCTAAAAGTCTGTTGATGTGAATGAAAGTGAAATTTCTGTGAGCTCAAGTCTTGATGCTACACATACACTATATTGCCAAAAGTATTGGCACCCCCTTCTTTATAGAAAAATGCACTTCCAAATCTGTGGCAAAAACGATGGGAACATAATTCATGTATTTAAAAATTGTATTTCATCTCTGTTGCAACAGTTTTGTAAGTGTCTAAAATGACTGAACCCATATGTACAAGTCATTGGTGTTTGGTGATGAGTTTTTGACTCAAGGTCTGCATTTACAGTCACACCAGAGGTGTTAAACTGGGATTAGGACTTGGTTTTATGCAGACCAGTCAAGTTCTTCCACACTGACTCAATCAATCATTTTCTTTTTGAACCTTGTCTTATACACAGAGACATTGTCATGTTAGAATAGAAAAGAGTCCAAACTGTTGCTATAATATTAGAAGCACACAATTTCCTAGAATATCATTATATGCTTTAACATTAAGATTTGTACTCATAGAAATTACTAAAGTAGTCAAACCTATTCATTAGAAGGGGGTGCCAATACTTTTGGCAATATAGTGTATGATGACAATCCTGTGCTTCCAGCTTTGCAGCAACCGCTTGGGGAAGGTGTGTTTCTGCTGGCAGCACCCATGTGCTCAAAGCAAAGGTCATACTTGTGTGGTTTACGGCAGGGGTTTGCAACCTGTGGGGTGCGAGCATCTGTTACTTCAGAGGCATACACTCCAGTATTTATGAAAACGAACTAGCAAATCTTTAGCCATCAACTAGGGGCAATCATTAGTCCCACTGCTAATCAGTCGACAGTTAGCGCAGAGCTGGCTCGAGTATCAGTCACGTTTATTGAGAGATGATTTACAGTTAGCCGGGTCGGGAATCCAACCACGGATTGGCATGTTGCTATCTCAGAAACAGGCTCAGCCATCACATTGAATCAGGTAAACTGGTTATATATTTATTTTTCTTTATAATGGTATAGCACACTATACCAGGGGTGGTTCCAAACCCTTTTTAGGTGGGCTTCAGCCCATTATCTGTCATCTTAGCCCCCCCAAACTATCCTAACAATCGGCCCAGTTTTTCATTCTCACGTGTTTTAAGTATTGTCAGCTGCATTTCATATGTTAATAATGTTAATCAAAAGAGCAAAAGAAAAATCATTTGCTGCTCTTAATGTCCTAAAAGGTTGAAAACCCCTGGTTTACGGAAGAACTTGACTGGCCTGCACAAAACACAGAGAATCTCACAAAACGCCTTCAGGATCAATTGAGACACCAAGTGTGAGCCAGTGACCTGAATGATGGTGTGTGAATGGGAGCAATCCAGTGGAAGCTGTTATAGCAGTACAGGGATTCATGCTTTTGAAATGTAATATTCAACAATACACAACAGCATCATTATGCTCAGACGTTGGGTTTTGTTAAGCTCATCTCAAAGGCATTCAGTAGGGATTCAGGTGGAAAAGAAAAGACCTTCCCCAGTGAAAGCACAGAATTCTGAACTTTACACCGTTGGAAAAGATATTTTGTATCTGTCAGATTGTGGCAACAAAGTTACATTGTTGGCGTTTCTGAGGTAAATGTTGTTACGACTGTTATGACTACTCACAAGCTGTTTTATTGACGATTTTCGAAACACTAATTGGTCGATTACATGAGAAATTAGTTTTTATTAAGTTATGATTTTTTTAACATGTCTTCTGATATTCATTCATGCTCATTTCGTGCTGTAGAAAAGAGGAAAAGATGATTGATTCACATGCCGCTTGAACCGAGGCGCATACAGTGATCTCACGCCACAATAAAGAGCGGAAAAACACATTTATTGTTTGTATTTCGTAATAAAATTGACAGACTGTAAACGCTATGATTTGTGTTATATTAAAAGCAAAACATGCTTATAGCAATTATTGGGTGGCTGGCGTGCTACAAATACTAATAAACGTGAAATATTATTTCCAAACATTTATACCGTCAATAAAACAGCTTGTGAATAGTCATGTAATGTTATTTACCTCAGAAAAGACAACAATAAGGAGTGTTGGAGCCCACATTAGCTTATAACGTTTGGGAGGCCCGTACAAATGTTTTTGCATATGGGCTCGGGGCTGACTTGCTATGCCACTGTGTGGAGCAGACGGATATTTCTGATGATATTTCCATACTAACTGGAAAAGCTCCAGGTTTGATGGAGCGAGTCCTTTCCCAGACCCGTAGCTTCAGATCTCACCTCTGCAGACGGGCTGCTGTCCGCTCCAGCTGAGCCCATCTGTACACTGCCGTGTCTCTGAACCCATCAGCTCAAAGCCCGCATCGCACAAGAAGTGAACTTCATGACCAGGAAACAGAATCTTGCCCAGCGTTCTTCCATTGACAGGAGCATCCAGGTCAGGACAAGTAGCTGCGGAATATAAAACACAGAGACTTTCAATTCAGAGTACTGTTGAGAGTTTACACTTTGAATTAAACGTGTATGCCGTATGATGTAGTTTGGCTCGTTTGCCACTGCTTTAGATCTGATGTGAGACTTGCAGTTCTTGGCTTTAGCGGGTCGGCGAGCGACGCTGTCCTGGAACAGGCTCAGTTTCTTCCTCAAAGTGCGAAGACTCTGCAGATACGAAGCCTCCTGCGCCGAAAGCAGTTTGTGAGCCTGATGAATGGAGTTCTGTAGGTCTTGTTTACTGGGACAGTCCTGAGAAAACAGAGCTTACTGATGCATGAGATGCTCAGATCCAGTACAGCCTCGGATCAGACACACGGTTGTTTGTTATATGGACCACAAAACCAGTCATAAGGGTCAATTTTTTGAAATTGAGATGTATGCATCATCTGAAAGCTGAATAAATAAGCTTTCCATTGATGTATGGTTTGTTATGATAGGACGATATTTGGCTGAGATACAACTATTTGAAAATCTGGAATCTGAGGGTGCAAAAAAATCTAAATATTGAGAAAATCACCTTTAAAGTTGTTCAAATGAAGTTTTTAGCAATGCATATTACTAATCAAAAATTAAGTTTGGATATATTTACGGTAGGAAACTCACAAAATATCTTCATGGAACATGATATTTACTTAACATTCTAATGATTTTTGGCATAAAAGAAAAATGGATAATTTTGACCCATACAATGTATTGGCTATTGCTACAAATATACCTTATGACTGCTTTTGTGCTCCAGGGACACATTTATTTCATTAAGAATCCACAGACGCAGACTGTCTGAAATCAGATTTAGGGTCATCAGCAGCATTTAGAGAAACATCGTATTTTGAGAAAATATTAATTTCACCATCTCAGGCTGCCGTGTTCCTCACCTGCTTACTGTAAAAAGCTAAACAATGGATTGATAACTGACTTATGTGTTTCCATCAACCCTGTCTTGGTTCTCATTACAAAGGCCTGCATGCATGATATCGAATCTGAAAACATGGTCTGGAAAAGTGGCACATAGACCCTAGAAACAGCGACGGTGGGATATTACATCCATAGACATCCATAATGTCGTCCAGTTGCTTCATGTTCCACAGTATTTGGTGTCATTGGATCTCATTCTGATCTAAACATGAAATATTGTTTGTCAGTTTCTGTAAAACAACATCTGGTTTAGGATTATGGTTATGAATGCAGACGGCGTCAGTGTCCAGTCTGTATGGAAAGCTTTACATTCACTGTATGACAGAAATGTTGCTGGATCTTGTCAAATTTCATCCACTGTGTCCTTTAATTTTGCTACTTTAAGGGAACACTCCACTTTTTTTGGAAATAGGCTCATTTTATATCTCCCCAAGAGTTAAATAGTAGAGTTTTACCGTGTTTGAATCCATTCAGACGATGTCTGGCGGTAGCACGTTTAGCGTAGCTTAGCATAGATCATTGAATCTGATTAGACCGTTAGCATCTCGCTCAAAAATGACCAAAGAGTTTTGATATTTTTCCTATTTAAAGGCGCAATGATATTATGCAGCGCCTGAAAGTAGTCCCCAGGTATATCATAACTAGTTACCTAGCTGGGGACTACTTTCAGGCGCTGTGTAATATCACTCATGCTACGGCAGTAAAGCTCCTTGATTATTACGCCGGAATGAGAGTATAGCTCCTAGCCATATCAGTCTAGAAAATCACAACTTTTCATTTTCCATCGGTCTTAGTACACGATGTAACTACAGAAGAGTCAAGCTTTAAATAGGAGAAATATCTAAACTCTTTGGTCATTTTTGAGCGAGATGCTAACGGTCTAATCAGATTCAATGATCTATGCTAAGCTACGCTAAAAGTGCTACCGCCAGACATCGTCTGAATGGATTCAAACACGGTAAAACTCTACTGTTTAACTCTTGGGGAGATATAAAATGAGCCTATTTCCAAAAAAAAAGTGGACTGTTCCTTTAAGATCCTGTCAGATCCTCCGTGGTTTGAGGTCTGCAGTCAATAATCAACATTTTGAACATATGTGAACAGTCTTAATCCATTATTCATGAGATCAACTGTAACACGATCCTTGCTTCTTACTGGCTGTAACTGAGGGGAAGGGCACCATGTTTAACTTTTCTCCATTTCATTATGTAAGCTAGATAAATATTTGAGGTTCCTGTAAAGTGATAGTGTTGGAAACACATTAGCTGCTGGTGTTCAGTTCAACAGTGTTCTCTTTAAGAAACATCAAAACATCGCTCTGAATAGAGTGCTTGTGTAGACTAGTTCAGTACTGCGGGGTTAGAAATAACTGCAATAGTTAGACAGTAAACCTACAGTGTGTCAGACTCCAAAGACATTTCATAATTGTGTTTCGAGATTTATATTGCCCCTATTTCAATGACAGGAGCTTAAAAATATAGGGGCTTATTTTGGTATATTTTATCATACAAGAGAAAAAAAACGACTAGTTCTGCTGTTGGGCTTTTACAAACTCAGATGCATTTACAATGAAACCATAAGAATACCATCATCTCTTTCTGCATTATAATAATCAGAGAGCGAACACAATCACTACGATGATGTAAACGGCGTTTAGCTTCAACCCTTGACCTGCGACTCTGAATGAACTCACTTGTGCTGAAACAGTTGAATTTCACATCTTTAACCGCAGTAGAATTTAACATGTTTTCTTGTTATTACACAGCTCTGTTAGTTGGCAGTGAACTCTTACACTTATACAGCTCACAAGAGCTTAAATGACACAAATACAAAGTAGTTTTTGTTATTTATATGAATATCACTTACCTGAGCCAGCGTGGTATAAACTTGACAGATGAGCACTGAAAGGAGCACAGCATATCTTCGGTTCATCGTCTTCATTAATAAATCGTTGAGTGGATACATTGATTATGTTATTAAATGCCTTTATGTAGTGAATTCCTCAAGAAAAGACTCTGTTCCAGTTAAGCTCTATATACTCTACTGGCTCAGCATTAAAACGCCCTCAGAACGAGGATTTCAGGAAAGCAAGCGCAGGGCTTTTTTCCACATAAACCACAGGTCAGTTGAGGAATTACTGAATGGACAGAAAAAACTTTACCTGGGTTTAGCATTAAACTAGTTCTTAATACACGTGTTTGGTGTTATTATGCATGATTCATCAGTCAGGGCCAAAGTAAGAAATTCTATATCCCAGTACAAAATGTACGCTGTTTTTATCTGTGCCCAATAATAATAAAAATGTATAAGGATTAGTTAATTACACAAATAAATTTAACATTTGTGACCCTGGACCACAAAACCAGTCTTAAGTTCGAAATTGAGATGTATGCATCATCTGAAAGCTGAATAAATAGCTTTCCATTGATGTATGGTTTGTTATGATAGGAACAATATTTGTAAATCTGGAATCTGAGGGTGCAAAAAAATCTAAATATTGAGAAAATCATCTTTAAAGTTGTTCAAATGAAGTCTTTAGCAATGCATATTACTAATCAAAAATTAAGTTCTGATATATTTACGGTAGGAAATTTACAAAATATCTTCATGGAACATGATCTTAATATTCTAATGATTTTTGTCATAAAAGAAAAATGTATAATTTTGACTCATACAATGTATTGTTGTCTATTGCTACAAATATACCTGTGTTACTTATGACTGCTTTTGTGCTCCAGGGACACATATTTAATCAAAACACAAGACTGAGATCAGAATTCCAAGATAAGAGAGAAACAAAACAATCATGGAAATGTGGAGAAAGTAACAGGAAATTAAAAAGTAAAGTACATTTGGAAATACAGTAGTCAAAATTGTCCTAAAACCTAAATGATTCTTGTCTTAGGACAACTTTGATGAACTTTTTTGATCAACTTCAAATGTTGACTACTATAGATGGGAAGTGCGTAAAACAAATAATGTTTTAATATTAATAATTAGATTTTTTATGGATTATTTGTATAATTAGGTAGATCCTTAAAGGGTCATGAAACCCTTTTTTAGCAACTGATACCCCTTTCCCACCAAGGCAGTTCCAGTGCTGGTTCAGAGCCTAGTTTCAAACCAGTTCTTTGTCTTTCGACACCCAAAGCACCAGCTCCGAACCAGCAAAAGCGGTTCGTAAGTAGCACCAAAACATTGCTGGGCTAGAAGGAAGAACCGCTTGCGTCTACCGTGACCAACAAGACGAACAGAAACTGTGGACATTTTTTAGCAGCTAAACACGGACACGTTGGATTCGCCGTGTTTGGATGCCGATGTAGATTCACAAAGCCATGAACGTCAATAACAACACAACGTCCGCCATTGTTGATAGTTTGTTTAGGCTTGTTCGGGATGGATCGGCGGTACGCGGACCGTTCGGTGCGAGGCATCGGGGTGCTGCGGGAGCGACAATGACGGCTCTTTTGGATCGCTCTCGCGGTGCTTTAGTGTGTTGTGTGCCGATCGATCTGCGATGCACCTCGAACAAGTCTGTTGTGTTTGGCGCTGCCGCGCTAGTGAAACGAAACATGAACGTATTCAGTGACGTAAGTCCTGGCTCTGTATTGGCTCTCTAGCCTGTGGAAAAGCAACCGGTTCTTAAAGGGCAGTCGAACCAACTTAGCACCGGCTCTGAACTAGCACCTGGTTCCTGCTGGTGGAAAGAGGGTATGATAGTTCTCAACCCAGCAAAGAATAGCCCAGTGAAGATGCTCTTAAAAACAGTGGTCTTTTTCACCATGTGCTCAATTTCTATTTACATCAACAACATAATCACGCCGGGTTCGGTTCCCAACATGTTCAACATTGAGTGCAATACAAAAGCAGACTTTTTGCTGTACGAGGGGTCGAGTATGAGCCACCTGTGTGAAACCCAGCAATACTTAGCGCTAGAAACATACAGGATTTTGTCTTTATAACTGGCTCACCAACATCACACTTCCACAGAGCCTCGTAATGTGACAGTAGTGCATCTGACTCCAGATCAGAAAGATGAGTGTTTAAACCAGGGCTGCCCAGCCCAGAGTTCATCTCCAACCCTGATTAAACACAACTGAACCAACTAATTAGGATCTGAAGAAGCACTTGATAATTACAGACAGGTGTGTTTAATCAGGGTTGGAGCTGAACTCTGCAGGAAGGTAGATCTTCAGGAACAACCCTTACCACAAAGTAGTATACTTCAAGTTTATTTTATTAAGTATACTTAAGTAAAGTTGAACCCTGCGTCCCAATGTGCATACTATCCATCCTATCTGCCCTAAATAGTATTGAAAATTACTACCATCACATAGAATTTAGGATGGATAGTATGCACATTGGGACGCAGGCCATGTATATTTTTAAGTATACTTTATGTAGTAAGTATACAATTATCAGTGTACTTGTAGTATACTTTTAAGTGTACTATTTCAATACTCCTTCAGACTAAATTGGCCCACTTTCTAGTATATAAAAGTATACTTTAAGTATAACAGTACAGTAGTAAACGTTGAGTACACAACTAGTTTACATCAATGTTTTTATCTTGTACTGCAACTATACTAAAAGTGAACTTATAGATATACTGATAGATTACTAATTAAATACTTGTAGTAGCATTTTTAGTACACTTTGAAGTATAGTCTACTAGTTTAGTAGTTTTATACTGCAAGTATACTCTTTACATCATACTTTAAGTATACTACTATGTATGTACTTATATAGGGATATTTAGGTATTAATTTGTATATATTTTGTTATGAATATCTGAACATACAAAACATCAAAAGAACAGAGTATCTGCTTGTAAACAAAAACTTTTTATTATAGCTTCATGCATTCTTTTTTTAAACACTTGAATATGGGTAAGTTTCATAAATAAAAAATAAACAACATTTTGAACAAAAAGCTGAAAAAAGACTATGAATTTGATTCAGAATGACGTAGATGGAGTCGATCAACACCCCAAAGCTTGACAGTCATTATTATCTCTTCATTGGTGATATTTTATTCATAACGTTACACAGTTATGATGCTGTTTTATGTCTGATGATGTGTTTGATTACATGTGAAGCATCTGTTGTTTCGGTTTCTTCTTCACTTGTGTTTTTGTGGTAATTCTGTACAGTAGATGTGTTCTAGCGCCCCCTACCGTATAACAATGAGCACAAGTATAGCTCAAATATATTTAGACTTTTCTAAGTATAAGTCAAGTATACTTAAATGTCATTTTAAGTATATTTCTGAGAAGCACATAAAGCAAATTTCTGAGAAGTACATAAAAAGTAGACTAAAAGTATACTTTCCTATTTTTAGTTTAAATGAAGCATACTAATAGCACACTTGAATACACTTCTTTTTCGTTAGGGAAGGTTGGGCACCGCTGGTTTAAACTCTTCTTTATGCTCAGCTACTATACTTAAAAACCCAGCAGACAGCAGCCCATACAGAACAGTAGTGTTGTGAGGAGACTGTTAGCATCGGCCACCTTCGAGCAAGATTCAGTTCCTGTAAAGGGTCAGTTAATGCATGGCCTTCCATGTGGTCTGATGGTCAGGATTCGGCCCGCTCACTGCCGGGTTCAAGTCCCAGTCAGGTATTGTCATTCAATGGTGAGTGTAATGCAAAACTGGTTCTGGGGTGCGCTCTCCAAAAGCACCATTAGCCAACTACGGTCACAAGTTCTGTTGAACTCTAACAATGGAACTTGCAACCATAGTTGGTTTTTCTGTACCAGGAGTCCAGTCTGGTTCTGTGGGAAACCCAGGAGTCCATGGGTTTCTGCTTCTAGAAGTAGCTCAGCACCGGTGTAGTGTCCAGGACCTCGTGGGTCCGAACCCGTTTGTGAGGTCACGTGCTGCAGAATTTCTACCTGTTGCAGCAAACAATGTTAAAAATAAAAAGGCCTTTTGCACAAACGACTAAGGTTGAATTTACATTACATGTTTATCCAGTTTTTTCCATCCCAGGTGGTACAGATCGGATACGACCCATGAACATGTAAGCAGAAAAAATCATGTGGATTCCGATATTCTCTGATCAGCTTCAGATCTTATTCATATATGTGTCCCTGGAGCACAAAAGCAGTCATAAGTAACACAGGTATATTTGTAGCAATAGCCAACAATACATTGTATGGGTCAAAATTATACATTTTTCTTTTATGCCAAAAATCATTAGGATATTAAGATCATGTTCCATGAAGATATTTTGTAAATCTCCTACCGTAAATATATATAAAAAATTGATTAGTAATATGCATTGCTAAGAACTTAATTTGAACAACTTTAAAGGTGATTTTCTCAATATTTAGATTTTTTTGCACCCTCAGATTCCAGATTTACAAATATTGTCCTATCATAACAAACCATACATCAATGGAAAGCTATTTATTCAGCTCTCATGTGATGTATAAATCTAAATTTCAAAAAATTTACTCTTATGACTGGTTTTGTGCTCCAGGGTCACAAATGGAGATATAAATCTGATATGAATTGGATACTAGCATTTGTATGCATGTCCTAACACCTTAATAAATCACCACACTTCTGCTGGAGGTTTTGACAGTTCTTTATTTCCCTTTTATAAGGCGGATGGATCCCTGCATATATATATTTATATACAATATATATATACAAGAACTTGCTATATTGGAGAGCTACACCAAGAAGGGGAGAAGGTAACATCATAAACAACACTGACAGGTCATCAAAGAAAGAAGGGAATGAGGAGATGTCTATCAGCACAACTGGATGACTCTGAATGAGAAGGAAAGAACCAAGAACCTGACCTAATAACTTAAAACAAACTCAAACCAACAACACAGATTTCACCCACAGTGTATTTTAAATAGGTTTAGTGGAGAACCATTGACCATAAATATTCTCAAGGAACCAAGATATATAAAAAAAGTGATTTATCAACAACAACAAAACATCGTTAGTCTCTCTTTTTAAATGTATTCCTTCTTTTCATTCTCTGCTTGACTCTTTTTTTCCTCTCCAAGGCTGACTTCTCCACATGCCTTGTTTCACAAAGGAAAAATGATCCAAGCCCAAAAGATACAAGGGTTACACTTTATTTCGAAAGTCCACTTTAGACATTCTACTAAATATATGTAACTACATGTCTACTAACTCTCAGTAGGGTAGGTTTAGGGTTAGTAGAATAAGTTGATATATACTTGCAAAGTTTCTCATAGTCAGTATGTTGTGGACCCGTCAAAATAAAGTGTTAGAAGATATTAAGCAGACAGTCTACTAACCCTAACCCTAACCCTAATCCCTAACCCTAACCCTAACCGCTACTAATACTCTAATGACTGCTAGCTGACACGTAGTTACTTACTGTTAGTAGAATGTCTAAAGTGGACTATCGAAATAAAGTGTTACCGATACAAGTTAGTATAATACTAACAAACGATTGAACAGCACAATCAACGCATCACAAAACGAACCCACAGACACACAACAGCAAAACACATTGTCATTATCTTCAGAGTCTTCTTCGGTTCTCCTCTTCAGAACTAGTAATGATCGTCAGAATAACTTCACAGTGTGGTAGAAAGTGAGGTGAGAGTGTAGTCGTTCACATCAGGAGAATTCAAACAAGGTTATAATAAACAGAATTAGGAAACCCAATAGTTCATAGATAAGTATACAAAAATCGCCACATTTAGGTGCTTGTCTTTCCCATCACACTGCTCTGGGAAGGCATTGATTGGCTAGAAATGGGACTAGATGGTCCAATGTATCGTTCAGATGAGAGAGTATGGCCAGATGCTGACAGAAGTGACCTGACATGGTGTTTTCTCATCAGGGAAAGCGGATTGTAGCCAGCAGTGTAATGTGTAAGCGGCAGCTTTTTCTCTCGAAGCGTTTAGGTTCGTTGCCGCAATGCCCGCCTCTTTCTGTTGTAGTAGTGATGTAGACCGGTCTGTCTGGAGTAGTTCATCATGTAGTTTTGTTTGCGGGTGCTGTGAAGAGGAAAGCAAACAGAGGTTTAACAATGCGAGGAAAGAGTTCTCGTGCGCAATCGCTATTCTAAATCGTAACTAGGCTTCACAACAAACTACAGAATCAAACAGATCGTTCACTCGTAACCTCAAACACTGTCATCGTTTCATTTCATGGTGTTTTGGAGCTAGTGCAATCGTAATTGTTTGGTAAGTGACAAAGACAATCCGGTTTTGAGTGAGTAGTGCTTGAGGTTGGAGCTTGAGGACACACTGACAGATGGAAAAAGATCTAGAGACCAAACGTAATAACAGTGAGAGGTTGTGAGGAGGACAGATAGAGACAGACAGAGTCAAAAGAAAAATGTGAGAGTTGCTATTGCTTAGCCTGTCATTGCCTCTTCTGTCCGTCAGGTTGGGACCAATGAGCCAGGAACGCAGCCAGGACAGGAATGGGCTTCTGCAAAGCATGAAGGGACAGGAGGGTGGGAGATGGTGCTGTGATGAGGGTGAAGGACCGGTGAAAGGGATCTTATCTGTGAGTCTCTGGGCTAGTGGAGATACAGCCACGACACACAACGTTAGCAATGGCTTATGAACAAATACAATCACAATTAAGGGACCTGGGACGGGGGAACCGGCTCTTTACCAAACATGCACACACATGTAATGTTTGACTGCATTTTAATCTTATTAGTGGTTTGGCAACATCATAATTAACGTTAAAGCAACTCTTAAACTAACTATTAATCTAACTTTTCCGTTCATTCCACCCCTCCAGGAAGCTTCAAGTTGTATAATGACAGAGATGAGATTAAAGGAATAGTTCACCCCAAAATTAAAATTTTATCATCATTTACTCACCCTCATGTCGTCCCAAACCTGTATGAGCTTCTCTCTTATGTTGAGCACAAAAGAAGATATTTTGAAGAATTCTGGTAATCAAACAGTTGATGGTCCCCACTGACTTTCATAGTATTTATTTTTCTACTATGGAAGCCAATGGGGGCTAACAACTGTTTGGTTCGTCAAAATATCTTCTTTTGTGTCCAACATAAAGAAATTTATACAGGTTTGGGACCACATGAGGGTGAGTAAATTTTAAGTTTTGGGTGAACTATTCCTTTAACACACCATAATAGGACGCATGAATTGTGGGAACTGACTCTCCGATGGTGTGAAGTGTGATCACTGTGTAAATTAAGGTTCAGAATGGCTTCTTTCTCTCCTTTCTCAAGTCATCTGTTCACCCTGTTCAGCGTATCTACATCATTGTCACCTTTGCCCTTGGATGTTCGAGTCGTGTCCAGAAGGGTTCTCTCTTATACCTGTACATCTGCATGCTAATGCAAGTGTCTAATCAGCCAATCATGACTCTGGGCTATTCTGGGGGCAAAGAGTGTCCGACCCAGAATTAGAAAGGTGCACCTGATAAAGTGACCAGTGAGTGTGCATTGAGTCTTTCATTTCACTGCTACACTATTTTGCTTTATGTTGGCTTGAGTACATCTTTGGCATACAGTGTTGTGCTTAGTTTGTTTCTGACTCTCCAGCTGTATATAGGATGGGTTATTACTGTCACATTCTCCAATGACCTAATATTTTCAAGTATATGATTAATTACTGTATAAAAGCAAAAATCAAATGTTAGATCTGTACTGGGAGACATTAGCCTCCAGTTGTGTAGAGGAAAGAGTCTTTAGATTAGACAGGTAGGATACAGGGGATAACAACAATGGAAACAACAGACAGTTTGACATGCACACAATACTGGACAAAAACAATATGGCACACTAAAGCAAAAGGTATCATCTTAAAATAACCCTGTTGAGAAATCCAGCATATGCTGGTTAGGTATGTTTTGAAGCATGGCTGCTGGTTTGAGCTGGTTTAAGCTGGTCATATGCCGATCCTAGTTGTTTAGACCAGCTCATGACCAGCTAAGAACCAGCTTAATCCAGCTCAAACCAGCAGTCACGCTTCAAAACATACCTAACCAGCATATGCTGGATTTTTCAACAGGGGAATTTTTTTTTGACTTTTGCACAGAACTGTATATTGATATACTGTTATAACTTTAGTTTCAGTGCTTCTGATTTAACAGCTGTTGCATATTCTTCAAGATGACAATGTATTGCTAACAGCTAATGAACGTGCTGTGCTGCATTTGCAATTTTAATTGATTTACCTAACTTATAATGACCTTTAGTTAACTTTTTCATGTGCTATTTCCTTTATTTTTTCCACATGTATGGGGCGATGAGGTCTACTGTGATGTACAAGAAAGGTTCAATGAGTGATGACCAAAGGCAGGGAACACTGGTGCATTCTGGGAACAGCAAAGCACTTACCTGACACTACAGCCATGCCATAGGGAGCAGAATACAGAAGAGAGGAAAGGTTATAAGATGCAGGACAGGGCTGTTGCTGGCTTGCACAAAGGTCTGGGGGTGGAGGAACCCTGACCTGCGCCAGCAGTAGCAGAGCAACAGAGGGAATGCAGGGCCAACAGAGTTGAAAGTTAGGAGTGAAAACAGCGAGGTTCCAAAGAGGAACATAAATTTAAGTGGAGGTCAGGAAAGGGAAAGGTTATTGCAGAACAGCGGAGGATGGTGGAGGCAGACGGGTGAGTGCCGGGAACATGTGGAGGGCAGTGATGAGAGAGAGAGAGAGAGAGAGAGAGACCAGACCTTGAGTGAGAGAGACGGGGACTGAGGTGTGTGTGTGTGTGTGTGTGTAGGATGAGAACGGGGAGTGTTTAATGTCTATCAGCAATGCAGCACTATGTAGAAACTATGGTATTAATAATGAGTGTACTTCATTATAAGCCTAATAGGAGAATTTTCTGGCAAATCTAAGCACTTTTCTCATAGGTGTCAGCTTGCTGGAAGATTTTACTGATGTCTGAGTGAAGGAGAGATGATTATCATAAGGCTGGTTTGATGTCTGCAGGCTGGAGTACTCACAGAATGACTTCCACATGGTCCAGCGCCCACTGATCGTGCCCCGCGCCCTCGTGCCGCGGCTGCCACCATCGCAACTGCACCCCTCTGACACGAGCCTCACTGCAGCAGAGAAACCAACACACCAGTCAATACTCTTCCATAGTGATGCTGTTACTATCACCATGAGCTCCTTTGCCATTCACCCCGGACTCCATTTCCCATAATCCTTTGCCTGGACTCATGAAATCTCATCATCAGTTCACAACTGTCTCATATTAAAAGGACTATAAAGATTGCACACACACACACAGCGCTGTTTATCGTTAGCCTGTAACATTTCCTTGTACCCATGTTTCCTTGCCTTGCCTTTGTGTTTTTGATCTTGGACTGTTTGCCTGGTTTTTGAGTGTTTTTGCTGCCTGCCCTGACCTTTGCCTGTTTGTGGATTACTCTTTTGCCTCTGCCTTGCATTATATGACCTTTGCCTGTTTTTGGATTACTCTTTTGTCTTTGCCTTGCATTATATGACCTTTGCCTGTTTTTGGATTACTCTTTTGTCTTTGCCTTGCATTATATGACCTTTGCCTGTTTTTGGATTACTCTTTTGCCTTTGCCTTGCATTATATGACCTTTGCCTGTTTTTGGATTACTCTTTTGTCTTTGCCTTGCATTATATGACCTTTGCCTGTTTTTGGATTTATCTTTTGTCTTTGCCTTGCATTATATGACCTTTGCCTGTTTTTGGATTTATCTTTTGTCTTTGCCTTGCATTATATGACCTTTGCCTGTTTTTGGATTTATCTTTTGTCTTTGCCTTGCATTATTTGACCTTTGCCTGTTTTTGGATTACTCTTTTGCCTTTGCCTTGCATTATATGACCTTTGCCTGTTTTTGGATTTATCTTTTGTCTTTGCCTTGCATTATATGACCTTTGCCTGTTTTTGGATTACTCTTTTGTTTTTGCCTTGAATGATATTGTTTGCTGGAGTTCGACCCTGCCTGTCTGACTACGTTTTAAATAAAGCCTGCATTTGGATCCACACCTCACTTGTCACGAGTCCCTCAGATTACAGATGCAGTCCAGATGTAATTCAGAAGAACATTTTGGTACAATTTTAAATCTTAAGGTAAAACACCATGGTCCTTGAAAATAGGCGAGAATGACTCTTAGCATGTAAGTGTAATGACATTTGTTAACAGCAATTAGATGTTCCAAACACATGCACAAAATATTGTTAAAAAAATTCTCACAAAGCTCAAAGTCTTGTGGAAGCACAAACATTTGGGACATGTTTGAGATATTTGCAGAGAAAGAGGACCAGCGAAGCATGAGTTTTTCAGGCATCTCAATAAGGACGTCTTATTCATAGATTGCCGCTGAACTCACAGAAGGCACACGAGTGAGACTGTTTTTTCCCCCAGAGGGACACAGGTGTGGGTTAAGGACCAAAACTAGCAGACAAACCAAACCTCACAGACCCAGAACTAGTCCAGGAGAAAATTCACTTCATGTGATGAAGCTCCGGTTCATGCTCTAACCAGATTGAGAGTCAAAACGGTTTCTCTTACAGTATATCCTGACGTGTTCCAGCAGGTCATAGGTGACAGGAACAAAATTCATCAATGGAGTGAATCTTTCAAATTACATGAGTTCTTTTCTCACTCGGACACCTACAGGCCAATCTGCACATGTTCAATTACTCTTTACCAAACTGTTCAACTTGCTGCAAGTAAAACAGCTATGTACCTCCCTCAGTTTACCACCTACAAATAGACAAACCTGTTGAGATGTTAAGTCAAAACTGCGAGAGAATGCAGAGGAGGCTTGTGGCTGAGGATGGACCTGCAGGCTTGGTATCACAGTAAGGTTTGGTGTCAGTGAGGGGGTAATTGAGGCTAACTGTGAGGGTAATAAAAAAAGGTTGGGAAACACTACGAAAGAATAAATCATTAACATTCCTTGAGTCATCATTAGCCAGTGACCCTTCTGAGGCAAACAGGTACAGTGCATGTTATGCATGAGTGTAACTGAAACACTGAAAAGCCCATGGATCAGCACATCAAAGCCACAGATTCTGCATTTCCAGAAACAGAATGACATCTCCAAGTTCAACACTTACCCCATGCCCAGAGTGGATGAACTGAT
The DNA here is from genome assembly GCA_027422415.1 of Schizothorax lantsangensis. Lineage (NCBI taxonomy): Eukaryota > Metazoa > Chordata > Actinopteri > Cypriniformes > Cyprinidae > Schizothorax > Schizothorax lantsangensis. The sequence goes on along the minus strand of CM049846.1, from coordinate 38,151,248 downwards.
TAACTGTCTAGGTAAGGTACATTTCATATAAACATAATAGACAGCAGGCAGAGAGGATGACAACCTTCTAAGTTCCCTTTCCACACATTTTAATTTTAATGGGGTTTAATGTGATAGTCACAGCACGCTCACAATTCTACTAGCTCCAACAAACAGATATAGCATTTGCCTTTAAGAATCCATTATCTTTTGGGAAGAGCAAAGGGTGTTAACACGAGCACATTGTGACTCCAATAACATTAACTGCTTTGTTCCCCCTGATTCTTATCCTTAAAGTCAGATAAATTCTACAGAACTCCCAGGAAAAATAAGTACCTAACTTACCTGACCATGCAGCTGAGATAGGAGAGAAGGCCTGAGTACACTTCATTTTACTTGTTCTAGTGTCAAATGAGTGTGCAAGACCTTCTAAGAATATTCTATTGACCATATGTCACTTGCTTCACACACACTGTCCACAAGCTGGAGTGAGGGGTATAGTGACGTATAGTGATATGACAGATCTTAACTTGCATACTTCTACACACAACAGAAACACAATGGAGCACATTCTCTTCATATCCATTCAGAGAACAGTATACGCTTAATGAGCACTGTTTGTGACACAACAATGTTTATAAATTCTATCAAGTACCTTATGGTATTAAGGTACATGAATGCATAAGTGATTCAGACTAATGTTTGAACTCTATGCATTCAGCACGTTGCTTTTGGAAAGTGATTAATGCACAGGCAAAATCATGAAGACACTGTTTTAACTGTGAACTTCAAATGCAAATAACATCACTGGATCAGAAAGGTGCCATAGTGCAATCCCCTCCTTTTGAGTAAGGTGTAAAAGTGTTCAGAAAAAGAGTTCTCCTAGACCAGAAGTGAATTACTGTAAGTTTGGGAAGTGTTCTGAGTTCAGGGAGTTTGGAGATACGAGTTCTGAGAGAGTAACAGCATCTTGCCCTGCAACATTCCCTTCAAGCATGTTTGCAGACTCACAGTGGGATGTTGTAGGACACTCTCTGGGCTTTGATGAAATCTTTTGGCTGGTGTTGAGCAATGACGTGCCAACTAACTCCGTTATTGACGCTGTACTGGAGAAGCACGGCCCGGTCGACTGTATCCGCCTGATCCAGTGCAGCGTTACAGCTGTCCGTTTGCGACACGCTGCCTATCTGCAGCACGAACATGATCTTACTGGAGGAGAGAGATGTGGAGAGGATAGTGCATTAATGACTGAAATGAGCAAGAAGTATATAGTATAGTTTTCTTGCTATACCTAGCACGGGTCAGATCCAGAGGTCTAGTGATGGCTTGTCTCATCTTGCAGCCGTTGAAGTACAGCGAGTCTCCATGAGCGTGAGGAGAGAGCTGACCGCATCCGCTGCCCACGCCGCCGCCCTGAATCAAGCTCCAGCTCTCCTGAGACACCGAACCAGACTCAAAGTTATCCTTTATCGAGCTGGGCAGCTCGCTGCTGGACAAAGAGCAGTCATCACCTGAGAAAGACAAAAGCTGTTCCTGTGTGTTCTGTTGTAAACGTCACGGAATCACAGAGTTATAGAAAACTGACGCCCACCGTGATAGCCTTCATCACAGATGCAGACGGGTCCGCTGGTACAGTAACCGTGACCGCTACACAGTCCAGGACATGCTTCTCCGATGTACACATGATCCACGGCCCAGCTGTAGCGCTCGCCAGGCGCCTCGTGCTGGATCCAGCGAAACTGTGTCGCACTGAACACATGAAGGAGAGTCCGATATTTATAGACATGTGCATTAAAGGGATACACTGAAAGAACTTGAGACCAATTATGATGTCCTTTTAACCGTTCTAGACTGTCACATATCCTAATGGAGGTATAGTCCTGCTCTAATAGGGAAATGCACTCCAAATTAAACAATATTGTGGTATCGTAACTCACGTTGATGGCCATTCACATCGTGGTCAATTGACGATGTCTGAAGCGTGGTGCTGAAACTTAGGAACGGAGGCAAGCCAAAGATCGCTCATGCAAATACCCAATCCCGTTCATCAAAATATGTGATTGGTTGTTGTAACTGATGACGGCACGTGACCACTCTTTATTGACACCACCCTCCGTCAAGCTGCTGTGAGTGCGCGTGAGGGACACGTCACACAATGTTGTGCCACTCAGATTTGGACAAGGTTGTGTACAAGAGGTAGATTATACTGTTTACGCTTCCTTAGGCCATCAATGTGTAGTTTCCACGATAGGAATTGTAATGGATTTCTTATGTTACTTTTTCACTCTTTGTAGTGAGACAGTGTATACCAGACTGACAGACTAGAAGTTTGACCTAAAAACATCAAAATTGGATTTGAAGCTCTACTGACTTTGCCCTTTAAGCTGAAAATAAATATTTAAAGGAACTATCCCTTTAAAGTGCAGTATGAATACTGACCGTCTTAGGGTGAACTGGGTAATGCATAGGGTTATGTAATGCTATTATCAAGTATCGTGGTATCGTTCGATTAATCTGGTCACTGACGATATGTAAAGATAGCAGCAAAATTGTGTTAAATAGCGAATGCAGTGAACTCTATATTGCACTAAGTGCTTTGAGTTTAGCGCCTGTTAGGCCAACAACACCAGTTAGGCTTTATTTTCACATTGATGTAATTTCCAACATTTTAATGGACAGATGAATTACAGCACTTCACTAGATTTGTAGTGAGACGTGTTTTCACTGAAGCTGGAGTTTTCCTTCAAAATAAAAGCTCTACTGACGTTTCCGTCAAAATAAAGGCTTAAAGTGCAGTATGAATTACTGACAGCTAGTGGTTTAAATGGGTAATGATAGGGTTAGAAGTAATGTAGAAGTATTGTAATTTCCCTACTGTAGTGTAAAGCAAAAATAATAGCGGCGTGTCTATTTTCACTAAGTGCCAATAGACCGCCTTGTTGGCAAAGGCCATTTACACTAACTCCGCCCACCAACGTTTGATTGGGTTAGTCAACACTAAAATAAGACGCCCATTTAGCATCAGTTCCGGTGGCGTAGATGGTAAGGCGCATGCTTTTTGACGCGATCGACCCGAGTTCGAACCCGCCTTTTTCCGAACTTTTATTCTTCCTTTTCAAATCTCATATCACATCGGAAAGGCATTTATGTTCAATAAAAATTAAGGAAATAATCAGAAAGTTGAAAATAAAGTATGGGTAGGTGCAGGGAGGGCTTTATTGTCCCAATAAGGTGGCATCCATTTAATAATTTGAATTAAAACTGTAATTCAATACGTTATTATTGCGTACTGTTACTGATACTGAGGTGCAGATAATTGCCACTATTTGCAATAAGTAGTATAAATAGCAGAAAATCTTGCTATTTTAACAGTGTAAATATAATCTATAGCTATTTGCACTTAGTGCAAATAGCCATTGCCAAATAATATACCTATGAAATATTCATTTTCATTTATTTTACAGTGGAATTGTTTTACAATATATAGGAATTACTGTCATAGGAATAACAATAATATAATTTTTTTAATATTAATATATTCTAATTTGTTTGTCTTCCTAAAACACCAGTGTGAATGTAATTCAGACTGAGACAGTATACCACAAATAAACGGAGGGTCGAGCCCCTCTTAAAGTTCAGGTACAAGTCAATTCCCTGACTTTTCTCTGACTTAATTTTTCTTAGTTAAGAACATGGGTTGGAGCTCTTAATTTTGAACTCTGCATTAAGTGCATTAGATGGAAGAATTTAACTTTAAAATGTACAAAATGTAATTTTTTTCCCAAGTCTTCATTTGTCTATTTTTTTAAAATATCGCAATAAATATCGTATCGTGGACTTCATATCGTGATATTATCGTATCGTAAGATTTTGATATTGTTACATTCCTATAAAGCAATCTCTCAAAAAGACCATTTAAGGGATCATGTAGGGAGCCTATAAGCCATACCCAGATGACACATGGTCAGGCAGCTGAATGGTGACTCTGGTCCACACTGAACTGTTGACAGGACTGTAGATAGTGGACTCGTGGAACTGGAAAGGTGAGCAGCCCACGTTGTTGACAGAAGAAGGGAGACAAGCAGACTGGACTAACTGCCACACGTCTGATCTGTGGAAGAAAGCAACTTCATTACTAGACAACATATTACCACTTCATTTCTTTTTCTCACAAGATAACTGTCATTAACACTGGGCTTTGACAATAGATCAGGGTGTCCAATCCTGCGCCTTCAGGGCCACTGTCCTGCAGAGCTCAGCTCCAATCCCAATCAAACACACCTGAGTAGATTCTTTTTTGATAACAGCAAAATATGTTTGCTGCGTAAATCATGACGGACTTATTAAAAAATGCAAGCCAGCAGGAGGCACTTATATCAGGATAACTAGAGTACGGTAACCAAGTAACGGCTGTACCCATACTCGACAAAGCAGAGCTGAGCTTACAAACTTCAAAGCACATACACAATTATACAGTGTATAACCAGCAGTGAAATGTTAGTCACATGGACAGTGCAAATATATGTGCAGCATTATATGGAATACAAACACAAAGAATGCCTTGCTCATACATAAATGTAAAAAAAAAAATGAATGAAGTAGAAAAAAAACAATAAATAAATAAATAAAGTGTGCAGAACAGTATACTGTAGACTGAATGTGCAAGAAGAATGTGCCCTGCGGAAACAGGTTGTACAGGGTATTTACATAGAATACTAACAAACGCTTAGGCTTTATCAGGCATTAAAGATGACAGTATGAAAATGACATTGCTGTAACATTTTCTAAAGACAGCAGAGCTGAGCTTATACAGTGATTCATAAAAACACCGTGCCTCGTTTTGATTTTTAAACGTGCAATGTTTATTCAACGAAGCCTTATGGAAAATCGGTCGCTTTTGATATCGTGGTGGGTCGCCACAAATAAATATGTGCAGTATGTGAAACCCATCCCACAACACAACAACCTGAGCCCAACTTCATTACTCATCACTTTAACTGCGTTTGTCGATAAACAAACACAGAACAGAGCCAGGTCGCCCGATGAAACGGTCTAATAGGCAGCGTCCTTGTTTACGGTGTCAGGGTCTCATGCAGCAATTAAAGCTTCCCGTAGGCTTAGTTAAAAGCGCATTAAATCTTTATATTCTCACCTTACATGCAAGTAAGAAAAAGACGAATTACATTTTCTCCTCAAACCTACTTATCTTAATTTGATGTTCCTTTAGTAGGCAGTAGCCTATACATTATTTTTGTACTAAAGTGAGGGGAAATAAAATAGCATGCATTATATGTTTGGCTGATGTTTATTCTGTATGCCTTATTATGACGGTCAGTGAACGTGGTGGCTCGCCAGGCTGCAAATTGTCCCATCCCACAACACAACAACCAACCTGAGGGCTATGCATTAACGCTGCCTGATCAAACTTGATTTTTTTTTTCCTTATAAAAGTGGAAACGACTTACAATAGCTTGTGCTATGAAACTCCTTCATTTGTGTTCAGGCAGCGTATAAGAGTAAGACATTATTCATGTTAAACTATTCAAAATATTTCTTTTATTTGCACCGTTCCCCGTACATTCACAATAAAAACTGGCTTTTGTAGTTAAATAAAGGAAACAAACATATTATTAAATTGGATGCGCTTTCTCAAGAGCGCATCGATGAACCGAAATTCTGCAGGCTAGCCTACGCTAATTTTTGCACAAAAAAAAAAAATTTCGTTTTGTTAATTGTTTGGCTGAGTTGTTTAGAAAAGTGGAAAATTAATCCCTTAAACAAATTTAGACTTACAATAGTATTTTTAATGGGTCACAGCCACCTATCAATTTAAATTTAATTTAATTGCAATTTAACATAATCGTCGGTTAATTAATATGCAAAACTTAACGACCGTCGTGTTAGGAGAAATAAAATACCGAAATTTTGTAAAATTCCTATTTCTATAAACGTTAATCAGAAAATAATAATAATACAACTGCACCTGTTTATGCGCATTATTGCTTGAAAAATTATCAAGTAGCCTAAATCTATATAGGCTCCATAACAAAGCTACAAAAAAAATAAAAAATACATAACACTTGTTATTGAAAAATTATTTTATAGGCCTATACCTAATTTAATAATAGCTTATGCTGTTTTGTTTCAAATGATGAAGAACAGGCTACTGGCCTATAATTTACGCAATAGGAGAAATTATGTATGGAAACAGCTCAAGGGTAATTTTTTTTTGTGATACACCAAAACTTATGCGACAATTCGTTTTTTTAGGGATGACGTCATCACGCACATCATTTTATCGGTAAAAGGCCAATTGGATGGAAATTTCGAAAAGTTTTTTTAACGCATATTCTCTTTGTCGATAACAAAACAGCGCAAAAACTGGATGGAAACTTGATTACTAACACTGGGCTTTGACAACAGATCAGGGTGTCCAATCCTCGAGGGCCACTGTCCTGCAGAGCTCAGCTCTAACCCCAATCAAACACACCTGAACCAAGTTCTTCAGGATTACTAGAATCTTCCAGGTAGTTGTGCTGGGACAAGTTGAAGCTAAACTCTGCAATAGGAGAAATGGACACCATGCAATAGGAAACAGCTAAAAGGAGGAGAAAGGTACAATAATCTATGCGACAACATTCGTTTTTTTAGGGATGACGTGATCAGGACACATGCACATCTGTCGTCTGTACTCACCTGGCATCCCTCCTGTACTGTAAAAGCACTGAATGACGGTCATCACATCGGTCTGCCTCAAAAGTCGGTCTGCCTCATTAGACAGTCTGTGAGACAAAATGAATAGGGTGAGTGATCCGGGGCTTAAACAGGGGCGGTCCAATATGTATCAGATATCATGGGATAGAGACTCATAACGTAAGTATAATTAAACATACATGGGCTCTATACACTTATTTTTGTAAGCACTATAATTAAACATACAGTACATGGCTCTATATAAAAATTGGCATAAATAATGTTATGAGATTAATGTTTTAAATATAAAAAGTGGAATATAGAAATATGAAATGAGAGAAAAAAATAGAATTATACATATGAAACTAAAATTGCCAGTTGCAGCAAGCCACTGTCTTAGTAGGTAAGCAAGCCACTCGTCTTAATAAGGCATGAGTCGCTGAATGCCATCACATCGGTCTGCCTCACAGCCAACCACAATCTAAAGTGGACAAAGACCAGAGTCACTGTCACAGTCTGTGAGAATGATCTCAAACAGGGGCGGTAATAGGGTGAGTAGATATCCGGGGCTTAGCCCAGAGACATCCATATGTGTCAGAATACATGGGATAAACTCATAAACGTAAGTATAATTAAACATACAGGGCTCTATACACTTATTTTTGGCACTTGTACATGCATATAAAAATTGCATAAATAATGTTATGAGATTAATGTTTTAAATATAAAAAGTGGAATATAGAAATATGAAATGAGAGAAAAAAATAGAATTATACATATGAAACTAAAATTGCCAGTAGGTGGCAGCAAGCCACTGTCTTAATAAGTGAGTCGCTGAGCCATTGATTCTCAAAACGGCTGATCATCATTCAGACCAGGGAACAGGGATCACCGCTGTGTAAGGACTGGCTGTGTGTTAACGAACTGAAGGAATCTTCACAATTAGATGCCAACATTGTTTGCCTGTAGCGAAATAGAGCAAAAAAGGCAATATTGTCTCTACAATTTAAGACAGTTAATATCTGTTGCCTTGACACTAAGAAAAGTCTGCCACTGACCATGCATGCTGAACAAACCGTTCATATAATCGCTCTAAATCCGTGATTGACTGCATATAATTCTGATTAAATATCTATATTTGTTGCTTCACAGTGACAGTGCTCAGTAACATTATGCACAGTAAATGCGATATACGAAAAATATACATACTTCTTTTAAATTAAAAATAGTTTAAAGTTCAAGTGTTCTCAGTATACTTCTTTTATTTAATTATAAAATAGGAAAGTAAAAGTCTGACTTTTAGTCTTGTGCTCATTGTTATACTTTTTATGTACCTAGAACTCACATCTACTGAAATAGAATTACTGAAGAAGAAACCGAAACAACAGATAAAATGACATGTAATCAAGTATACTTGACTTATACTCATAACTGAAAAGTCTGAATATATTTGAGCTATACTTGTGCTCATCAAGCTGTTAGTACGGTACCTCAAAGGGGGCTTGCTAGAACACATCTATTACTGTACAGAATTACTACAAAACACAAGTGAAGAAGAAACCGAAACAACCATCCCGATGTTTTGATTATCATTCATATTCATATTAGCTAATCAAACACATAAAATGTTGTTTATTTCTGTATTTTTTATTTATGACATTAAAACAGCATCATAACTGTGTAACATTATGAATAAAATATCACAATTTTGTTTATAATATGTTCAATTTCTTTTGAAGAGGTATGTTCAGATAATGACTGTCAAGCTTTGAGTCGATCAACTTACCTCAAAGCTTGAGTCATATATACTACCTCTTCATTGGTAAAAATGATATTTTATTCATACTAATCAGTAAATCCATCCCGACTATAAGTTCCATCTAGTATAGTTGCGTTTTGATTATCATTCACTTGAATCATATTCATATTAGTAAACTTTTTGTTCTCAAAATGTTGTTTATTTCTGTATTTTTTATTTATGAAACTTACCCACATTCAAGTGTTTATAGAAAAGAATGCTTTTATGAAGCTAGAAAGTGGAATAAAATGTTTTTGTTTACCAATTTTGTTTAAGGAGTAATATGTTCTTTCTTTTGATGTTTTGCATGTTCAGATATACAAGTACATATAACTGAACATATACAAATTAATACGTAAATAGGGACTTATAGTAGTATACTTAAAGTATGATGTGAAGTTCACTTACGAGTTTACTACTTGCAGTATAAACTTGACTAAACTAGTAGACTATACTTCAAAGTGCTAAAAATGCTACTACAAGCCAGCCAGTCTATAAGTTCACTTTTAGTATAGTTGCAGTACAAGATAAAAACATTGATGTAAACTAGTTGTGTACTCAACGTTTACTACTGTTATACTTAAAGTATACTTTTTATATACTAGCATTTAGTCCCAAGGAGTATTGAAATAGTACACTTACAAGTATACTACAAGTACACTGATATTTGTATACTTACTACATAAAGTATACTTAAAAATATACTTGAACTTTACTTAAGTATACTTAATAAAATAAACTTGAAGTATACTACTTTTTGGTAAGCGTTTTATCAATGGCTGGCCAGTTCACATGTCGGTCAGAAGTACAAGCCTCGAGCATTTTATGCATGCGGTTCTAATAGAAATTATTTTAATGTGCATGAAAATTCAGTGATGATGCGTACAGTGCATGGTAATAAAACATTCAGGGCTCCAGCCCCCTTTAGCGCCGCCCCTGATCTCAAACATCTTGTGCACAAACCTTGAACTGTAAGATGTATCCAGGCTGAACAATGAGTTCTCGGGTCGCCAGGATATTGTGAGACCCGTCTTGGTTCTTGTTGGGCCAATACAAGTGGAACGACGGGTTTCCGCAGAAGCCGGCCGTACGGACAGCATTGGGATAGAAGCTCCAACTCTCTTCGTGAGAGACACCCTCTGGAGGAAGGACAACATTAGTGCAGCTCTATAATATGGACAGTAGCTCATAGGGATGTAACAATACCAAAATCTCACGATACGATATTATTGTGATATGAAGGCCACGATACGATATTTATTGCGATATTTAAAAGAAAAGAAATGAAGACTTGGAAGAGTTAAATAATGTTATTTAAATTAAATCTATCTTCTGCACAGCGTTCAAAATTAAAAGCTCTCACAATGTTCTTAACTAAGTCAGAAAAAGCCAACGAAATCAGACTTGTAACCTTTCTGAACTTTCACTCAACCCTCTTTTATTTGTGATATACTGTCTCAGTCTAAATTACATTCACACTGGTGTTTTAGGAAGCCAAACAAATTAGAATAGAATAATAATAATAACAACAATGACAGCAGAAGCCATAAAACAATTGCACTGTAAAATAAATGAAAATTAATATTTCATAGGTATATATTTATGCTTACACCACAGTAGGGAAATTACAATACTTCTTTCCTAATTTCTACACTTGAAAAAGATATTTTGAATTTGGACTTATTTAAACTGTCAATAATTAATACTGCACTTAAGCTTTTATTTTGAAGGAAACGACAGTAAAGCTTTTATTTTGAAGGAAACGGCAGTAGAGCTTTTATTTTGAAGGAAACGGCAGCAGAGCTTTTATTTTGACGGAAACGGCAGCAGAGCTTTTATTTTGAAGGAAATGGCAGCAGAGCTTTTATTTTGAAGGAAATGACAGTAGAGCTTTTATTTTGAAGGAAATGGCATTAGAGCTTTTATTTTGAAGGAAACGACAGTAGAGCTTTTATTTTGAAGGAAACGACAGTAGAGCTTTTATTTTGAAGGAAACAACTTTTGTTTTGAAGGAAACGACAGTAGAGCTTTTATTTTGAAGGAAACGACAGTAGAGCTTTTATTTTGAAGGAAACGGCAGTAGAGCTTTTATTTTGAAGGAAACAACTTTTGTTTTGAAGGAAACGACAGTAGAGCTTTTATTTTGAAGGAAACGGCAGTAGAGCTTTTATTTTGAAGGAAACAACTTTTGTTTTGAAGGAAACGGCAGTAGAGCTTTTATTTTGAAGGAAACGACAGTAGAGCTTTTATTTTGAAGGAAACGACAGTAGAGCTTTTATCTTGAAGGAAACGGCAGTAGAGCTTTTATTTTGAAGGAAACGGCAGTAGAGCTTTTATTTTGACGGAAACGGCAGTAGAGCTTTTATTTTGACGGAAACTAAAGTAGAGCTTTTATTTTGAAGGAAACGACAGTAGAGCTTTTATTTTGAAGGAAACGGCAGCAGAGCTTTTATTTTGACGGAAACGGCAGCAGAGCTTTTATTTTGAAGTTAAACTCCAGCTTCAGTGAAAACAGGCACAAAAACACGTCTCGCTACAAATCTAGTGAAACTCTGTAATCATCTGCCGCTGAAATAAAGCATAACTTTGTTCCCAAACGCATGCTAAACTAACAGAACGAGTAATAAACGAGTTGACTGCATTCATTCAGTGTGAACGGAGACATGGTAAACACCGGATCACGAGCTGATCATCTGAATGAAGTGCAGCTTCGCTTTGAAACACAGCGAAAACAGACTTAATGAAGGAATTAAGCCATATTGTGCTTTTGGTTTTAGTGCGTTTGACAGATACTGTGCCAAAGCATAATGGCCCAAAACAAAAATATTCTAAAGACTTTTATTTTGCCCGGAAGACCTATCGGTTCATATTGTCATGTGACCACGATAATATAAGACAGTTTTGCTATCGCGATATTGATAATATCGTTACATCCCTACTAGCTCAAAACCTTTTTTTTTTTCATGATTCCAGGATCATATTTCACTGCTCCAGACTTCAGGATATCGTTTGCTGATGATAGTAAAGTAACCCGTGACTCACCGTCATCAAAGGTGTCCAGGAGGGTGCTGGGGTTGATGTCAGAGCCTCCCACGAGGATGTTGTCTAAAGCCCACTGAGCGCGCTCCGCACTCGACCGGACCAGACCCGACAGCAGCGAGAACGGCTGCCACCATCGCAGGCGGGTGGCGTTGGTCAGCGCTGTCTCCGGCAGCACGATGTAATCTCTCCTCACTGATGTGTACTTCAGATAGTCCATCTCGTGGAGCAACGTCCAAGACACACCTTACAGAGAGAGCAACTCAACTTGTGTCTTCATAAAAGGAAAGATGAGAATGATTTTGCATTTGTGTTATTGTTAAAGAAACATACCTCCATCAGTAGAATAATCCAATAACACACCCTCTTTCCGACAGGTTGGACGATGACACAGAGTAACGTTCTCCTCGCTGCCGATTTTAGCCCAGTACTCCACAAACCTGAACAGCAGCACAGCCATATGTTATTAATATTAATATGGTTTTGTTTACTCTGCTGAGACGTGCTGAAGTTGCGTTTGGTCTCGTACTGTATCGCATACCTTGTCAGTGTTGTGCGCTTGCTTAGCCCTTTGTTGTGATAAACAGTAAAGTGTGTTCAAGCGCTAGCAAAAGACAGTAGGCGCGTTTCCATTACCCTTCAAATAGCGCAAATTAAAATTGCGAATTGAAAATACGCCTAATGGAAACGCGTCAATTTCGCAAAAACTCCCATATATCGCAAAAAAGTTTTTACGCTCGCATGAGGTGGTTTTTCAGGCAATTCGAAAAAGGAATAATTCGCAAAACTGCAATGGAAACGTTTTTTTTTTCGCATTTACAGGTCACATGGCGTATGTAAAAAGTCATATAATCATTCTTCAATGTACCATAACCTCCAAGAATTACTTCATACGTGCCCGCTCTCGAATATAAGGGCTTTCCCTGCCATTAATGCTTAGACGATGTACACTACACACGTCTGCGGTGCGGCTCTGATACGGTCACTGAAGCTGACTGCGGCCAGTTTAGTCGATGCTTGTGTTTATTCCAGCCACGCCACGCATGTTTCTGAAGCGGCTCTCTGTGCTGCCTCTGTAAAGATACACACTTACGCCTCCTTTGAATAAATATATCAAAAATCAGTCAAATCTCACCAAAATCCGTTGCCATGACTTATCGCGAGAGGCAAAAGGATACGTTTTAGTCGCATAACATTGGTTAATGGAAACACCGTCATTTCGCAATACTTTTTTATCGACATTTATAAAATATCGCCAAAGTTTTGCGCAAATCTGTAATGGAAACATGCCTATTGTAAAGAAATACTCTTTGAGAGAAGCAGTCTATCAGTGGAAGTTAAAAGCAGATCATAAGTGTATTTATTTCTTGTCTCATTAGCAGTGTTGGGCACGTTACTTTAAAAAAGTATTTCGTTATAGTTACTAGTTACTTCTCACAAATAGTAACTGAGTTACATCATTATAAAAGTAACTAATTACCAGGGAAAGTAACTATTGCGTTACTTTAAAAAAAAAAAAAAAAAAAAGTCAAATAACTTGGACGCCCCAATATTAAATATGTTAAATGAATGAAATGGACACTAAATAGAATAAATTATTATTATAAAACATTGTACATTAATCAACACTATTTATCTACTGACAAATAGTCTACTACTTAGCATCACTTAGTCAAGCATTATAATATGATATTATGATAATTTAGCATTATATGATGATAGATCTTTAGTAATTAGAATAACCAAGTATGAATTCATATTTGTCATGTTGACTGAACTTAGGACTGCTGCTTAAGATATTGTTTGTCATTTAGTGTTTCTATAAAAAAAGGGGGAAAAATTTATAAGATAACAAAACTACTACGAATTATACCACTAATAACAATATAAAACGCACTAAGGATAAAGGAGCTGCTGGGTTCATGAATATTAATCACGTTGTATGGGTTCGCTCGAATTGATTCGCTGAAATCAAAACAGAGATGATAATAGGTGAGCGCCGGCCAATGAGATTGTCGTTTGTGCATTAGCTCCGCCCACTAGCGGAGTTCTTAAAAGCTGAAGAATTCCAAAGGAACTCCGTTATTTTGACAGGAAAACACAACAAAGAATATCGTTTACATGTAGCGCGTCAATTCTGCATGTTATGAAAGACTCTCTTTCGCGCGTGTGTGCGTGTGCGTGCGTGCGTGTGCGTGCGTGTGCGTGCGTGTGTGTGTGTGTCCTGTCTGTGTGTGTGTGTGTGTGCGTGTGTGTGTGTGTGTGTGAGAGAGAGACAAAGCTACGGCGAGTCGTGTGCTTCACACTAGAGTTTACAGTACGTCAAATAAAGCTACACTGCGCATCCATTCAGATGAACTGAAAAATAAAATGGTAATAATATTATAATAAATTATAGTAACACCACATTTTATTGTCAGTAACGGTAACGGCGTTGTAACGGGGGAAACAGTAATTAGTTTGATTACTCGTTACTGAAAACAATAACGCCGTTATTCCCATCACTGCTCATTAGTGTTTAGTGCAGTTGTCATTGCTAGGAAACGCTTGTTTTGTTTATTCTGTTGAGACGTGCTGAAGTTACGTTTGGTCTCGTACTGTATCGCGTATCTTGTCAGTGTTGCTTGCTTAGCCCTTTGTTGTGATAAACAGTAAAGTGTGTTCAGCTGAATTCAATTTCCATTTTGTCAAACGGGTATAAAAAAGGTTAGTATACTGCAGCAGTGGTCGCGGCAGACCTCGTGTGAAGAGCGAAAAGTGTAAAGACCATCGACTCTACCGTGCGACTCCACCTGACAGGGACACCGGCAAGGGACATAAGTATCGCTTTTGATTCATCCTCTTTTCTACATCTTGCTTCATTTCTGTTTCAGTTTTTATGACCAACTCTTACTATGTGTTTCCATATCCCTACTATTACTGTACTACCACTCGCAAACCACGCATCACACACTATAGGCAGCGCAATCCTAACAACCTGCGCACTTTGCCTATGTCTGCTAATACATTACTTTCTTTTTCTATTGGTCTCTGGATTTGTCAGTCTGCAGTAAACAAAGCAGATTTCATTACATCTTTTACTAGTCATTCAAGACTAAACCTCATGGCCCTGACAGAGACGTGGATCAAACCAGAGGACACTGCTACTCCTGCAGCACTCTCCAATAATTTCTCATATTCCCATACTCCCGGTCTGACTGGAAGAGGTGGAGATACTGGTCTGCTTATACTCTAGTGATTGGAAATGTATTCCTATACCTTCGCTGGGTATTTGCAGCTCATTTGAATCACATTCAGTCACTATTACCCACCCTTTTAAAATCCATTTTGTAGTTATTTATCGACCCCCAGGACCACAAGGTAACTTCTTGGATGAATTAGATGTGCTAATCTCAACCTTTCCTGAGGATGGTACTCCCCTAGTTATGCTTGGAGACTTCAACATCCATCTAGATAAACCTCAGGCTGCAGACTTCATCACTCTACTTGCCTCTTTTGATCTCAAGAGAGTGTTAACTACGGCTGCTCACAAATCAGGCAACCAACTGGACCTTATTTACTGCTCCACTGCTCCACTGATGAAGTGCTGGTTACTCCACTGCACACCTCGGATCACTTCCTCCTCACTCTTAACCTCAACATTGTTCCTGACACAACACATACCCTTCCACGTCATCTTTCGACGTAACCTACGCTCACTCTCACCCTCCCGGCTACAGAACACCCTCCAGAACAGCAAACAGTCTGGTTTCAGAAATGGACATTCAACCGAAACTGCCTTGCTCTCACTTGTTGAAGCCCTAACACTTGCAAGAGCAGATTCCAAATCTTCAATACTTATCTTGCTGGATCTGTCTGCTGCTTTTGACATGGTTAACCACCAGATCCTCCTGTCAACCCTATTGGTAAAGGGCATCTCAGGAACTGCACTCCAGTGGTTTGAGTCTTACCTCTCAGATAGGTCCTTCAAGGTACCTTGGAGAGCTGAGGTGTCCAAGTCACAACATCTAGCTACTGGTGTGCCTCAGGGCTCAGTTCTTGGACCACTTCTCTTCTCTGTCTACATGGCATCTCTAGGTTCTGTCAATCAGAAACATGGCTTTTCATATCACTGCTATGCTGATGACACTCAACTCTTATTCCATTCTGATGATCCGACAATAGCTGCTCGCATCTCAGCTTGTCTAACAGACATTTCTTGCTGGATGAAAGACCATTACCTTCAACTCAACCTTGCCAAGACAGAACTGCTTGTGGTTCCATCAAACCCATAGTTACATCACAATTTCACCATCCAGTTAGGCACATCAAACATAACTCCTTCAAAAACAGCCAGAAACCTTGGAGTTGTGATTGATGATCAGCTGACTTTCTCAGACCACATTGATAAAACTGCCCGGTCCTGCAGATTTGCTTTATTCAACGCCAAGAAGATCAGGCTCTTTCTTTCAGAACATGCTTCACAACTCCTTGTTCAAGCTCTTGTTCTGTCAAGGCTGGACTATAGCAATGCTCTCTTGGCAGGTCTTTCAGCCAGTTCTATCGAACCTTTACAATTAATCCAGAACGCAGCAGCAAGATTAATTTTTAATGAGCCAAAAAGAATGCACATCACTCCTCTGTTTATCAATTTGCACTGGCTACCAATAGCTGCTCGCATAAAATTCAAGGCATACATTTTTGCCTACAAAACCACCTCTGGCTCTGCACCTCTTTACCTAAATTCATTACTTCAGACTTATGTGCCTTTAGAAGCTTGCGTTCTGCAAGTGAACGTCGCTTTATTGTGCCATCCCAAAGAGGCACAAAATCACTTTCACTGACTTTTAAATTAACTGTTCCCTCCTGACCAACTCAATCCAGCAGCTGAATCCTTAATCATCTTCAAGAATCGGCTAAAAACACATCTCTTCCATCTTTATTTGACCCTCTAACTCTAGCACTCTCTAACTTCAAGCTTGGTCAACTCTGACCTGCAAACGTCACAGCATGACCTCGTAACTGAATTAAAAGAACATAAATTTAAAACTGCAGCGCTGAAGGAAATTGGAGTAGATTGTATATTTTTACATTTTATAATTTGTTATGTGTTGAATTTAAGTTTTTAAAAAGATGCTGCATGTCATATCACGACCGTTGCAGCATGCTCAAAGTCTAGTGTGACCCTGGCTTAAAGGCCTTTGATGTCTGTGAGACCGTGAAGGGTTTGATATACAGTATGGTATGTGTGTGGCAGAACTTCGTGTAGTTACTTTGCCCCACGCAGGTCCAGATCACTGGTGACCGCCTGTCTGGCCTCTGCACCCTTGAAGTACAGAGCCGTTCC
This sequence comes from Schizothorax lantsangensis, assembly GCA_027422415.1. NCBI lineage: Eukaryota > Metazoa > Chordata > Actinopteri > Cypriniformes > Cyprinidae > Schizothorax > Schizothorax lantsangensis. The sequence continues at coordinate 38,134,413 of CM049846.1, read as the reverse complement.
CTCCACCAGCACCCTGCAGTCGGTACAGGGGTATCCACCTTCCAGCATCTGCCACTGCGGCCCGCGGGCCCCGTCCCAGTCAAAGCGCTCCTTCAGCGACGCCTGCTGGGGACACAAGGAAAGCCTGATGTTTGCGGAGCTCGCGTTCACATGTGTGTAGTGTTGTCAAAAGTACAGACCGCCATACCAGTCGGTACTGAAGTTTTAAAAACATCCATTTCTCGCTAAGATTTGAGCGCCGTTGAGCCGATTCTTAAACAGCGCTGATTGTTCGTAGTGTTCACGCGCTCAACAGATACACTATATTGCCAAAAGTATTGGCACCCCCTTCTAATGAATAGGTTTGACTACTTTAGTCATTTCTATGAGTACAAATCTTAATCAAAAACTCATCACCAAACACCAATGACTTGTACATACACTATATAGACAAAAGTATTGGCACCCCCTTCTTTAGAACAGAAAAATGCACTTCCAAATCTGTGTCAACAACGATGGGAACATAATTCATGTATTTAAAAACTGTATTTCCATCTCTGTTGCAACAGTTTTGGAAGTGTCTAAAAAGTCTAAAATTAGAAGCACACAATTCTCTAGAATATCATTATATGCTTTAACATTAAGATTTGTACTCTTAGAAATGACTAAAGTAGTCAAACCTGTTAATTACAAGGGGGTGCCAATACTTTTGGCAATATAGTCTGTGATTGGCTTCAATGAGTATGTTTACATGGACAACAATAATTTAATTTAAACACGATTAAGACAATACTCTGATTAAGACTCTACCATGTAATCAGAGATGTTTGATTACCTTAATCCAGCTAAAGTCATACTCGAATCGAATTAAGACGTGGAGTATTTCTATTGTAGTCGCATTATCGAAGTGCAGTATAAACATGTACACACCTTAATCACACTATTACCATCGTGTAGGACTTTTCACCGCAGTGGTCAACCATTTGACAGCAAACAAAAGAGCGTGGCTTCAACAACGTCGTCGTCTGTTTGAACGTATAGCATGACAAATAATTAACTGCACTTGAAGCTTTCATAAAATTAAAAATGCAACACCCAAAACTGTATATGGCATCATAACGAAGACAGACTATGTGTTTATACGGAGGGGACATCGGATGGCGTCGCATGGGGACGTAATGACGTGTGCCATTAATCGATGCACTATTACATGTATAACGGGAACATGAAAGGAATATTCTAAATGCAACTCAAGTAAACACATTAATCGTAATATTGTCTTATTTAGAATACGGTCAGTAATTAGATTACTGATGTCAAGTCACTTTTATTTATATAGCGCTTTTAACAATCTTTACAGTATCAAATAGTGCCGGCAATGCAAAAGGTGCTAAACCATTCAGGACTACGTAAACATAGATTTAGAAACAATAGATTTCTTTTTCCCTATTTCTATGCCTTTCTTGGCCAGGGACCATTTGAAAAAGAGACTATAGTCTCAATATGACCCCCCTGGTTAAATAAAGGAATAAATAAAAAATAAATACATAGTCAATGATCATGGCGTCACTGAGCGGAGCGCTCAAACAGAAACATACGGGAGCGTTTGAGAGATGAAGAGATGATAGCCAATCACAGATGTATCTGTTGAGCGAACACTACGACCAATCAGCGTTGTTTATGAATCTGCTCAACAGTGCTCAAGTCTTAGCGGGAATGGACGTTTTTTAAATTTCAGTACCGAAGTCGGTATTTTTGACAACACTACACGTCTGCTGTGTGGCACTGGGCTCTGGTTTACCTTCAGCGTGGTGCTGGCGTAGCAGTTGGGTCCAGTGAAGCCCGGGTCACAGAGGCAGTGCTGGTCCAGACAGTCTCCGTGACCTCCACAGTGGTTTTCACAAGCAGGTCCGATGTAGAAGTTCTCTACCGCCCACTGTGTATCTGAATGCCTCTGATAGAAGCGGAAGCGCACCGGTCTGTGAACGACACCGGAATATCCATCACTCACCTGAGGATAATAGAGAGCTCTCTTCCCTACATGTGCAAAAAAGACTTTTCAAAGTAGATGAACTTCACTTTGTGTCTGAAATGTGACCCTGGAGCACAAAACCAGTCGTACGGGTCAAGCTGAATACATAAGCTTTCCATTGATGTATGGTTTGTTATGATAGGACAATATTTGGCTCAGATACAACTATTTGTAAATCTGGAATCTGAGGGTGCAAAAAAATCTAAATATTGAGAAAATCGCCTTTAAAGTTGTTCAAATGAAGTCTTAGCAATGCATATTACTAATCAAATATTAAGTTTTGATATATTTACGGTAGGAAATTTACTAAATATCTTCATGTAACATGATCTTAATATCCTAATGATTTTTGGCATAAAAAAAAATCTATAATTTTGAGCCATACAATGTATTGTTGGCTAAATATACCTGTGTTTTGTGCTGCAGGGACACATATGTGATTGAGTTTGTTGATTTAACCAGTGCAAGGACAACTGATGACTTCTGCTGCACGAAACTGAATCATTGTGTGTTTTTGCTGTTTGCTGACATGATGAATATGAGATATAAAACTGGTTTATTCATTGGAAGCATTGGAAGAACTCAGCAACTTAGTAGTGCACTAAAAAGCAGTGTCTGCGATATCTCACGTGTCTGCGAGACTGTCTGGTAGAGGATAAACGGCTCGTTTCCAGCCGTCGGCCGGGAAGAACACAGACGGCTGCGACACCTGCCCGGCACAGCGAGGATCTGCAGGTAAACACTGAGGCACCAGGTACTTCCAGGTCACACCGAAGTTCACAGAGTACTGAACGTGAACCTGTCTCTCTGCAGGCTTCTCCGGCACACTGCAGCCAACCGCAATCTGACAAACAACACACGTACTTATCCATCTGCATCCATCTGCATGCATTATAACTACAACCCGTGATTGACGGAGAGCATGCGTGCATCAGTGAGAGTTAACCTTGAACTGCATGACCCAGCTTTTGGCGGGAACTATGTCATGTGTGACGGCGTAAACTTCTTGTCCATCCGTGTTGCCGCACACCATGACGCCGTCTGGAGAGCTGCAGAAACGCTTCACGGAGCAATCTTCAGAAAACAGCCAGTGATCGCTCACTGAAATGAAAGAAATTCAGATGAATATAGAAAAGAAGTGAGTATGGATGAGTTACGGTTACAGTGATCCTGTGCCTTTGACTGATGGAGGTTAGCACTGCACATGTACAACTAACTTAGAAAGATGAACATACACATAGATATTTAATACAATGCAATAGTTTGATGGCTTGATCCCCCAAAAAATTTAAAATCAAACAAACACGTACAATTAGTTTGTTTTTTCCCCCTCTAAGACCCATTTCTCAATATTTAGGTACATTTTTCAGAACTCTTCACACACTGAGCATAACAGCATCTACAGTCATACAAAAATTATTTAGACACCAGATATAAACTTTGATAGTTTTTACTAATAATTGTGGCCAACATGCATTGGAGAAAACATTTATTTCATCATGAGATTTTCTCCCCACTTTCAATGGTTTTGCTCCAATGATTGCTTATTTTTTTTTAATTAAAGATCAAAAGGATAAACAATGCAGATTTATTTTCACAGCTGCATTTGCTCATATTTACCAAGGGTGCCGATATTAGTGGAGGGCACTGTAAAAGGGGAAACTTTTGTTGATCCCTCATAAGGTGTGTGTGTGTATAAATGTCTCTGAGACTGAGCTGCTGTAGTGTGTGTGTGTGTGTGTGTGTGTGTATGTATGTGTGTGTGTATGTGTATGTGTATGTATGTGTATGTGTGTATGTACGTATGTATGTATGTGTGTGTGTGTGTGTGTGTCTTGTATGTGTATGTGAGTGTGTATGTGTGTGTATGTATGTATATGTGTGTGTGTGTATAAATGTCTCTGAGACTGAGCTGCTGTAGTGTGTGTGTGTGTGTGTGTGTGTGTGTGTGTATGTGTGTGTGTATGTGTATGTGTATGTATGTGTATGTATGTGTATGTGTGTATGTACGTATGTATGTATGTGTGTGTGTGTGTGTCTTGTATGTGTATGTGAGTGTGTATGTGTGTGTATGTATGTATATGTGTGTGTGTGTATGTATGTGTATGTGTGTATGTACGTATGTATGTATGTGTGTGTGTGTGTGTGTGTCTTGTATGTGTATGTGAGTGTGTATGTGTGTGTATGTATGTATATGTGTGTGTGTGTATAAATGTCTCTGAGACTGAGCTGCTGTAGTGTGTGTGTGTGTGTGTGTGTGTGTGTGTATGTGTGTGTGTATGTGTATGTGTATGTATGTGTATGTGTGTATGTACGTATGTATGTATGTGTGTGTGTGTGTGTGTGTCTTGTATGTGTATGTGAGTGTGTATGTGTGTGTATGTATGTATATGTGTGTGTGTGTATAAATGTCTCTGAGACTGAGCTGCTGTAGTGTGTGTGTGTGTGTGTGTGTGTGTGTGTATGTGTGTATGTGTGTGTGTATGTATGTGTATGTATGTGTATGTGTGTATGTACGTATGTATGTATGTGTGTGTGTGTGTGTGTGTCTTGTATGTGTATGTGAGTGTGTATGTGTGTGTATGTATGTATATGTGTGTGTGTGTATGTATGTGTATGTGTGTATGTACGTATGTATGTTGGTATGTGGTGGTATGTATCTTGACCATGGTCATGTATATGTATCTTGTGTACCTTGGATGGTGGATGAGCCGCTGTATCGTATGTATGTGTATTGTGTATGGTTGTGTGTTCGTCGTGTGTCGTGTGTGTCGTGTGTGTGTGTGTATTATGTATTTGTATGTGTGTATTCGTCGTGTGTGTGATCGTGTGTGTGTTGTGTGTGTGTGTTGTGTTGGTTGTTGTGTTGTTTGTTGTGAGTGTTGGTGTGTGTGTGGTGTGATGTGTGTGTGTGTGTGTGTCGTGTGTGTGTGATCTTGTACCGATGGTCTCCTCGTGGATGGTGGATGAGCCGCTGTGTCGTGTGTGTGTGCCGTCGGCCGGTGCTCTCTCATGGCTGGGCAGCGCCGCTCCTCCAAACGTGTCTGAGATCTGAGCGTGAGCATCTGAGCCGGAGATCAGCACATTATCCAGAGCCCAGTCGCTCCGATCGGCCCCGTCATGCTGAGGCTGCCACCAGCGAATCCGGACGCCCACCGTCGCGCAGCAGGGGGCAGCAGAACATTCACAAACCTACAGGAGAAAACCTTTACAGTTACAGTGAATGCACTACAGCTGAACACTCCAACCAGAGGACCTTTAATTCATTACATTAATAATGTTTCCAACTCGACTGTTCTAACACTAGAAAAGTTCTGCCCTTCCCTCCTGCTACTAATGCTGATTACTGTGCACTAGACACTATTTTGAAAAACAGTGTAAGGAACAGTGCATGTAAGGATAAGTATTTCAAGCAGCTATACGCTGCACTGTTGTCTCATGACATTATTATGTTACATGTTTAATTGAGTGAGAGGACTCCCTGGCATATGCTGGTTAGGTATGTTTTGAAGCATGGCAGCTGGTTTGAGCTGGTCATCAAGCAACTAGCTCCTGCTCAAAACATACCTAACCAGCATATGCTGTTTTTTTAAACTCGACATCTGCAGAGAGATGCGCTGTACGCATGCAGAGCTGAATAATGTGCACGGAGCACAAGGTCAATCTGGGAATTGTAAGAATGGTTATTGGAATGGTTCAAAGCAGAGAGACTCACTCAGGTTTGCTGTACTGATCGTAGAAGATCTCGGTCAGCAGGTTCCAGCTGATCCCCGCGTTCACACTGAACTCCAGCAGAACGCCCTGATTTCGATTGCTGGGTGCGATCATACAGCCGTACATGAAGTAGAACTGGATGAATTCAGCACTGGTCAGATTCAAATCCACCGTCACCAGCTGACGAGAGCAGCTCTGGCCATTGGACAAACAACAGCAATGACACATGACACTCAGATTCATTCAAAACTACCATCGCTTATACAAACAGCACTGTAGCAATACTGTCATGTATACTGAAACATTATGGTAGGTGGACAGAAAGCTAGACAGAGACTGATTTTCATGGAAGGGTTTTGCTGAATAAACTCATGATATTTGAGATGGAGTTTGCTTAGAGGCGGGAAGATTTCACGGTCTGATGAAAGTAAAATTGAGCTTTTGTGCCTCATACTTAAGCTCACATCGCAGTGAGAACAGCATCCCTACGGTGAAAGACAGCAGGGATGGGAAACTCATAAACAGAGAATGAAAAATAGATGAGCCAATGATAAAACAAAGCCTTTGAGGATAACAAGATGCAATCCTAAGTCTCCTGGGACACAATCTTTAGGAAAATAAGCTCTTTGCCAACGGTCATCCTCGGTGTTAACTCTGGGAGCTGGAATACTTATGAATTTGGTTGTTTTGTTTTTATCTATAGTTAGTAAACTGCCATATTTTTTTGACTTCATGAAATTATGATCAGTGTTGGGGGTAACGCATTACAAGTAATGCGAGTTATGTAATCAGATTACTTTTTTCAAGTAACTAGTAAAGTAATGCATAATTTACAAGAAAATATCTGAGTTACTTTTTCAAAAAAATAACACCAGTTACTTTGTTTTCCCATTTATTGACTGACAAGTCTCCTGTCTCCATATTGAGAGAAATCAGAAGTACAGAGGTGTTGTGTGTGAACATGATCTTACTGTAATTCTAGACTAAATATGAATGTGCATTAATTCATCTCACTCGCAAAAAAACAGATTTAGTATTCATCAAAATGAATTAAAACAGTGAAATGCAAACTCAGAATATGACGCAAACCTGCAATAATTAAATATGTTATATAACACAAATGTATCTAATCCCATTTTATTAACCGATGTCTTTGCTGCTGACCTTTGATGATCCAGTTCAACCATAATAATAAGCAAAAATTATTTTAGATAAACTAACAATTGTGCTTCATTGTTTTTTTATTGCTGAAGAGTGTTGAACCTTCTTCTCCTGCGCTCTACTCTTCACACGTGAATTACTTTTCCTTCAGCCTGAGGTTTATTCATTACATCTTTTGGTGTGAAAGGCTTTTACATTTGCTTTAAATATACATTTTATATTAAAAACAATCAATCAAGCCCTGCTCATATTTAAAAAGTAACGCAAAAGTAACGTAGCGCATTACTTCCCATAAAAAGTAACTAAGTAACGTAATTAGTTACTTTTTTAGGAAGTAACGCAATATTGTAATGCATTACTTTTAAATGTAACTTTCCCCAACACTAATTATGATTTCATGCTGCAATAGTGTCATTTAAGGACTGTGAATCACTGTTAATGTGAGAAACTCCTCAAACTGAAACGGATGTTTTTACCCCGCTGAAGTGCAGCGCTGACCCTGAGGCCACGGCTCCACAGACGTTGCTGATCTTGCCGCCGGTCAGCAGGTGCCAGTGATTGAGCGCCGGAGCTCGACTGAAACTGTCCTTGAGCTGAGCGGGCAGAGAGAGCAGAGGCTCATCGCAGAACTCGCCGCCCCACTCAGGGTCACATCTGAAAGACAAGAGCCGTGAGGAACAGCAAAGACTTGCAGCAGGCATTACGTGGTGAACATGAGAGTGACTTACACACAGGAGCTCTGTCTGCAGCGGCCGCGGCCAGAGCACATCTCAGGACAGCCGTCACCGATGTACAGGTTATCCAGAGCCCACGTCTGCTGCTTATCGAACGGCGCCGGCTGGAACCAGCGGAAGCGTGTGGCCGTGGACCTAAGCGTTTGACACAAAAGACAACAAAATACCTTGCAATTCTTAGAAATCATTATACCACAGTCTGTTGAATGCTTGATTCTGATTGGTTTATGGATATTCTAATGTGTGCAATTATTTTCCAGGAAACGCGCAGCTACACTCTTAAAAATAAAGGTGCTTAGAAGGTTCTTCACAGTGATGCCATAGAAGAACCATTTTTGTTTCCACAAAGAACCATTCAGTCAAAGAACAATCTCTTTCTTACATTTTTATAATCTAAAGTACCTTCTTTCACCACAAAGAAGCTTTTGTGAAACAGAAAGGTTCTTCAGATGTTAAAGGTTCTTTATGGAAGCATTTAGACAAAAAGGTCTTCTATGGCATCGTGAAGCACCTTTATTTTTAAGAGTGTATAAAGTAGTTCCCGGTCTGTTGCAATTCCAAATCACTTCGCCATATAATTTCAGTTACAGTATTTCAAAGGTCCTTACAGCCTACAATAGCAAAACAACCAAAAAGACACTGCACAAAGCAAACAAATATGACCAAAAGAGTGTTAAAAATAGGTCTGCACGATTAATCGAATGCGATATTCAAGCGCATCTCGTCAGTAAAGCCGGTTCTGTGATTAGTAGTAAATCACCATCACCTGCTTTCAGATGGAGCGGCATTTAATACACAGAGCCATAGTTCACAGACAAGCTGCGCACATAAAAAAAAGATATCTAATCGAGCGATTATGAAATCTAAGAAATCATTCTGCGATAATGACAGCTGTTTGCGTAGCTTCTCAGTGAACTACGGCTCTGTGTAGTAAATGCTGCATGTGAAAATACCACATTTAATAACGTTTTTACTCCAAACTCACTTCATAACGTCAGTCGAGTGTTTGAAATAAATCCTTCTGTGAGATGATGTGGCTTCTTACACAGAATAAGGCACGCAACATGTTTCATAACATTCTAAGCATTGATAAAGCATTGCATTATTATATGCTTTATTATAAGGAAAATTATAAGAAGAACTCAGATAAACCATATATGTGACCCTGGAGCACAAAACCAGTCTTAAGTCGCTGGGGTATATTTGTAGCAATAGCCAAAAATACATTGTATGGGTCAAAATTATAAATTTTTCTTTTACGCCAAAAATCATTAGGATATTAAGTAAAGATCATGTTCCATGAAGAGATTCCGATATCATTTAGATTTTTCGTGCAACCCTAGTTAAAAATGACATTTTCCATGTTTTACCCAAGTAAATTACTTTTTATTATCTATGCAAAGCACACTTTCTTTATCTGCTCTCTCTCTCTGCAAGCACACACACCTTGTTGTCAGCACTACCCTGCAAATGAATTTTTCAGTAGTATAGTTCGCAACTGAAAGGTTAAATGACATTGCACAGTATGGAGGCGGAAACATTGCTGTTCTTGAAGCAGATAAACTTACAGTTTCGCTATTAGTAGAGACGCTGCTGCCGAACACCATAGAGAGATGTTACTAACTCTACAATGACGCACTGAATTTAGAAACGGAGGCTTGGGACAAGATGCGTAAGAAATTAGTACTATCTGAAAAATGTTGTAACAGTGGTATAAGTGGAATAATTGACTCCAGTCATTTGAATTATTAAAAAATAATGCACACCTGAGGTGTAACTGCATTACCACCTCTGCATTATTTTTCAATAATTTTATGCCTTGTTGTAAATTATTCCTTACTTGATTTACACGTCAAGTACAATACAGATTGTGTCAAAGCAGCTTTACAGTGTTAAACAGGAAAATAGTGCTTACCTGGCATAGTGTGGTATGGGTAATGTAACTCTGCCCCACTTGTTGTAAGTATCTGACACCAGTAATCTCTGCAGTGTGTATGAAGAACAGTCTGGACTTGTGGGTAAACAATCCCTGACCAGCGGCAGCCACGTGAGACCCAGATCCAAAGAGTACTCCAGCTCCACCGCTGCGGACACATGAACAGCGGTCAGAGGAAAGCCCTTCTATTCATGACAAAGACAGAAGTGCACGCTCGTGTCAGGGGACGTACTGTAGCAGGAGGTGGTGACGGAGCAGGAGGCGGAGAAATCAAACTGGATGAAGGCATCTGTGCCCAGACTGATGTCGGTGGTGATGCCGTAGCGCGTGTTTGACTTCTCGATGAAGGCGAAAGCTTCACCGTCAGAGCCACACACCGGCATCCGCGTGCCACCGGGGTGCAGCAGCCAAGAGCGTCCATTTGTGGAGGAGAAGTCATCCTCCAGCGGCCCCCAACCGCTGGCACTGCCACCCACAACCAACTGCACACACACACACACCGAGATCACATATCCACTCTACATACAGATCCAAAAACCAGCACAACAGCCAAAATGTACATGTTAACTGGCTGTATAAACAGTGCCTTGCAAAACCATTCAGACACCTGGCCTGTGTTTCCCAAAAGCATTGTAGGCCTAAGCAGGTTGTAGAACCATTAGCTGAGGATCCTTTTGATAAATGCAGCCTGAATTTAAAATCTTTAGTTATAATATTTTTATTTGAAACGGCTGAAACTCTAATTGACCTGGTAGAATGCATGTTTGAAATGCATGTTAAAACCAGGTGGAAACGTAAAGCATCTTCGCTGACCACTTGTGACCGGACCACTAAGAACTCATCTTAATGCCAGACGTAAACGGGGTTAGTGAAACGTGCAAAAGATTCTGCAAGATAATCTGTTCCAGCAGAAACAGTCCTGAAACTTTCAGTGGGACGTTGATCCAAAACACGAATGGACAAATGAAGACTGGACTGACTCAAACATGTCCCAGTCCAAAGCCTGTGTTCAATCCTGAACAACCTGGATCAAATCTACTGATGAAATCTATCAAAATGGCAACTGAATGATATATGAAGCTAGTATGTACTTACCGTACCCAATCATCACTGTGATATAAAACAGTTTCAGAATAAAAATAACTTTAGCACTTCATTTTGATGGTCCACTTTAGACATTCTGCTACCTATAAATAACTTTGCAAGAACATGTCAATTTATTCTACTAGCCCTAACCCAACAGTCTACTAATACTCTAATGAGAGCTAGTTGATGTAGTTGAAAAGTTACTTCTAGTTAGTAGAATGTCTAACGTAAACTATCAAAATAAATTATAATCAAATAGCTGTGGAGTTAAAGTGGAGTTAACAGCTTTAATAATGGCATAAAATGGGAAAATTGCTTAATGGTTTTGAATTGCCTTTGCAAGGCACTGTTTTTAAAATATTCATAACTGAATATTGAATATTTAATACAGTGTTATTGCAGTAATGTCACGCGTGTCTTGGCGTAGCAGCTCTTTACTTTATCAATAACCCAGGGGCTGTGGAAGTGTCCGTTCTCAGACGGCTGCCACCAGCGCAGGCGTGTAGCTGAGGATCGCGCTCGGAGAGGGATCTCCAGGGCCACCAGGTGAGCCTGGTTACTGCTGTTGCTGTAGAGGAACTCCTGCAGAAGAGCCCAGTTCAGCCCTCCATCCACAGAGAACTGCAGGAGCACCGGCTGGGAGCGCGGGTCAGGAGACGCTTTACCGCAGCCCAGCCTCAGGAAGAACTGGATAAACCTAATCGGGACACAAATCTCCAACATTACTAATGGCGTGAAAGACATTTTTCACGGTGAACCCGCTCGTGTGTTTGTGGAATACCTAGCGTTAGACAGGTCCAGATCTAATGTCTCCAGCATTCGCAAACCGTCCTCGCTGAAGAACAGGTGGTTCCCGCTGGTGGTGATGCCACACTTTCTGGAAGGCTTTCCTCCACTCATCAACTTGAAATGTTCAGACTCCAAAACCCCACCTATGTGACACAATCAATCAAATGGACAATTTTTATACACAGACAAATCCCAATGAATCTGCTTTAGTCAGATGCTTTCTGTTTACTGTACGGTTACAAAACACAGAATAAAGAGTAACACACAATAAGCAGCTCGACATAGCGGCAAAACAGATAAATAAATAAGCAGTAGAAAGTATCACGTGTGTAATATGTATTGCACCAACAAGCTTTCATGAGAGCAGGTCTACACAGTCCAGAAAGAGAAAATACCCTGCTGAAAAAAACAATAGAAAATGTAATGGATTTAATGGTTATAATGGGAATTGTATTGGTTTTAATGGAAACTATAATGGTGTCTACTGGTATGTGATGGATTCTATTGGTGGGATGTTCAATCCTATTGGAAAAATACCCAAAACACACTACAAAAAGGAATTTTGTAATGGTTTTACTGGAAAAAGCTGTAATGGTATTTTAATGGAAACCATTAGAATTTCTGTGATGGTTTCTATTGGGCTTCTATTAGCAGGGCATCAACTAAACGTCTTGCTGCTTCTTGTGTCAAAGTAGTTTGTTATGATAAAAATCTTGGAAGAGCCATCTGTTATTCATTTTCATTGTTTAAGACACAATGTTAAGGTGACTAAACACCACACACGTCTGCTGGAGGGCCAAGAGCATCCTAACGTTCAAAACCACTGAGCACCACTCACATCATTTTCCAGTAAATGACTTTATATTAATCCCAAATCCTTGTTAACATAGACGCCAACTTCATCTTAGGCTGGATGAAGCATGTTCTGCTATCCCAGTATAAGCAGCTCATTGGTAGTTTGACCTCCTGAAGAATGATTTCATCACTATGATTTCAAACCAAACAAAGGTCTGCTTGTGTTATTTTTCTTTAGGATAAATGACACTTGCTTTGATATTTTGTATCGCATACAATGGCTATCACCCTAGTAAAGGGTGAAATACATTTATTGCATGCTAAGTATACTTTACATATTTATGTACTTACAGTTTATTTCAACTGCTTACACACATTTTCAAAACTTTACCCAAATCCAAGAATTGCACACAAAATGCAAAACACCTCACATCTCTTGCAAAATGAAGCATTGCATTCAAAATATCACAAACACTTCTCAAAAGCAAACATTTGCATATTGCAAGTATACTTCAGGTAAAATTTTAATATCTTGCATTTAAAGACTGATATTATCCAAAGACCATACAATACTGATCAATAGTGACATTAAAACACATTTTAGGCTTAATATTATGAAATGTGCCAAGAAATAGGCACCCCCTTCTAATGAACTGGTTTGACTACTTTAGTAATTTCTATGAGTACAAATCTTAATGTTAAAGCATATAATGATATTCTAGGAAATTGTGTGCTTCTAATATTATAGCAACAGTTTGGACTCTTTTCTATTCTAACATGACAATGTCTCTGTGTATAAGACAAGGTTCAAAAAGAAAATGATTGATTGAGTCAGTGTGGAAGAACTTGACTGGTCTGCATAAAACCAAGTCCTAATCCCAGTTTAACACCTCTGGTGTGACTGTAAATGCAGACCTTGAGCCAAAAACTCATCACCAAACACCAATGACTTGTACATATGGGTTCAGTCATTTTAGACACTTTCAAAACTGTTGCAACAGAGATGAAATACAATTTTTAAATACATGAATTATGTTCCCATCGTTGTTGCCACAGATTTGGAAGTGCATCTGTTCTAAAGAAGGGGGTGCCAATACTTTTGTCTATATAGTGTATGTACAAGTCATTGGTGTTTGGTGATGAGTTTTTGTCTCAAGGTCTGCATTTACAGTCACACCAGAGGTGTTAAACTGGGATTAGGACTTGGTTTTATGCAGACCAGTCAAGTTCTTCCACACTGACTCAATCAATCATTTTCTTTTTGAACCTTTTTGAAAAATTTCCTAGAATATCATTATATGCTTTAACATTAAGATTTGTACTCATAGAAATTACTAAAGTAGTCAAACCTGTTCATTAGAAGGGGGTGCCAATACTTTTGGCAATATAGTGTATCATGTCAGATAACAACATAGTGTAAAACATCTGTTTGCTTCTGTACCTTCGAAATCCTCCTTCAGGAAATCCAGGTTTGGCACATCTGGAACAGAGCAGTCAGGACCAGAGAAGCCCGGATCGCAGCTGCAGTGAGTGCCGCGCACACACACGCCGTGGCCATTACACATGCTCTGGCACTGAGGGCCGATGTAAACGCTGTCCAGGGCCCATGTGGCCGGAGCCGTGCTGCTTGAATAAAACCCCTGATACCAGCGGAACCTCACTGAGCTGCGGAGCACAGAAACACGGTCACACACCCAGCACACGACAGTGAAGCGTAAAAACACACAAGAGTCTCTCGCTGACCCGCACAACCGCAGCTTGCCGAACTGGATCATTACTCTTCTCCAGCCCTGCGTGGTGCCGGGATAGTAGACGCTGGCCGGGTGGAGCTCAGTCGAGCAGAGAGAGCTGAGTCGGGGCCCTCCGGCACACAGAGGAACCAGCAGATGCCACGTGGCTCCGAAATCTCGAGAAAACTCCAGACGCACAGGGTTCAAGGAAGAGCTTTCCGTTGTGCAGCCCACATTAATCTAGAACAGGAATCACACAGTAGCTAATGACGTTCCTTACCACAACTTGCATTACATCTATCACGCAAAGCCCTACCTCGAACTGGACGACGGTGTTCTCGTTGACATCAATATCTCTGGTGGTGATGGAGTGCTCACCCAGCTCACTGGACATGAACACCATGGCTGAGTCCTCTTCGCTGCAAACACAGTGAGACTAAGATGATGCCATCGCTGTCTCTCAACACATCAAGAGCTCAGTGGCTTAACATGCAGAATCCTGTTGAGTTTGGATGAGAGCATCTGGGCTGATACTGCTTCAATACAGAGGCATGAGCTGACTATCCTCGAACATCATGGCGTGAGCTGAACACTATGCAGATACTCACAGTCCTGCCCTCTGATAGGGGCAGTAGAATCCAGTGTTCCCTCCGGGATAAAACAGCCAGTTCCCCTCCTGAGGACCACCCTCAAAACTGTCTAATATAACCGGCAAGCTATTGATGGTGTTGCCATCTATGATCAGGTCATCAATTACCCACACCTCTTCCTTCTTCCCTGCGGGTTTGAAAAATTACAAGTGTAACCATTATAGCAATGACAAAAAGACATGCTCTGTTAGACACTGATTAGAACAAGAGCATCGTGTCACTTGCTTGCACATGTTTGAGGTTGGCTTTGGAACCAAATGCACATTTTATTGTCATCTTAAGGCTGAAATACACAACGTGACTTTTAAAACACTGGGCATCATACACTTGCCGACTTTGTAAACACACTGTAAAAAATGCAACTGCACATTTTCCAGTTTACGAAACCTTTTGAGTCTCATATACTAAAAAATGCTATTTTCTTGAACCTACATAAAAACCCTTGTCAGACCAACAAAATTACCCCAAATGTCGTCCCATCTAGTCAAACACAGTTGTCTGAACAAAGAATTTAATGTAGTTGAAATGTTAAGGCTTTGTGAGTTCCCAGCATGCATTGCAGCATGAATAAATTATGCAGTTACTGTTATAGGATTATTGTCTTGCTGTTTGCTGATTTCATTTAAACTGTTTTGTTGTTGTTTTGTCATTATTGTTAGTTATTTGTTGTACTGTGATGTAAAGGGCTCATTTGTTGATTGCCATCGTTCTTGAGGTTAGTGTCTAGTTTTGAGGACTAGAGTATGTTCAACCGCTTTTGTCTGTTTTCTGGATATCTTAGTCTCGTAAGTTGTCTTACAAACAAAGACAATGTTGTCTACTTATTAGACTAACTTATACATTAATGTTTGTCATTTGTAAACAAGTACAAAAAGTTCACAGAATATGATTTGAGACACATTGGAAAAGCATTACAAGTCTTTTTAACTAACAAAACTGTGTTAGTTGAACAAAAAGAGACATGTGACTTTACTCCGTGACTTGGGTTGAGTGAACTCAAAAAAACTGTGCAGCAAGTTGCCTTGAAATTTTAAGTTAAGTCAACTTTTCATTTTTTATAGTGCAGTTACAGAGGAAACTGAGCATCATAAAATACCAGACTCACGTGCCTTGTCGCAAGGATACGTGCAACACATTAAAACAATACGTCTTCCAAAATCAGCTCAAAATATAAAACATGTTTGATTTACAACTGGATGGAAACAGAGTCTGAAGCTCAAAGAATCGGCGTCTGTGACCATCATACACTATGCAATTTTTTCTGTAAAAAAATCTGTCAACTCAAATCTGCAGACTTTCAGCTTCTAGCATCGACTCCTCCAGACTGTAAATTGGTGCAAAAATCTGGGCAAATGTTTTGTAGTGTATTCCAGCCTTTATGCATTAAAATTATTCTCATAGAGCCAATTATACTGTTTATGGTTCTTACTTTCAATAATGGAAAAACAGAAACTCATCTCGATATACTAGTGATGTACACTGCCCTCCAAAAGTTTGGAAACGTAATAGAAAAGTGGGGTTTTGGACAATATTGTCATGAATCCTTTTTAATTTGTGATAATTTTGCACTGATAAGAGACAACACAAACTACGAAAACATATTACATAAACAGTTTATACATAGAAAAAACTAAAATTTTCGATTCATCAAAATATCCACCATTAGCAGCTATTACAGCTCTGGCTAAATTGTGTTCTAATTGGTTCATTGTATTCTAAACTTACTTGGCAATCAATTGTTGAAGCTATTAAGGTGTGCTGAGCCAAAAATCTTTTATAAACCTGGGCCAAGTTTAAACCAGTAACCAGGCATCACAGCATGTCTGACTTTGACATGTATATATTGCCATTATTATGTAATCAAAATGAAAATTATTATTGCTGGTCTTCAATGATAATGTCAAGTTACACCAAAATTTGCACCAAAAAATTATAAGGATTTATGCTGATATCGTCCAAAACCACACTTTGCCAGGAGTGTTTCCAAACTTTTGGAGGGCAGTGTATTTATGAATGAGTGAAGTTTGAATGACTGTGTTTTCTTACCACTGTTGTACGGCTGCCACAATCTGAAGCGCGTAGCATTCGACTGTGCGCTGGGAGGCAAAGACATGTGAACAAACAGCGTGTCTGTGGAAGTGGGGAAATAAAACTCGTCTATAAGCAGCCAGCTGATCCCTCCATTCACCGAATACT
The DNA here is from genome assembly GCA_027422415.1 of Schizothorax lantsangensis. Taxonomy (NCBI): domain Eukaryota; kingdom Metazoa; phylum Chordata; class Actinopteri; order Cypriniformes; family Cyprinidae; genus Schizothorax; species Schizothorax lantsangensis. The sequence continues at coordinate 38,117,611 of CM049846.1, read as the reverse complement.
GCAGCAGCACGGAGTGAGAGCGCTCAGGTACACCTGCCAGTAAAACACAGAAAATAATGTGTTTACAAGCAATGCGTTCATTCCCATCAGCTAACACAAGACGAGCAGAGAAGCTGGAGATACAACACGCTTCACGTCAGACTCACCCTTCGTTATGAACTTGAATGAAAACTGGATGTACATGGTGTTTGTGCAGTCTAGATCTGCAGAGACCAGCATACGCAGACCTTCCTGCAGGAACACAGCAGATATACAGACAACGTCAGGAAAATAGAGAAAACTGATTTCTTTTCATTACAGAAATGTTCTATGAAAGTTTAATGTGCAGTTATACTTGCAAAACCAACATATAATTACATGAAATGTTAACACTTTATTTCGAAGCCCACTTTAGACATTCTATCTTTCTTTATTTATAAAGCACTTTCACACAACTACCGGTTGATCCAAAGTGCTGTGCTATACTACTGTACTGTACTACAACTAAAAAAAACAAATTAGAAACCACAAAACAGCAAAACACAATATAACAATACAATTGACATGGCTAGATAAAAGCTATTGACAAAAGATGTTTTTAAGCAGGTATTTAAATATTGGCAAAGAGGGCGCAGTTCTAATAGAAGCTGGTAATTTGTTCCGTAGACTAGGGCTGGCAACATCCTCTGCAATGGAACCTCGATCTAGGAACAGAGAGGAGACCAAGATTACTGGATCCTAGGGAGCTATTTGGTTTATGAATAGAGATTGCCTTAGAGAGATATTGTTATGATTACCAGCTGGAGTGCCCATGAGCTCCACAAGAGGGCACTCCCCTCCAGACTTTTCTCACATTCTCACAGACTACATTCCCCATAATCCTTTGCCCGGACTGGTCACCAGTTGCAATCACATCTCCTCATCAGTCTCATACTATAAGAATGGCACACACACACACTCCTTCCTTGTTTCCTAGTTTCCGTGTTCCTAAGTTTTGCCTTTCTCGTGTTTCGATCCTTGGACTGTTACCTTGTTTTTGATTGATTGACTGCTGCCTGCCCTGACTATTGCCTGTCTTTTTGGACTACTCTTTTGCCTGTGCCTTGGATGTGATTGTTTGCTGGTGTCTTACCCCGCCTGCCCTGACTGCACTCTTTTAATAAAGCCTGCAATTGGATCCTCACTTCGTTGTCACGATGCCTCCTACATTACAGATATGATGGTGCTTGATTATGAAGAGATTTAAAGACAAAAGTAAAAATTTTGATTTTGACTGGTAACCAATTTAGCGAGATGTGATCGAACCTTCGTCTGCCTGTCAGCATCTTTGCAGCAGTATTTTGGACCATCTGTAAACGCATTATAGAGGACTGACTTATACCATAGTATAGTGAATTACAGTAATCTAAACGAGATAAAACAATCAAGTGAATAATCTGTTCAAACTGTTTTACAGAGAGTAAAGATTAAATTTTCGATAAACGCCGTAACTGGAAGAAACTTGATTTGACCACTGCACTAATTTGTTTCTCAAAACCCAGGTTGCCATCAAAAAGAACACCAAGATTTTTAGCACAGGGTGTAAAGTAGGAAGAGAGATGACCGAAATGAAGGGCACAGTTTTCACATGACTTTAAACCAAACCAAATTATTTCAGTTTTGTTCTTGTTTAAGATTCTGCTTTAACCATATTTGTAATTCGTTTAGACAATCCAACAGAGTTTCCTAAGAATTCTATACTTTTATGCTGCAAGGGAAAATAAAGCTGAGTATCTTCCGCATACAGGTGAAAGGACACTCCATGTTTCTCAAAGATAGCACCCATCGGTAGCATAAATATAGAAAATAAAACTGGGGCAAGCATTGAGCCCTGTGGGACCCCACAAGCAAGTGGGCGTGAGGACGAACTATGTTGGCCAATAGAAACACTAAAACTTCTCTTTGTTTAAAAAGTACTAACTATAATTTTGCAACTCTGTTAACTAGCTCTCTTTAAAGTATTATCGGACTGTTAGGTTAGGGTTAGTAAAATAAGTTGAAATATACAGTACTTGCAAAGAGACTTTCATAGCCAGTAGAATGTCCCTCAAAATAAAGTGTGAGCAGATATGAGGCAGACAGTCTACTAATGACTGCTAGTTGACATGGAGCTGCAAAGATACTTATAGTTAGTAGAATGTCTAAAGTGGACTGTCAAAATAATGTTACTTATTAAATAAATGCTGGAAACAAGTGGTCCTTCACTGCTGTGACAATAGACGATTTGATGCATAAGGCAGTGCAACTGGAAGATCACTGCAATACTCACTCCTTTAAAGATGAGGGCCGTTCCTGATTTCAGAGGCTCTCCGCTCAGCGTGCCTCTCTCTGCCCCGTACACCTCCGGCCAGACATCAGCCCTCAGGTTCTCATTGAAATCTTCCTTCAGAACGGACGGCAAAGCGACTAGAGGCACGCAATGAGGCCCGCCGAAGCCCTTATCACAGCTGAGTGAGAGAAAAACCAGCGTGACTGCAGGATCTCTGAGGAGCATGAGAGGCATATGAAGCTATCAGGAGCTAAAGCAGCTGGTGTCCACACTCACACACAGTGTCCGCTGTCACACAGTCCATGACCGGAGCACATCCACGGGCAGCCGGGCGTCAGCAGCACACTGTCCAGCGCCCAGCCATCAGCTCCAGGAGCGAAGTGAGGCTGGATCCAGCGGAACCGAGTTCTGTGTGAACTACAGGATTGGGAACAACATTCAAACATAGAGAGTGCTGCAGCTGTGATGACAAAAAGCTGTGATTTTCCTATGAGGTTTTATAATGGGATTTGTTCTGTTTATGAGAAAAACTACGGTGGACGAGAGAGCTCAACGCGCTGCAACTTCAAACACAAAACACATGCAAATAGAAAGCACCAGCAAATCAAGAAAACATCATCAATTTGACAGCAGGGGCCTGTTTCATAAAACAAGTTTACCAAATAAGCCAGGTTTATTTCAGTTAGTCTGACTTATTGTCAGTTGATTTGGTTCAAAATAAGTCAGACTAACTGAAATAAGCCGCTTATTTGGTAAACTTGTTTTATGGAACAGGCCCCAGGTGCTGCAAATGCTCACAACACAACCAAACAAAGAATTTTATTTGCAGCGTGTTTCTTTGTTTGGTTGTGTTGTGAGCATTTGCAGCACCTGGGGCCTGTTCCATAAAACAAGTTTACCAAATAAGCGGCTTATTTCAGTTAGTCTGACTTATTTTGAACCAAATCAACTGAGAACAAATTGATGAAGTTGTTTTCTTAATTTGCAGGTGTTTTTTTTCTATTTGCAGCGCGTTGAGCTCTCTCGGCCACCGAAAAAACAAGGTCTGTGGTAAACATACTTCAATGTTTTACTCTACAACGTAAATCATACACACCTATACTGAAAACACACATTTTGTCCATGTCCATTTTTAAAAACGTATGTTTTTAATAAGTTTGAAGTGTGAGTGTGTGCAATTTGTGTTTACCACACACCTAATTTCTCTCTTGAACTGAAAACGCCATTAAAAAACCATTCTTAATGAAACCCATGGTGAATTAATGTCAGGATTTACTAAAGACACGCTGTAAAACATTAGCGATGAAAAGGTGTGGATACAGTTATTTTTGCAGCTGATCTTATTGCAGTTTCTCTTCCAGACGCAGTATTTATGGGAGAGCATTCAAATAAATCAAGGTGATTTACTAAGGTTTGTGCTTTGCAGTTTACTGCTATTCGTCCCATCACTTCGTCTTAACCCATTTTGCGCATGTTATGTTAGTAGATGCACTGATTATCGTTGGACACGTACCAAGGCATATAAGCAAAATATCATGGTACGTACCAAAGTACCACAGTATTATCATTTAATACCATCACTGGTGCTGCCACGGTTGTTTTTTTGCAGGGGCTGTACAAATGATTAGGGCTAGATTTACTAACAGCTTTCATCAGCACAAACCGTCTTTTGGCGTTAAAATAGTACTGTCAGGATTTACTAAAGACGCGCAGTGAAGAATTAGCGCTGAAAAGGCGTGGACACAGTTATTTTTGCGCCTGATCTTATTGAATATGCATTTGTAGGAGTTTCAGACGCAAAATTTATGGGAGGAGAGTATTCAAATTTTACTAACATTTGCGCTCGTCATATTACTAGTTTTTGTGCCATTATTCAATGCACAAAACATCTCTTAAAGCAGGCGGTAATTTGTGCTGCTCTTGTGAGATTGCACTGGTTATTATGGAAATGATCTACTGCGTCTGTGTTCTTTAATGTGTGCATTGTCAGTAAATCACACGCAGGATTTTCCCTCCCAATGCTAATTTGCCCTGTTTAGTAAATCTGGCCCTTAGCGTGGGACTGAAATGCGTGTTGAGACACAACCACAGCATCATCTGTGTAAGAGTGGGAGCGGGTCCTACATGGCAGTGTTGGGCAGGTAGACGGTGACTCTCCTCCACTGCAGGAACTGAGGAGCGCTGTACACGGACCGCTGCGTGTATCCGGAGCAACCGATGGCCGGAGGCACACACTCGGGCGTGATGAGCGTCCAGTGTCTCCCGCAGTCTGTGGAGAACTCCAGATGGACGCCGTGGGCCGGAGACGCAGCCTTACTGCAGCCCATGCTCAGATCGAACTGCAGGAACGAAGATCCAGACACCTCGAAGTCCCAGCTTTCAGCGTAACGCGGCCTCTCTAGAGAGAGAGCAATCATCACCTTAAACCCAGCTGCATGATGCAAGTGTGATTCATTCAGATCTGAAGGGGTGAATCTTTCTATAAGTATACTGTAAAGTCACTTTTATAGAAATGCTTTAAAGATAGAACTACAGCAGTGGCCAAAATGATTAGAACACTAGTATTTTCACCAGCTAAAAAAATGGGTTTAAGTCAGTTATTTCGTGTCGTGTGTCAGTAGGAAATATCTCCAAACATTCATTTAGCCATTAATTGTAATAATCCAGTGATATTTTTGTCTGATCTGATCATCATCAGTCTGTCTGGAGTCACATGAAGAAACAGAACAAACTGAGACTAAATCCAGAAGAACTGTGTCTCAAGACGCTTCAAGAAACCTCCTGCAAAGCTCCTGAGACACTCTGCTCACACACACACACACACACACTCACACTCACACACACACACACACACACACTCTCTGTGTCTCACACACACACACACACACACTCACACACACACACACACACACACACACACACTCACACAGATCCAGAAGAACTGTGTCTCAAGACGCTTCAAGAAACCTCCTGCAAAGCTCCTGAGAAACTCTGCTCAAGCACACACACACACACACACACACACACTCTCTCTCACACACACACACACACACACACACACACTCACACAGATCCAGAAGAACTGTGTCTCAAGACGCTTCAAGAAACCTCCTGCAAAGCTCCTGAGAAACTCTGCTCAAGAGCACCGAGGACAAAACCTGCTTTAAACACAAAGCATGCTCTGATTTAATTTAGTTAATAGAAGTTAATTGATCAAGAAAATCTATTTATGACATTATTTTTGACAGCATCCTCATTTTACAGCATTTTTACACAAGTGCCTAAAACCTTTAACAGTACTGTAGCTTTGCAGGTAGCTTTCATCCTACAGACACACTACAGCAAAATATAGAAATAACTGATTCAAAACCATTTTTTTAGCTGGTGAAAATACTAGTGTTCTAATCATTATGGGCACCACTGTATGCAAATACAAACTGCCCCTTAATGAAGTCTGAGCAACTTAGTATTGTGCCAACCTTCGCACACACTGTCAAGTTATGTTATCTAAATTCTGTATTTAAATACATTATTGTGTACACGCATCTGATAAACATGTTCAAAGGAGCCAATTCACACTCCTTCGACATCACGCACATCATAAAATGTTGTAGTAAACGCCTCATTTTCCGGATGAAAATGCACATATAAATGTCTGTGATGAACATGAGGTTATGGGTGTGTTGTAGATTAACTCACTGTCCATGACCTCGGAGTTGAAGTTCAACACTGAGTCTCGGCTCAGACAGTCTGCTGTCACCTCTCCACCTACGACTCGATACCAGTTGTGTCTCAATGGAGACGTGCCATCAAACGTGTCGAAGAACCCACTTCTAGCGCTGTCGTTCATTCCGATCAGAACGTTATCCAGACCCCACTGGGCCGAGTGTTTACCTGAGACAGAGGAACACATGAGGTCTTGTTTGTGTCCTATCAGGCACAGTGTTGTGGGTCTGTTCTCACCCTGCTGCGGCTGCCACCAGCGGAACACGGTGTGAGGCGTCTTGGCCGCGAGCGGGAGCTCGATCGTCACCACCTGAGGCTCCAGGAACGAGCCGAAGTCCAGCTCTCGCAGGAGCTGCCACTGAACGCCATTGTTTATGGAGAACTGGACAATCACACCTGTCAATCATAAGCAAGGAGTCATTGCTGACTTACTTAGAAAATGAGAAAAAGGAACAAGCTGCAGTATTTTTGGTACATGATCGTCTCATCCAGCTGCTCAAGGTGATGGGATTTACATTAGGTGACCAGATTTGTGACCCAAAACCAGTCATAAGGGTCAATTTTTCGAAATTGAGATTTATACATCATCTGAAAGCTGAATAAATAATTTTTCCATTGATGTATGGTTTGTTAGGATAGGACAATATTTGGCTGAGATACAACTATTTGAAAATCTGGAATCTGAGGGTGCAAAAAAATCTAAATATTGAGAAAATCACCTTTAAAGTTGTTCAAATGAAGTTCTTAGCAATGCATATTACTAATCAAAAATTAAGTTTTGATGTATTTACGGTAGGTAATTTACAAAATATCTTCATGGAACATGATCTTTACTTAATGTCCTAATGATTTTTGGCATAAAAGAAAAATCAAGAATTTTGACCCATACAATGTATTTTTGGCTATTGCTACAAATATACCCCAGCGACTTAAGACTGGGGTTGGGTTTGAGGGGGTTAAAGTAGCCACCAAAGTAGTGCAATGACCATATCCCAAATATAAAACTTAAAATATGTAATTTCCATTCCTAAAATACATATTTTACAGTCACCATTATGCAGATTGATCATAAACACAGCTACTGTAAAAGGCTTTTACTGTCCCTCATTCATAAAACTTAACATCTACCGCAGTTTTATTACAGGTAGAATGCAAAATGTTTCAATACAAGCATTTCAGTCAAATGTAATTTATGCAATATTTCAAACCTTTAACCCGCGGGAGAAAATCAACCCTCCATAACAGTTTAAAATCAGCCCGATTACGTGCAAAAAACACGGATTTGGCAACCCTGCATCCGACACGAGCTGCATCCAAAGTGATTTAAATACTCTGCATATTGATAGCGGCTCCCTGGTGTGTGAAAATTATATTTAATATTAGAATGTTTGCGTGAGCTGGCAGTAATAGTCAGAAATTCAGCGGGATCAAGAAAGCAGTCCCGCGTAGGGCTCTAATACAAAAACGCACACAATGAATGGCGACTGTGGAAAGCAAAAGCCGAATCCCGGACATTTCGGCTGATTTAAAAATCCCGGCCGGGTGTATTTTTTTAGGTCCAAAAAGAGGACATGTCCAGGGAAACGAGGACATATGGTCACCCTAATTTACATAGACGTCAAATGACATAAAAAGGATGACAATATTCCAGTCCAGTCCATGTGACCTACACTGTAAAAAATTATTGTGATTTTAACGGTATAAAAATGCTATAGTAAAAACCTATTAATTGGTTAACAGTAAGTTCCCTTACTATATACAGTGAAAAAACATAAATGGACAATCTCAGAATTCCCAGTGTTACATTTCACATTTGATGTTTTGTTGTTGTTTCTTCTTAGTTTTTTGTTACCAGTTATGTTCATTAGGGTTGTATGTAACATTGTTAAATTAATGTCATTAATTCATGTGTGTTAAAGGGATAGTTCACCCAAAAGTGTAAATGTGATGTTTACCTGTTACCCCCAAGATGTAGGTGACTTTGTTTCTTCAGTAGAACACAAATAAAGGTTTTAACTCAATCCGTTGCAGTCTGTCAGTCATATAATGGCAATCAATGGGACTCACGGCTTTGAGAGACAAAAAACATACACAGACAAAACCAAATTAAACCCTGCGGCTCGTGACGATACATTGAGGTCTAAAGACACGAAACGATGGGTCTGTGCAAGAAACTGAACAGTATTTATATCATGTTTTACCTCTAAACTGCCGTACGATCCAACTGTCCTGAGCACGTTCACAACAGCCGGCGCGTGACGTAATTATCATTTTGAGAAGCCGTCGTACCCACAATCTCAAACAATGAGTGATGTATACGCGTGACAGATCGCTTCCGACATTGCGGTGGATCAGAGGTAAAAACTATATAAATACAGTTCAGTTTCTTGCACAAACCGATCGTTTCGTGTCTTTAGACCTCAGTGTATCGTCACGAGCCGCAGGGTTTAATTTGGTTTTGTCTGTGTATGTTTTTTGTCTCTCAAAGCCGTGAGTCCCATTGACTGCCATTATATGACTGACAGACTGCAACGGATTGAGTTAAAAACCTTCATTTGTGTTCTACTGAAGAAACAAAGTCACCTACATCTTGGGGTAAGCAGATTTACACTTTTGGGTGAACTGTACCTTTAACATGATGGTGTTTAGTATTTGTGTGAATGACATTGTGCACCTTCTATATATATATATATATATTAGTATTTTCTTTCTCAGATTGTGGAAAAGCCATTTGTGATGAGCTTTGGTTCATCACCTCCTGCTTTTAGTGGTTATCAGTGTACTACAACGATACTAAACAGATTTCAGTACTTTAATAGGTTGGTATATGAACATTATATCAGTTAATGAAATGCAGCATTTAAATGTAGGCTAAATTTAAGTTAAATCTGTCAAATCTTGCTACCGCAGTTTTTACGGTTAAATTCTGGCAAACACATATGCCGTTTTTTTTACCGAAAATTTTACTGTAGATATTTTTTACAATGCACTGCAGATCAGCAGCTGAACTCCACAATATTCACCTTCGTTTCGGGAGCGGGGCCGAGTGCAGGTGGAGCCCATGTTCTTCCCTCCGATACGAATGTAGAACTGAACCAAACTGTGCAGAAGAAGAAAACAGATTGTTCTACATGAGTTATGGAGAAAACAAACACAAGCAGTGAACGTGAAACACACGGCTGGCGTCGCATGAAGGTCTAAAGCCTGGTTGTTTGCGAGCGTCCAGCAGTGTCGTGGCACTGACCGGGTGTTGGTGGTGTCCAGCGGTGTGGTGCGAGCCTCTCGTCTGCCCAGACTGCTGAAGTACAGCGCTTTACCTTCGCTGATGCTCCCGCAGCCGTCTCCGATCTGTCCTCCGCTCAGGCTCTGCCACAGCGGGCTCAGCTTCCCCTCGAAATCCTCCACCAGTTCAGTGGGACTCGGAGCAGACGGGACACAGCTGGACCGGTCCACCTCCACTGACCCCCGCAAACACAAACATAACCATACATTTATGAACATGGAAACAATCTATAACATCACATATAGTGGTGCACAGTGTTGGGGGTAACGCATTACAAGTAACGGGAGTTATGTAATCAGATTACTTTTTTCAAGTAACTAGTAAAGTAATGCATTAATTTTTAATTTAATTTTGCTTTTTCAAATAAGTAACAGTTACTTTGTATCTCATGTATCGAGTGACAGCTCTGGTGTTGCCATGGTGACAGAAATCAGAGCATTGTGTGTGAACATGATCTTACTGTAGTTCTAGACTAAATATCAATATGTATTTACTCATCTCACCTGCACAAAAACACATTCAGTGTTCCTCAGTATCAATAAAAACACTCAAATGCAAATTCATATGTCGCAAACCTGCAATAATTAAATATGTTAAAGAAGACAAAAATCGTTTATGTATTTAATCCCATTTTATTAACCAATGTCTTTGCTGTTGACCTTCGATGATCCAATTCAACCATACTAATAATACTAATAAATAATAATAATTCATTTTATTTGTGGGCGCCTTTCAAGACACTCAAGGACACCTTACAATAATAAAATACATAATTAAACAGAGGGAAAAAAACAACAACACAATAAACAATAATACAAAAAAATCAATACCCAATAACATAACTAAAATCACTCAGGATAGGCTAATCTAAAAAAATGAGTTTTAAGACGTGATTTAAAAATTGAAAGACTAAGACTATTACGTATATATATGACACATTTGTGTTTCATTTTTGTTATTGCTGAATAGTTCTTCATATTTCATCATATTCTTCATGAAATTTGTTTGAGCTGCGTCTTCTGAATTTACATTTCCTTCAGCCTGAGGCATATTCATTTCACTTTTGGTGCGAAAGGGCTTCAGAAGAACTTTTTTATATTACCAAACAAACAAGCAAGCCCTGCCCAGATTTACAAAGTAACTTAAAAGTAACATAACACATTTTTTTCTATAAAAAGTAACTAAGTAACGTAATTGGTTACTTTTTTAGGGAGTGACGCAATATTGTAATGCATTACTTTTAAAAGTAACTTCCCCAACACTGGTGGTGCCTCACCAAAATAGAGACAAAGAGACATTCAGCATGTGCAGTGCTGAAGGAACAGGGTTGGGATCCACTCACATACTGATACCATGATCAACATTTCTTGTGCAATATTAGGGGAGAGTGGGGACGGTTGCAACATGGCTTATTTCTATACAGTGATGATATTCATACTGCACATGCAAAATCAGCCCCCCCCCATCCTTCCTGGATGAAATCAGGCACATGTGACCATTCCTTTTACACAAAAATATTTTCATGGTAAAAAAAAGTATTTTTTTAATCATCAGATTTTTTTGTCATACTGTCTAAGTTGTTTGCGTGAAGCATTGTAAAAACATATGATTTATATCTGTGTTTTCTTAGCTTCTAATAGGCATAGCTAGCATGAATCAAAGATATTGTGTCAAGCTATTATACTAAGTTTTATCAGATGCAACATGCTGTCCCTTACCACAACATTGATACACTTGGTTAACTGCTAGTTGGTCAAACAGTGACTAAGTTCATGCAACTGGCCTTAGTTCAGTAACCTTTCACAGATGTTAACAGAAGTAGGCTATTATTAAGTTTTAGTGTCTGATTAAATTAATATTTTGTAGTTCAAATGTATTGTAATAATGAACCAAGATAAGGTTGATACATGTTACTTGAATTGTTTTTTTCCATTTACTATTCCTTGTTTTTATACAGCCAATTAAAGACCATGTCAATGCATAAATAAAATAAAGAAACTGCAAAATGATATTTAAGAATGGTTTTAATTACATTTTAATGAATACCCTGTTGTGGGGTCAGTTGCAACATTTGACTTTATATATTCAAGTATAGATTGTGTGTATATAATCATATGTGCACGTGTTACAGCAATGTGAGCGAGTAGCCGACTGACGTTGCTTTATTGTATTAAAATTCTGTCTTTCTAATGCAAACAGTCTCTGAAAAACTAAAGGAAATGCAAAAAGTGTTGCAACCGTCCCCACACTCCCCCCATATCAACCAAAAAATACTATAAATGCACCAATCCAGGTTAACGTTAGTAACGCCCACTCGTTGAGCTCAGCAAGAACGCATCTGAATGAAGACGAACATGAATGAGTGTTACCTGTGTATCCCATATCACAGAAGCAGACGCCTGAGATACAGTCTCCGTGACCGCCGCAGTGATTGGGACAGGGCTCAGAGATGTAGACGCCGTCCAGCGCAAACGCAGCGGCGTCCCGATACACACTGCTCTCCTGGAACCAGCGGAAGCGCGTCTTGCTGAAAATGACACGGGGATATAGAGATCACACAAAACTGAGGCTATAATCAGTATCAGAATCAACCCCTGGGATATTTACCTGAGGCGTACAGAAATGCCTATAAAGCATAACACCATACATAACACTTTACAATACGTGTGCACAAATATGCATTAATTCATGCTTAACTAATGCACAGATAATCATGAGTTAATGTATAACTCATGATGAACTAAACCATGCATTAACAATTACTGCATCAGCAACTAATGAACATTCAATATGATTCGAAGATTAAGTAATCAATAAATTGTTTTTAATTAAATGTGTCATAATGTATTAATTAGCTAATAACTTATTTTATTAACAATGAAGTAAATTCATATGTTAATTACCACAATGGGTCAAAGCCATGCCTTTAAACTTCAGTTGTCTGCTTTAATTAATCATTAGCTAATGATTTGCATGGGTATCATTATGGTGTGACTTTACTTGTTGAGGCACATGACTAACTAACTAATTCAAAATCTATAACTACAATGATATATTACTTAACAATTAGTTAGTTAGTCATGTGCCTCAACATTTAAAGTCACAATAGGGTAAAAAAATTAAGTAATACCTAGTTGATTGATTACATTGATAATTGCAAACATTTTTTGTATTACAAGGTTTCTAAAATGTTAGGTTTAAATATGCAAATGAGGTATTGTTTAATAAAACATGCGCTAATTTGCATATATTTCAAGTACAAAAATCTAAAACTGGATGAAGTCAGTTTCAAAATTCTTGTTTAATTTTTTTTTACATATTAGAGTCAAAAGTTTTTACAGAGGGTATCTCATTTTGTCCCTCCATAATTCAGATAATACTCAGAACAATATATTTTCACATTTCTGGGGGGGAATAAAATTTTGTATATAATCAAGCAAATTATATATGAACAAATCCCTCTTTTAAAACCTTCAGGATATAGATTATAGGAATAAAAATGTAAAGTTTGGTGTGTGTAAGTGCTGCTGGAGATTTATGGCTCAGTTTATGATGTTTTCTTTCTGCTAGTCTGAAACAACACTTTATGAAAAACCAAAAAGCCCAAAATCTCAAATTTGACCGGTGCATGTAAACACAGTGTTTTTGCCTGCAGTGTCTCGCCTTAAAATAACTGTTCTTTAGAAATATCCCCATGTCTCTGGCAGTATGAGTCCATGTTTGGACCCCGTTCTCAAAACAGTCCCAGGGTCCGGTTACCTGGCTGCCACGATCCGCGGCAGTACGACCGTGACTCTGGTCCAGCGCTCGTAGTCTCCCGTGTGGTACACAGTGGGCTCTCTGAGTTCACGCCCGCTGCCCTCGCAGCCCGTGGCCCCAGGGGATGCTGGGTAACAGCCCTCCCGCACCAGAGCCCATGTGCGGCCCGCGTCATGAGAGTACTGGAGCAGCACGGGCGCCGACGCGCTAAAGACCGACTCGCAGCCGATGTTCAGCTGAAGGAGAAACAGCACAAAGTTACTGCCCTGTCTACACTGTAGAAATATGAAAAATTATGTGCAAAACAAGTAAAATAAAAAGCGTAGATTCAATCAATAGAGAAAAATACAAAGAGCAAAGATCAAGGTATTTTGAACTTAAATTTATTCCTGAAGATTTACATGAAGTTGACAAGAAAAGCTAAAGTGCATAAACAAAAAAGTGACTGTGCACACACACACACACACACACACACACACTCACACAGACACAGACACACTCACACACACACACTCACACACACACACACTCGCACGCACGCACGCACACACTCACTCACACACACACACACACACACACTCACTCACACGCACACACACACTCACACACACTCACTCACACGCACACACACACTCACACAGACACAGACACACTCTCACAACACACACACACACAGACGCAGACGCACACGCTCACGCACACACACTCTCGCACACACACACACACACACACACACACACACACACAGACACACACACACACGCAAGCACACACACACGCACGCACACAGACACTCACACACAGACACTCACACACACAGACACACACACACACACACACACACACACACACACACACACACAAATGTTCAGTGCATTTCTTCAGTGCATTTCTACATTGTAGAAATGACACACTGAGACATTTAAGTTTGCAGTAGATGCAAAGCGCTATTATTGTGAGTCTGCAGTCAGCAAAGACGTCCGTCTGACGTGTGTTTACATCGACAATTAAAGCTGCAATGAAAATAAAGCAGTGACAGATCGTTTCTTCCATATTGTGACATATATATCCAAGTATAATGGATTATCACAAATTAAAAAATGGGAAACACTTTATTTTAAGGTGTCCTTGTTACACATTTTACATGTACTTACTATCATAATAAAAATTAATTATGCATAATTACATGCAAGTAACCCTGAACCAAACCCTAACCGTATAGTAAGTACATGTAGTCAATTAATATTACTCAGTACTTAAATGTACTGTATAATTCATTACACTGTAACAAGGACACCTTAAAATAAAGTGTAACCAAAAAATGTAGGACACAACTTGGTGCTGTGCATCGGTTGTTGATTGGATGTTAAGAAGTGGGCGTGGCACTCAGTGTATGCAGATGTGCATAAGCTTGAGGGGCGGAGTTTAAGAGCTCTAAGTGATTGGAGAAATCCTGCACACATCACCAGAGAGAAGATCCAGTTATGACATTCTGATGAAAAATGATGGGGGCCAATTAAAAATGGATTGCTTGTTCATAATAAGGTCTATAACAGGGGTTCTCAACCCTGGTCCTGGAGGGTCACTGTCCACCTTGATCAAACTCACCTGCCTGTAGCTTACTAGTAATCCTGAACAGCTTAATTAGCTGGTTCAGGTGTGTTTGATTAGGGTTGGAGCTCAAATTTGCAGGACAGTGGCCCTCGAGGACCAGGGTTGAGAAAGCCTGGTCTATAACATGCATTTAGAAAATAGATTCAACTTTATTCAGTCAATTTTAATTTGCCAATGTTAAAAAGCAGCACAGAAAAAACTCCATATGAAGTCATGTTGTGCGCCAGTGTTTGATGATTTGGGGCTTCTCATAGCAAAATTATATTTGCAATTAATTGGGTTAATTGGGTTGATTTCATTTTTTTTAAGTACCTTGAACTGCAGTGTGTATCCGGGCCGGAGCGCCAGGTCTCGAGTCACTGCCATCCGGTCCCCGTCCGACCGGCCGAACACTATAGCAGACGGAGTGGGAGCGCAGAAACTCCCATTACGGTCCTTATCCATTCCTTCATTTCCCAGCATCAGCCACACGCTCATCTGGTTGAGCGGATGATCGAACGCCGGTTTCTCGTAGAAGTTCTGCAGGGAGACGTGAAGCACAGGAGAATCAGAGCTCTGTCGTATCTTCAGCAGAATCCGCTTGTGTCCGTCTCACCTGAGGCAGCGTCGGATCGGCCATGGGGATGACGTGCTTCTCTCGCTCAGACAGGATGATCACGTCATCGATGGCCCACTGATCGTAGCCCTCGCCCGAGTGCAGCGGCTGCCACCAGCGGAAACGCGTGCAGGGCGTTTTAGAAGCCAGGGGGAGTTCATAATGAACAAACCTGAGCCAAACAACACCATACAGTCACAAACACTCGCATAAAGATGCTAAATACACAGTACGGTGGACGTGACACTCACAGAAATATATCAGATGGTTAGATAAAACAACTAGCTGCAATATTTAAATCATTATTATGGCCGGATCACACAGAATGTGTTACATTCCACTGCATGACTAGTAATTTCTTACTGTTAGATTAAATTATAGGACCAAAAACCTCTGCATGTAACCCTTGGGAGATATCATCAGGAAACATGGCGTTAGCTTTCACTGTTATGCTGATGATACTCAGCTCTATATTTCTTCATGGCCCAATGAAACATACCAATTCGTAAAACTAACGGAATGCATAGTTGATATAAAAAACTGGATGGCTAGTAATTTCCTACTGCTAAATTCTGTTAATTATTGGACATGTAATAACCTAGAACACTGTCTAACACTTGATGGCTTCTCTGTCAATTCTTCATCATCAGTCAGGAACCTAGGTGTGATATTTGATAGCAATCTTTCCTTCGAAAGCCACGTTTCTAGCATCTGTAAAACAGCATTTCTGCATCTAAAAAATATATCTAAATTACGACCTATGCTCTCAATGTCAAATGCAGAAATATTAATTAATGCGTTTATGACCTCAAGGTTAGATTATTGTAATGCTTTATTGGGTGGTTGTTCTGCACGCTTAATAAACTACAGATTGTCCAAAATGCAGCAGCTAGAGTTCTTACTAGAACCAGGACCACATTAGCCCGGTTCTGTCAACACTGCACTGGCTCCCTATTAAACATTGTATAGATTTTAAAATCTTGCTAATTACTTATAAAGCCCTGAATGGTTTAGCTCCTCAGTACTTGAGCGAGCTCTTATCGCATTATAGTTCGCCACGTCCGCTGTGTTATCAAAACTCTGGTCATTTTGATAATACCTAGAATAGGGGTCACCAAACTTGATCCTGGAGGGCCGGTGTCCTGCAGAGTTTAGCTCCAACTTGCCTCAACACACCTGCCTGTGTATCAAGTAAGACCTTGATTAGCTGCTTCAGGTGTGTTTATATAGCGTTGGAGCTAAACGCTGCAGGACACCGGCCCTCCAGGACCGAGTCTGGTGACCCCTGACCTAGAATATCAAAATCAACTGCGGGCAGCAGATCCTATTCCTATTTAGCGCCCAAACTCTGGAACAATCTACCAAACACTGTTCGGTATTAGTCTGTTTCTTTCTTATTCCGAGATCACCGTAGGCACCCGATCCAGTCTGTATCCAGATCAGATGGTGGATCAGCACCTAGAGATGACCTCTACAGCCCCGAATGTCAGTGGAGACCAGGACAACTAGATAAGCCCCAGAGACTGATTCCCAGTGAAGACCCCGTCACCTAGACGACCATCAGGACAAAACCAGATGAGTCCTCTGCACAATCTGACTTTGCTGCAGCTTAGAATTTAACTGCTGGTCTCGTCTGGCCAGAGAAGAACGGCACACTATTTCGACACACTATTTCCCTGTTTAACCCGTTTAATCCCAAATTTTTCCCAGACATGAAAATATCCAAATGATGTGTCATAAGTATCCCTTTGAAATAATCAATAGTTATTTTTTGAATTTTTTTTGGAAAAGTCTGTGAAAATGTGTGTTTTATGTTCTGTCACAATTGTGACCGGTGGGATAATGTGTGTACTGAAATAACATATTTCTGCAGTCATAAAAATTGTTATATATCTTCGCCCAGCAACTGTTTGATCACATTCTAGGGTTACTATTATGCATTAAAAAACCTTATGTAACATTGATATGAACACTGAGATAAAAAACAAAAAAAATTAACCATCACCGCATTTCAAAATTGTTACTTTTTGTAAAATATAACATCAAATTTTTATATTAATGCTACGAGTATTACAACATCATTATTGTACATTTTTTGTAACATTTGAATTTTTAATTTAGTGCAATATTTTGTCATTGCAACATTTTATTGTCATTTTCACTAACAACTGAAACTGGATTTATATTGTATTCCTAAGTTCACTGTTATCCACCGGTCACTATTGTGACCATCAACATGTTTACTCACTCTATAACCACACTCAACAAAACTAAATATATGTGAATGCATATATTAATACTAGACACCCTAAAGATCGTGTGTACCAAAAATCTTTATCATATCTTTATGTTAACACACTTTACTAGCCTTTTGTTTCAGAGCTTTGATGCAGTCATACAAGATTCTGTTCTGGTCATGTGACGCTGTACATATTTAATTGAGACTCTTTATTTTTTCCATATTTGCAGGAAGTCACTAAAACATCAGTCAGTAAGGTTTTTAGAGCTTTATAAATTAAAACCTTCTTATATAAATAATGGTGACTTGACTTGACTGCATTGCTCTTTGAAAAGATGTTCAGCTTTTAAAAATGCATCTGAAGATCCCTGAGTTCATTCATACTTCCATTCCACTGCGTCACATGCTTGTTTTAAACACCAGAACTTGTTCTGCATGAATGGATCCTTAGTTTAAATAGGCGTTTTCTATTGCCAGTTGTGTTGCATTGAAGAGCTGTGGTTGGGCTCTGCGTAATGCCAGCTCATTTACTTTCAAATGACTCCAGGCAAAAAAATAAAGAGAGAAAGAATTGTTTGGATGTATTACATGTAGTTTGATCCTGGAATTCCTCATATGTAAAGTAAAAATGTACAAAAAACAGAGCATTATTGACTGAGTTGTTCTGCGGTGTTCTCACCGTGGTTTGGTGAAGTCAGTGAAGTACATCTCTGCGATCAGACCCCAGCTGATTCCTCCGTCGTTGCTGTACTGCAGCAGAAGCCCCTCCTCTCTGCTGTCGCCCTGGTTACACTCCGCCCCGTCTCCGCCCATCCGCAGGTAGAACTGCACAAACTCCGCCCACTCTGTGTCCAGATCCCAGCTGACCAGCTGCCGCAGCCCAGCCTGATGACCAACGACAGTTACACAGCCTCTGTGGCATAATATCAGCGATCACAGACAACAATGTCATCTAGAGTCTCGCTTTACGTCATGATGAAATGGGTTTATACTCCAGATTCACACTAGATTTAGTTTCACTCATAGTTTTCATCAGAACACTGAAGTTCAAGAACAGGCCTGTGAAATGAAAAGGACATTGGGGGATCAGAACCAAATATGAAGGAATCTTTTATGTTGATGATTTCACATCAATTCAAGCTTACAGGAATACAGACGCTGACAAGTTACATTTATTTTGGAAAATATGGAAGACTGTATTAGATCTGGGAATATGATCACTTTATACTGGTTTTATGCACTCTATCATATTTTTGTGACATTTTCATTCATTCATTCATTCACTTTCACTCATTGATATTCTAGGGATTCATATATTCAGGGATATTTATCTTTGACATCTTTTACATTATTTTGTGTCTACTTATTTCTGTATATTTAAATGTGACCCTGGACCACAAAACCAGTCATAAGGGTCAATTTTTTTAAAATTTAGATTTATACATCATCTGAAAGCTGAATAAATAATCTTTCCATTGATGTATGGTTTGTTATGATAGGATAATATTTGGCTGAGATACAACTATTTGAAAATCTGGAATCTGAGGGTGCAAAAAAATCAAAATATTGAGAAAATCACCTTTAAAGTTGTTCAAATGAAGTTCTGAGCAATGCATATTACTAATCAATAATTAAGTTTTGATATATTTACGGTAGGACATTTACAAAATATCTTCATGGAACATGATCTTTACTTAATATCCTAATGATTTTTGGCATAAAAGAAAAATTTATAATTTTGACCCATATAATGTATTGTTGGCTATTGCTACAAATATACCTGTGTTACTGATGACTGCTTTTGTGCTGCAGGGACACATATGTACTGTGCCTCACATTTGTTGAAGTGTTTGCCTTATCAGAAAACTAAATAGAGTTTAGCAAAAATCACAATACAGACTTCCTTTACGAAAGGGAGTCTGGAGAAGCAAAACAAGCAAGAGTCCAGCTGTAACCCTGCATCATGGCTGTTATCGTACCTTACTGAAGTACAGAGAGGACCCGGAGGAAACCACCCCGCAGCCCCGGTCGGGCGGCACGATCTCGCCTCCGGTCACCTCCTGCCATGCTGACATCAGGGTCTCCTGGGACTCGAAGTCTGAGAGCACACTGGAGGCCAGAGTGTTGAGCGGCTGGCAGTCTGAGCCGGCGAAGCCTTCATCACACCTGGAACAGAGCAAACGCATGACCTTTCATCTCCAGCGGCTGATTCACGAGCTGCCGCTAGACGCAGTGACCCAACAAATCATCCCCGCTCGCCTTGAGCCGTCACATACATCTGAACCTGAGCCACCCGTGAAGGGCTCACAGTCAGCGTCTCAAACCACACATTGATCATCCACCGTAAGAATCAACTTGACAAAGAATATAAAAGTGGAATGCATCACATAAAACACTAAATGATTCCATATTAACTAGCTAAAACCTCACATAGACACTGCACTGTTACTAGCACCACTGTGATTTTATCTAGTATATCTAACTATTTGTGCTCCATCATAAATATTTTTCAACCAATAGCACTGAAATTATTGAGATGAAAGCACCAGACTACATATATATGTTTATTTTATCACTATAGGGATTCTCTAAAGGGTTCTAAATAATGATAAATACTAAATGTTTTAAAGAATATGTAAAATAAAAATGTTAATTAAAATATACATTTAATGTGATGATAAAATGCAAAATTAAGTTGAAATTAATGCTGTCAAACGATTAATCGCGATTAATCACATCCAAAATAAAGTTTTTGTTTACATAATATATGTATGTGTGCTGTGTATATTTATTATGTATATATAAATACACACACATGCATGTATAGATTTCAGAAAAATATGTTATGTTTATATATAAAATATATTTATTTATAATATAATTTATATGATTATAAATATAGACATGTATATATTTTTAAAATATATAGTACTGTATGTGTGTGTATTTATATATACATAATAAATATACAGTACACACACATATATTATGCAAACAATTTTTTTATATATATTGTATGCGATTAATCGCGATTAATCGTTTGACAGCACTAGTTGAAATCTATCCAAAAAAAAAAAACTGGTTATTTAATCCCTAATAGCATTTACAATAATGAAAATCCTCATCAGTAATCTTCACTTCTAGGCTGTGAGGACTCCTCACAGTTCTTTTGTGTCAAACATTTATAGTTTGAAATGAAATGAAAGGCAATTTGAGGCGCATCAGCTCATGTCATTTACGTGCGGTAATAAAGCAGTGAGTCTGATTCACAGCTGAGTGCTGTAAGATGTGATCTGTGAGCCGGACGCTCTGTTAACAGAGGTCAGGGTCTGCTTTATGACTGACTGACCTCCAGCTCAATCAGCAGACTGGAAAACACAGCTTTTGTTCACACTATTAAACAGTGTAAGTGAATCCCTCGGGTCGTGTCTCAGCGTATGCTGCTGATACAGAGGATTCAGTACAGCTCCTAGTGTGAAAAGCTTTCAATTATGATGAAATGTCAAAAACTCAAAAAACAAACAAACTGCTAAATGGATATTAATTAGTCTATTTTGAATTGTTGTCCAGAAAAAAAATCGCACAAACAAGAAAATATTCACTTAACACTGCATAAGATATTCAGATTTGTTCTCATAGATTGTATTTTATTAATACAAGTGTATTTTAATTGTCTTACTGCACATTACAGATTTGTTTATAATTAAAACAAGTGAAAAAATAGCTCATATTAAAATACAGTCTGTGAAAATAAGTCCTAATTTTTTAAAGAGGTCATCGGATGCCACACTACCATTGATATGATTCTTTTGGGTCTTAATGAAAAGTCTATAACATACTTTGGTTAAAATTTCTCAATGGTAGTGTAAAAAACACCTTCTTTACCCTGTCAAAATCAGCTCTGTTTTCATCAAGCCTTTTTTGTCCATGTCGCTTTAAATGCTAATGAGCTCTGTTGACCCCACCCCTCTCGACGAGCAGTACTGGTTATTTCAGCCGCAAAACTGGCTAACTAGTACATTATTAGGAAAGGCGATTTGCAAAGATTCATAAAAACCCTTATACTCACTTCTGTAGATGAAGCTGGATCATAAATGATTCGGGCGAACATAGACGCATTTATGTAGATCGGAATCGGTGCATTCACTTCAAAGCGAAAGTAACGTTAATCCTCTGTGTCTTCAGCGGCTCAGATGTCAGGAGTAAATGACGACTGCTTTATTCATTATTACATCCAATAACAAAACACCTCATTTGCTGAATCTGAGACATCTTGTCTTCCCCTGCACCGGAGGCGGAGCTCTCAGCTCACTCAGGGGGGCGGGGCTAAGGTAAGACGGCCCTGTCAATCAACTATCGTGGGAGGGGCCTGTACAGAACTACATCATTCTGACAGGAATCTCAGAACAGCCTGATTTGAGAAAGAGGATTTAAAAAAAACACTGGGTGGATTTTTATCATTATAGGATGGATGTGTATACACACTTCCGACACATTTATGTTCAAACAACTTGAAAAGTGAATTGTGCATCCGATGACCCCTTTAAAACAATCTGCTTCTCCAGTAAATTATTGTATCTAAGATTTTTTTGATGTTTCAAAGGGAAAATGAAACAGAAATACTTGATCAAATGTTACGAATCAGTCCTTTCTGAGCGACAGTAAGTGACAGCGACTGACCTGCAGTGACCGTGGTCACACCATCCGTGTCCACGGCACATCTGAGGACACTGCTGCCCGATGTAAATATCATCCAGAGCCCACTCGTCCTGCTCCTGATAGTAATTCTGGATCCATCGGAAGCGCGTCGCACTAGACCTACAGCCAGAAAACAGTATGAAACCAGAAAACACTGCAAATGCATAGAAGTCTATGAAGATGCATGAACACTGGTAAAATACGATAATTTCCAGAAATCCCATAAATATGAGCAAAACAGGTCATAGGAAAATGCCTTTGGTGTTTATCCTCTTGAAATATTTGCCATGTGTTGTTTGTAATATAATATAAGACTTTAAACATCTCTTTATGAAAGTAGTATTCTAGTTATAAAAGGAGTCAAATGTATACATATTCACTTTTAAAAATAATGTAACTTTTGAAGAGTTTGGTTCCAAAACGCTATAAATCCATTTTGATTAATTTGACTAAAAATGTGTTTTCTTTACCAAGAAAGTAAATATTTTCTGTTTCAAACTTTCACATAGTATCTTTAGGTTATAATAACATTAAAAATTCAAATCCAGATTTTAGATTTTCAAAGAATTATTATAAAACCTGATTATATTTTCCCCAAAATGCAATAAATACACGTTTTTTTCCCTGTTTTTTTCTTTTCAAAATGCAATAAAGCCATTGAATCAATATAAAAGTTATTTTTCATAAACTGTTTAAAATACACAACAAAGTAAGTTGATCCACATATGACAGCAATATAATCTTATATACAGGCACTGGACTAAAAATACATTCAATCAGTCATCACTCCCAAAACGAACGCAACGGGTCATCTTGTAATGCTATAAATTAATTACAACAATAAAATAAAATTTCAACATGAACAACAATTCCAACAAGACCACAGAAATTCCAAAATTACATTTCCCTTACATTTAACGTACTAAAGTGCATTCATCTTTGCCATGTTACATTCATTTAGTTGACTAGTGCTATATGCTGTATTAACAAAAACATTAATGGCATTAATAAAAACACTTACACTGACAAGCCACGCAATATATCGCGTTCATAATCGAATGCTATTCATCTGCGATTATGAACGTGATATTGCATAGTTTGTCAGTGAACGTGTATTAAATGCTGCTCCATCTGAAAGCAGTTGATGGAGATTTACTACTAATCACAGAACCGGCTTTACTGACAAGATACGCATGACAATCACATGCAGCCCTAATTTTTTTGTTTGTTTGTTGATCACAAAGTACAAAGTAGATGAGGAAAACTAGAATGCCGGGTGTACTCAAAGCGCCCCATTACTGTTTACAATGCGTGGAATGGTTCGCTGTGATTGGTTGAGCGGATGTATCGCATTCTGCAGAGAAGGAAGACTGGCGTTTGTCGCGGTTTGGAAAGATAGGGAGAAAACATGACGGAATAACACGGCGGATATCGCATTTTGTGTAAAATATTTTTTTTTACTTTTTAATACCGACCAGATAAAATACTGATTTTGGCGGGAACTCTTTTTTTTATTATTTTAACCCTTGTGCATCAATAAAAAAAAGTTACACATAGGTCCATAGTGGACAAAAATGTCCATGTCAAAAAAACGGTCATAAAAATGTGAAGCTTGGGAGCACAGACTTAAGTTTGGTCTCATTTTAAAACCCATGGTAGATTATTGTTGAAGTAAAAAAAGGTTCAAAAGTGAAACCAAAAAAGTTATATAGGTTTAAGTTTATGAAAATGATTTATGAACAATATTTTATATTATGAATATTTTATATATGAAACATATTGAACTCTAAACCTGCTAGAAAATCAAAGCCATAAATCTAAACAAGTTGTGTTCCAAATTTGAGGTTGATATCTCAAAAAATGAGATATCAATAAGATTTTGTTTGGGCGCAGTACCACATTTTCTCCATTAGATGCCATCAAAACTGATGGTGCACACAGTGGCTGGATTTGTGATTTACAGTAGAGTTTTTCTTTCTCAAATATTACAAGAACACACACACAATTTTTTTTATGACACACATACAAACCACACTCTGACATCTACACCAACACACACACACACTCACACACACACACACACACACACACACACACAATTATAGCTGCATTATTTATCCAATTGTCTCTATAATATGCAGAAGCAGAAAACAGGAATAAAGTGAGTATTTGCTTTATAGACCCTTTATAGACCAAACCTGAAAAAATGGCACCATCTGGTAAAAAATAGTACAAAATTAAATTTTGAAGCCTTGCCAACAGAATGAAAGCCTATTAGCAAAAATTGCATCATTTTACAGTTAAACAGCACTGCGATTAAAAATAGCAGTTTTAATGGGTTTCAATGGGACATTTTTGTCCAAAAGGTGCTGAGCGATTCACTTTTTTGTACCTAGTGTAAAATAGATTTATTAAAGGAAGGGTGGAATATTAAAATTCCAATAAAAATACACACCTGAGCCAAAATTTATGCAGTTAGCATTAACACAGGTGAAATTATAAAAAAAATGGACAAAAATGTCCATAAGGGTGCACAAGGGTTAAATGACGTTTATTGTGTTTTGGAACCAAACTCTTGATTTAATAATCAGATGTCTTGCTCCTGTAGCACAGGAGAGTCCAGTGCACTGCAGTCGGTGAATCTGTAGCGTTTGTGTCTCACCAGGTTTTGTACGGCAGTGGAAGTGTGATGCGTCTCCAGTCTGTGAACTCAGATGGATGGTAGACGCTGGACGCAGTGAACTCAGAGCAGCTGGGCATGCCGGGGAGACAAGCCTATTACCCACAAACCAGCAGAAACAGAAGTTAACCTCACAGTGGAGACGAGAGGAATAACAGCAAAAGAAATCATCTATAATCTGACTACATGTGCAGTGCTTTAGATTGCTTCTACAATCCTTACAAGAGGTTTCTGAGTGAAGACCTAGAGGCAGTATCAGATGGTGATACTGTCAGTACTTCAATGTATACCGTGGTACTCAATCATTAGCATGGTATTTACATCATACATCATCCAAAAACATGGTAACGCTATGGTGCATTTAGGTACTTTTCTCTTGGTGAAAACTAGACGCATTAGAGAATGTTTCGGTTTTCTCACCTCTTTGACGAGATGCCAAGTCAAGCCGTGATTGGTGGAGAACTCCAGCCGGACCTGAGTGTCGATGTGAGGAGAAGGTTCGCGTCCGCAGCCCATGACCAGCGAGAACTGGATCATGTAGGACGCGCCGATCTGCATGGATTGTGTTTCCACATAGCGGATACTGGAGGCCGAGCCGTGATCGCCTGAAAAACTGAGCAAATATTTACATCATTGTGGTTTACACTTTCATTTCAGACGGCGCCTGAAGGGAAACGCTGATGCGGTTTGGATTTCAATGCATTATTAATTGCAGAAATATTCTTTGCTTTTGCATTGAATACAAAAGCAATTTTCTGTCTCTTTGCTGGTTTGGCAAATGCTTCGGGATCGGAAACAGAGCTCTTTTTGTGCTTTTTTGTTCTTGGAGAGCTGGTGTCAAGAGAGATTGAAGTTGGGTGGGTTGTGACATCTGAGCTCATGAATTTTAATTAGAAATTTTGGTAACACTTTATTTCGATAGTCCACTTTAGACATTCTACTAACATAAAGTAGCTACAAGTCAACTATCAATCATTAGAGTATTAGTAGAGGTTAGGGTTAGGGCTAGGATTAGGGTTAGTAGACTATCTGCTTAATATCTGCTAACACTATATTTTGATGGATCCACAACATACTGACTATGAGAAACTTTGCAAGTATATGTCAACTTATTCTACTAACCCTAAACCTAACAGTGTACTCTGAGAGTTAGTAGACATGTAGTTGAAAATTAATGAGAATTAGTTGACATGTAGTTACAAAGTTACTTATAGTAACGTCTAAAGTGGACTATCAGAATAAAGTGTAACCAAATTTTTTTATTGTACATTAAAAGGTCATTCAGTTTCATTAGAGTAGCTTTTATAATATTGATTAGATGTTCTCCAAATCCTTAAATCCCAGAAAAATCATGAAAGGAGTAAAGCACAAATGCAGTGATGTTCATCCGATCAATTGGTTATGGTCTGTTACCTGATGTTCATATGGTTAACTCTTTCACCGCCAGCGTTTTTGCTGATTTTCACTCAAATTTCATGGCCCCCAGAATATTTTGTTGTATGAATATCTGAACATGCAATACATCAAAATAAAGATCAGACCCTCTACTTTCAAACTGTTTTATTGTAGCTTCAAGCATTGTTTTTTAAATCAACACTTGAATGTAGGTAGGATTCATTAAAAAGCAACATTTTGAGCAAAAATCAAATTTTTATCAAATACTACATCTGGATCATATTCAGTAATATTATCAAAGCGAAGCTGCAGTAGATGTCTTCCATCAGCACTCCCAAAGCTTCACAGGCCTTTAACACTTTCTGGATCCACATTTCACTCGGTAACATTAGGCAGTTTTCATTTATATGCGGTTAGTGTTGATGATCTCATTATTTTTCATATGCGTATGCTTACATATGAGATCGCTCGTCTTCCTGGTCTGTGTTTTTGATCGGCACATTCAGGAGATGCATAATAACGCCCCCTAGTGTATAATAGTGAAAACACGGAAAAATCTGTGTTTGGCGGGGAAAGAGTTCTATACTTAACTACGTTAAGCATCATAAATATAAAGCATCATGAAGTGACTTTCTAGCAGCTCCCTGTTTAAGCTCAAAAACTCATCACCAGTCATTTTCAACCACTGTAAGGACAGAATCATGATATATTGATATATCTGTCTCTGTACTGAGATGTCAGTAATGGCTATATTTCACATTGATGCTTCAATGGCTGCTGATTGAAGTCTTAACTAATAATCATTGGTACTGCGGTAAACATGAGGCAGGTACCTGAGGGTCCAGTCGTGTTGGCAGTATGGCTGCACGTTCCCCAGATAGAAGCCCAGGCTCTGAGTCACGTCTAACACGTTACTGAAGTCCAGGCTGATGATGTTGAAGAGGACGGAGGTCATGCTGATCTCATCCAGAGCCCAGACGTCCTGCCCGCGGCCCGAGTGGTACGGCTGCCACCAGCGGAACTGGACCCCGAATTTACGGGCCCCGGGGGGAAGCTCCACAGAAACGATCCTAGAAAGAGTCAATTCAATATAACCATCAACAATAGCAGACGAGCTGATCACACAACATATATGTGACCCTGGAGCACAAAACCAGTCAAGTCACTGGGTTATATTTGTAGCAATAGCCAAAAATACACTGTATGGGTCAAAATTATTGATTTTTCTTTTATGCCAAAAATCATTAGGGTATTAAGTAAAGATCATGTTACATGAAGATATTGTGTAAATTTCCTACCGTAAATATATCAAAACTTAATTTTTGATTAGTAAATTGCATTGCTAAGAACTTCATTTGAACAAATTTAAAGGTGATTTTCTCAATATTTTGATTTTTTTTGCACCCTCAGATTCCAGATTTTCAAATAGTTGTATCTCAGCCAAATATTGTCCTATCATAACAAACCATACATCAATGGAAAGATTATTTATTCCGCTTTCAGATGATGCATACATCTCAATTTCCAAAAATTGACCCTTATGACTGGTTTTGTGGTCCAGTGTCACATATTAACTTATGTTCTTGACACACTGCAGAAGAAGATATGCCATGCTGCTCCACATGACCGCAGTAAAGTCCAGCAGTGGTGTGTGTGTTCAGGACGGTGTACCTGGGCTCATGGAAGCCCTGATAAGCGTAATGCTGCAGCAGCGTCCAGGTAATGCCGTTATCTGAAGAGTAATGCAGCAGCACTCCTTCACCCGGCTGGTCAGGAGCGGGACAGGAGCTCGATGTGCTGCGACTGCCCAGCCTCAGCGTGAACTGAAGATACCTGCAGGAGAGAAAGAAACAAGACCTGGGGCTCGTTTTGAAGTAATGCTATCAGACGAGTCAAGGTGACACGAATAGGAACAATAGTACCTTTCTGACTGAAGTGATCAAAATGAAAGAGTCACGATCTTTGATACCCTCTTACACTTCTAATACCAAAAGACCCCAATAAAGTCAAACGGTCAGCCGGAGCAATGGCACCTATATGTGTGCATGTTTATGTGATTTATGAGGACACAAATTTGTGTAATAACATGGGTATTACACTGGTATAACAACATAAACGTGTTTTATGAGGACATTTCCTAAATACTCAATTAAAATAGCTCTAAAAGCATACTAAACAATGTTTTATAAAGAATGTACAAATGCCTGTATTTTTGTGTGAGCGGTTTAGGGGTAGGGTTACCCTGCTGAAAAACAATAGAAAATCTAATGGATTTAATGTTATAATGGGAATTGTATTGGTTTTAATGGAAACTATAATGGTGTCTACTGGTATGTGATGGATTCTATTGGTGGGATGTTAAATCCTATTGGAAAAATGCCCAAAACACACTACAAAAAGGAATTTTGTAACCGTTTACTGGAGAAAGCTAATGGTTTATAATGGTATTTTAATGGAAACCATTGGAATTTCTGTGATTCTGTGGCTTCTATTGGGATCAAAAATACAGTTTGTACAGTAGAAACACCATTACGCCTATGGAGAGTCCCCATAAAACATAAAAACATGTGTGTGTGTACCTGGCCTGTGAACTGTCCAGGGGGGTCGTAACAATGTGTCTTCTACTGTCTCTGTTGAAGACCAGGGCTTTTCCACTGGCCAAAACCCCACAGGCGAAGCTGACCTCTGCCCCCCGCAGTGAGGAGAAGCTGTGATAGGACGACAGCCTCACGCTGGAGAAACTCTCGGACAGAAACGCAGGGAAGGTCTGAGACGCCAGCTCACACGCCGGACCGCTGAAACCAGGGTCACACCTAAAAAAAAAAACATTTTCCAGAACCAGTAAGATGTTGCTGTTTTCACAGTGTAACGTGTGTTTCACTGCAGTTCTGACTGGAAGACGTTCATACTTGCAGCCCGTGCGTGAACAGTGTCCTCTACCGGAGCAGAAACGCAAACAGGACGGCCCGATATACACTGAAACAACAACAACAATATCATCATCATCATTGTCCCTGATCATGATTTATTGGCTCAAAATCACTGTCTAATCTGCTGATCACGCTCCATGGGTTTGACTACAATGTGTCGACATCTATCAGTAAATATGATCTGTATGTTGAATCAACGGCTATTACCGTTGTCAATCGCCCACATGTTGCTGCTTCCCACAGCGGTCTGTCTCCAGCGGAAGCGAGTGCTGTCTGTGAGCGCGGCGTTGGGCAGAGGAATCGTGATCCTCGTCCAACTACAGGAACACAGAGATTAAACCACACTGTTAACAGAACACACAACACGGATTTATGAAAGCGTCCGACAGATGCAGTGACTGACCCGCTGTAGTTCTCTGAGGAGTAGATGCTGCTGTGAGGCAGATGTGATCCGGCACACAGTTCAGGAAGACACTCGGTGTGCAGGAGAGACCAGGAGCGACCGTGATTGGTTGAGAACTCCAGTTTGACGCTGTGAGATTGACATATGCAGGAACAGAAGAAGAGGAGACAACAATCAGTACATGTTCTGAATCTTGTCTTCTCCTGTATCTGTACTAACTACTGTTTCTGAACTATAAATACTATCACGCTACATACAAACACAAAGATACACAAACTACAACTTCCACCATTCCTGCTGTTCTTGTGGCAATAGAAAGTCTGTTCTATTCTATTGACATCATTTGACTTTCCCAAATATAATTGCAAACACAAAAGATGATGCTTTGAAAGATATCTCAGTGTTGTTTTGTCCACTGTTGTTTGGACCACAGTGTTCTTCAAAATGTCTTATTTTATGAGCAACAGAAGAAAGAAGCCATGCAAGTTTGAATGACATGAGTAAGTGATGATTTTTGGGTTATCACTGTATTCTGATCTGATCACCTGTTGGCCGGCTGATAGGCTCCACACCCGAGGTTGATTGAGAACTGCACCAGGTGAGTGTTTGCTCCAGGCAGCACCGGCAGCAGCTGCATGAAGTCCACAGCCCAAACATGACGGTTCTCTCCACCATGAAACTTCTGCTCTAGACAAAACTGAGTGGCTGTTGTCTGAAGTTCTGTCGGCAAACCAACCGAGACGACTGTAGGAGTCTGGAAGAGAAAGCCATGAGATATCAAGGTATATACAGATGGGAGCATGACACAGTAAATCACAAAAGAAATAAGAGAAATTGTTGAATGATAGATTCTGAACAGAACATGTCAACTGTTGAAAATGATTATGTAAACTAAATCTGACTATAGACTGTATTAGGTTTCTACCCTGTAGGCTGAGTATGGAAGTATGTCCAGAAGCACATGATCTTTCCTGCCCTCTGAACGACCAAACAGGACCACATCATTCTTGTTGGATTCTCCAGGATCGCAGTCTCCACCACCTGCAGTGAACACAGAGATCAGACACTGAAAACAGAGATAAGACACTAAACACACAGAGATCAGGCACTAAAAAAAACAGATCAGACACTGAACACACAGAGATCAGACACTGAACACACATTCATCAGACACTGAACACACAGAGATCAGACACTGAACACACATTCATCAGACACTGAACACACAGATCAGACACTGAACACACAGAGATCAGACACTGAACACACAGAGAACAGACACTGAACACACAGAGATCAGACACTGAACACACAGAGATCAGACACTGAACACACAGAGATCAGACACTGAACACACAGGGAACAGACACTGAACACACAGAGATCAGACACTGAACACACAGAGATCAGACACTGAACACAGAGAACAGACACTGAACACACAGAGATCAGACACTGAACACACAGAGAACAGACACTGAACACAGAGATCAGACACTGAACACACAGAGAACAGACACCGAACACAGTGATCAGACACTGAACACACAGAGATCAGACACTGAACACACAGAGATCAGACACTGAACACAGAGATCAATGAACATACGTCAGCATCAACATAATGTGCATGTAAAAGTGTAAGTCATACCCATGGTGAAGTAGAAGCGCAGGTTTCCGTAGGCGGTGGTGTTGATGTACGGTGTGCACACCTTCCTCTGTCCCTCTTTGAGAAAGACGAGTGCAGATCCAGACTCCACCTCTCCACACTGAACTCCATTCACCGCTCCATCAGCCTCCCATCTACAGGTCACACACAGCACTGTTCTTAAAGAAACTGTTCCTACACTTACTTAACAGCATCTGATACACCTGTTAGTACCCAAATGTTTGCTTTTGGAGATCAAATTTGTCTTGAGAGCTCCAAGATATCAAAACTGAAATGTCAACACCTCAATGTATGTTAGTCTACTGATTGACCTAACTACTGTTAAAATACTATTTCACAAAAGCACTACCACTAGCACGAATCCCAATCTTATCTGCTGGCAGTTGTAAGACGCACCCACTCAGTGGACTCTCAAAGTCTTCCTCCCAGTAGCTGCGTCCCTCTTCACGGTGCAGGTCCACGTCTCGTGTGGAGGCGAAGCTGTGCTCGAATCCCTCTCCACCATGAAAGTACAAGGAGTTTCCCTCTGACTGACAAGCGTGCTGTCGAATGATTCGAGAGGAAGCGTTACGGTGCTACAGATGTTTCTGACAAAACTGAAATCTCCATGTTGCATGAATACAGAGACAATAACGACAGCATCTGCCTTGGGTCATTTATGGGGAACAGACCTGTCTGCTAGTGTGAGCTGGTAAACACTCGCTGGAAATGGTAAACGGTTATACTTTATTTCGATAGTCCACTTTAGACATTCTACTAGCTATAAGTCACTTTGTAACTACATGTCAACTAATTCTCATTAATTTGCAACTACATATCTACTAACTCTCAGTAGGGTAGGTTTAGGGTTAGTAGAATAAGTTGACATACTTGCAAAGTTTCTCATAGTCAGTATGTTGTATGTTAGAAGATATTAAGCAGACAGTGTACTAATACTCTAATGACTGCTAGTTGACATGTAGTTGCAAAGTTACTTACTGTTAGTAGAATGTCTAAAGTGGACTATCGAAATAACATGTTACCTGGTAAACACTAAGAAATTACCCTGTCAAAGCTGTGGCCTTGTGTTCTGACCCGTCACATTAGCGCTTTACTTTGTGACATTAAAGTGACTTAAAGAGAAGCACTTTAATGACTGAATTTCTTAACACACTTGTCAAATTAAACATTTTACTTTAAAGTACATTTTAAACCATTATGTTTTAATCATCTTTTGTCATGTTTTAAAGAAGTATACTTATTTTGATGTGTTGACTAACATCCTAAAGTGCATGTAAAGTACTAGATTATAATTTTAACTGTAGTGTGTTATTCAAGATTATATGTATAGTTCATATATTTTAAATGAACTAAATTGCAAATGTGTAATTAAAGATATATTTAAATACGTCACTCAAGTTTGAATAGAAATGTATTAAAGTATATATTAGTTTATCATAAATGCTTGTCAGCACATTCAGCAGTAACTTTAACCATACTTCAAAGACAATAGAAGTAATTATGAAATTACATATAAAGATGTACTGAAGTCATACTTAAGTGGGTCAAAAAGCACTAATTGCATTTAATACAAATTAAGTCTATAACACATTTTGGTTTAATTGCAGTTAACATGCAATTAAGCATCAGAAAACATTACATTCAGTTCACACTTTAGTATATTATTGCAAAGTACATTATTTTCATAATAAGCACTCATTTTGAGCTTCTTCACATGGGATGGTTTCTAGTTTGCTGGATGACACTATTTGGTCATGTACCTTTACTGTGGCTCCGGGGAAGAAGAGCCAGTTGGCCGTGTCCAGAGGGTCCAGGCTGTCCTCCAGCAGCGGGGGCCGGTTGGCCGTGTTTAGCACCAGTATGTTATCGAGGCCCCAGCAGGACTCATAACCATCGGGCCCCACGGGTGGCTCCTGACTCCAGCGCAGATGAATGGCTTCCCCTTTACAGCCTGGAGGCAATGGCAGGAGATGGACCACTGTGCTGCTGTTAGTGGGAGCCCTGCGAGACCCAATGCATATGATAAAACACTGGAGAACTGAACATACAAGTGCTCAAGCTCATTCAGACATATGTGACCTTAAATTATGAGTTTTTATAGCACTGCTCATGGCGTTTATACATGATGGTAACAGTAATACTGTGAGTGTGTTGGAGCCATTTCCTAAAATAAAGTAAAACCTGATCTTTTCCAAAGTGATCCAGGCATCAGAGGAGTTCAGACCGCAGGAGATGATGATATCAGGGTCTGAGTAACTGAACCGACAAGAACCAGATCCTGAACAACCAACACAAACACACACACAAACACACAAGAACGTCACACATTAGCATGGATTTACTTGACTTAACAACTTCATACAGAAAAATACATACAGCTAAATCTGATTTGCTAAGTATTTCAGTAAAAATATCTAAGCATTCTTAAATCAAGATACATTCACTTGAGATGCAAAATGACATAAGAC
The DNA here is from genome assembly GCA_027422415.1 of Schizothorax lantsangensis. NCBI lineage: Eukaryota > Metazoa > Chordata > Actinopteri > Cypriniformes > Cyprinidae > Schizothorax > Schizothorax lantsangensis. The sequence continues at coordinate 38,083,865 of CM049846.1, read as the reverse complement.
TTGTTTTCTGAAAAATGTACCAAAAGTATTCACTTAAAACAAAAAAGAAATATGTGGTAATGGGGTCATAAAAATAAACTTAATTGAAAGGTAAAACAAGATTATTTTTCTTACCCCGTTGGTATAAATTTTATTCTTCTTTAATACATGAACTCGCTTAATTTTGGTACATTTTCCAGGAAACAAGTCTTAATATCTTAAGTCATTTTGCATCTCAAATAAATGTATCTTGATTTAAGAATGTATAGATATTTGTACACTGTAAAAAAAAAAGAAAAGTTGGGCAAACTTAAAAGTTTAAGGCAACCAGCTTCAGCAGATTTTTGAGTTTTCTCAACTTATTTTTAAGAAATTTCTCAACTTTTTGTTGTATAAACTTAAAACAAGAAGTTGTGTAAACTCAAAAATCTGCTGAAGCTGGTTGCCTTAAACTTTTAAGTTGGCTCAACTTTTTTTTTTTTTTACAGTATACTGGAAAACAGGACAAAAATGCATAATTTTTTGCAAAGTATTCAACTGTATACCAATCGTCTATGGCTGCAGGAGATGAAGAATGGTGACCTACAGTAACCACAGAAGGACGGTGACACTCACCAAAGGCAAACTGCAGGATTGATGCTGTGCTTGTGTTCAGAGCCACTGTAGTCTAAAAGAGACGATAAAACCATGAGCTTCTCATTTCTATTCACTGATCCGCTTCATTCACACAGTAACAATGTGAACACAGTATACGAGACATGGCAATGCAAAGCTACACAGCGTCCACATCACCAGTCTTTAATATGTGTGTGTTTTATTTTCTTGTGTAACACTTTAGTTTGATAGTCCACTTTAGTCATTCTACTAACTATCAGTAACTTTACAACTCCATGCCAACTAGCAGTCAGAGTATTAGTGATTGTCTGCTTAATATCTGCTCACACTTTATTTTGATGGACATTCTACTGACTATAATTCACTAAGGAGTTTAACAGGAGTTTGATACGCTGTTTGCCAACATCCAGATCAGGGCAAAATGTGCTGCTTTTCACTTGATTACATCTGTTTTGTAGTAATACATATCATTAATACTGATATGTGTGTTGAGTTTCATGAAATTCTAAGCATGTTATCTGCCTCAAAATCACCGGAAAACAATATTCAAGTTTGACACGTTGCCATGGCAACAGCATTTACGATATCAACATCCCCTCAACAGTTTTACATCTGCCGTGTTTTGACATTATTCTGATGAAGTTTGAAGCAAATCGAGGAAAAACAAGATGCTGAATTCAAAGCATTTTGAAAATGACACACTTCCTGCTGCCAGTTGGTGGCGCTATATGACTCCTAATAGTCACATCTATGCGATCGGCATCATACAACGAACAAACCCCTGAAGCTTGATCAAAATCAGACAAAGTATGTGGATGTTATTAGACACTTCCTGTTTCTCATTTCTCGCCATAACTTCATCGCCTTGCCATGGGCAAACAGTTAAAGATATCAAAAATCCCTTCGCAATTTAGCATCCCCAATGTCTTGAGATAATGTACACCAAGTTTGGTGGCAATCGGTTGGAAATCCTCAGAGGAGTATATCAAATTCCAGAGCATGCGCTTTTTAAACAGCCCTGAATAGCCAACTTCCTGTTGGGCGGAGCCTATGACATATAGTGCAAAAGTTGTTCGGCTCAATGAGATCTATATGTATACCGAGTTTCATATGAATACGTGGAAGTATGTGTGAGCTATACATCAAGTTTTCTGGCTGTGTTCCAGGGGGCGCCGTAGAGCCCTTGTGCCACACCCAGGTCCCATCCTCTGCAGCGTCCTAATGACCGCAGATTCCAACGAGTGTGCCAATTTTCAAGAGTTTTTGAGCATGTTAAGGCTCCCAAAAAGCCAAAAAAATCCTTAAAAAACATAAACATGACATAAATATAACATAAGTTAATACATAATCGGTATTACCAGTTCTCTCTGTCCAAAGGGCTCACAAAACGTCACTGCTTTTCCATGCATCAGCGCTCCGCACTGCTCTCCAACCTCACAGTTACTGCAGTCTGACCTGTGAGAGAACCAGACATGGGCAATAAACACATCTTCTAGCCCTCTAAATGGCATCGATGCAAAATATCATATGAAAATGAAAGCACTGCCAAGTAAACAACTCAAAGAAAGACGAGTGTTACTCACCAGATATTGAGATTAAGCTCTTCTTGTGTGTTGTGTTCAAAGTCATCCCGGAGAACAGCATGATCACCATGAACCACGGCTTCACATCAGAGGACAGAGACAGAAGCACAGTGAGGAGCAGTGAGGAGTAACGTCAGCACACGTGTGTCTGATGATGCTTTTACTCACCTAGACTGGGCCGAAGAGGAGATTCAGTGGGAGCTAAAAGACACAAAACAAAACATCTTGGAACATTTCTAATATAAGACTTCCCATAAATAAAAAAGATACAAGGAGAAAGTCTGGTACGGATCATTTTTAATAAATATACAGCACATGGAGTGAACATTTAATAATAATTTTAATAATACAAAGAAGCCTGCAAACATTAAATGACTTCATTATGGAGCTTTTTGGAATGTTATGTTTCTCAATCACTGATCGGTCAAACATTATTTCGATAGTCCCCTTTAGACATTCTACTAACAGTAAGTAACTACATGTCAACTAGCAGTCATTAGGGTTAGGGTTAGGGTTAGGGTTAGTAGACTGTCTGCTTAATATCTTCTAACACTTTATTTTAATGGGTCCACAACATACTGACTATGAGAAACTTTGCAAGTACACTATATTGCCAAAAGTATTGGCACCCCTTCTAATGAACAGGTTTGACTACTTTAGTAATGTCTAGGAGTACAAATCTTAATGTTAAAGCATATAATGATATTCTAGGAAATTGTGTGCTTCTAATATTATAGCAACAGTTTGGACAGGACTCTTTTCTATTCTAACATGACAATGCCTCTGTGTATAAGTGTGACTGTAAATGCAGAAACTCATCACCAAACACCAATGACTTGTACATATGGGTTCAGTCATTTTAGACACTTCCAAAACTGTTGCAACAGAGATGGGAACATAATTCATGTATTTAAAAATTGTATTTCATCTCTGTTCCAACAGTTTTGGAAGTGTCTAAAATGACTGAACCCATATGTACAAGTCATTGGTGTTTGGTGATGAGTTTTTGTCTCAAGGTCTGCATTTACAGTCACACCAGAGGTGTTAAACTGGGATTAGGACTTGGTTTTATGCAGACCAGTCAAGTTCTTCCACACTGACTGAATCAATCATTTCTTTTTGAACCTTGTCTTATACACAGAGACATTGTCATGTTAGAATAGAAAAGAGTCCAAACTGTTGCTATAATATTAGAAGCACACAATTTCCTAGAATATCATTATATGCTTTAACATTAAGATTTGTACTCATGGAAATTACTAAAGTAGTCAAACCTGTTCATTAGAAGGGGGTGCCAATACTTTTGGCAACATAGTGTATATGTCAACTTATTCTACTAACCCTAAACCTACCCTACTGAGAGTTAGTAGACATGTCGTTGCAAATGAATGAGAATTAGTTGACGTAGTTACAAAGTTACTTATAGTTAGTAGAATGTCTAAAGTGTAACTGATTTTTCTCCAATAACAGTTGCTGTGTATTTGACCGCGTGTCTTGTATCGCTCTGTCTCTTGCTCTCTTTCATTCTGCAAGTCAGAAGAACTAATTGGCATGATCCTGGAGGACTTTAGCACTGATTTTAACAGTGATCTTAAAGCTTGTAATCGATGGCCAGAGGCTGAGGAGAGCGCTGATGATCATTAGGGTCCTGATCTCACTGTCAGGGTTTATTTTGCCAAAATGACTCTAATGATCTGTCTCACGGCTCTATATTAAGGGTAACGTTTTCTGTGCACTTCATCTAAAAACTAGGACAATGTCACTCCCATGAGTCTTTACCTCCTACTTCAACAAAACATTACTAATGTCGGAGCATTTAACACTCCGTCTGTGGTGTTTGGATCCTGTGACAAGACTATGAAAAATCAACATGGACATGTTTTCTTTAATAAAGGTAATTGAGGAATAATTCCTTTGATTCTTTTATCAGTTTGATCAATTCCTGTTTGAATGTTTTTGCAAGTTCTGTGCTTTGTTGCAACCACACTGTGATCCATACAGACAAATAACACATTTCAGTACAAACTCCCATCCAGCAATAAACCGAACCCTAAAATATTGAGTCTGAGCCGTATACTGATCTAAAACAGCTGTTGCTCCAGACTGTTTTCATGAAAGAATTGAATAAATAGGTCAACTGAATGACCTGAATGAATAGGTTTTGTGGCTGAATTACTTTGACAGACTATTGCTCCAGATGTAAGGATCTGACCAGCATCAACTACTTATTCTTAAACCAAAATTTATGCTGAATTAAATGAGCCCCTGGTCAAAAACGGCATTATTTCTGACAGCACTTTTATGCAAAATACTGGACATATTCATCATACAGTTATTCATGATTTTCCCTACACATCATCACCAGAATCCGCTTATAAACCCTTCAGAAGCTGCTGACAGCTAACCACCAACTTATTATCTCACATGAACAAAAGCCTGCTACTTTAATCAATGTCTGGTTCTGAAGATCATTACAACCACAGTAATTTAAATGTATAAAAGACCCGACACAAAAGGTTTGATTTGACTAGACAAACTAATTGCGTATGGATGTTATTCTCTAATGCCAACAGGTGTGATGAATGATTAACTCTTATTTACGTATATATGTATACTATATAAGATGAGATCACAGATGAAATGAAACAGCATAACAATTGAATTTATAACTCTTTAGAGAACATTGCAGGCTTTCTTTAATCTCACGGTTGAGTTTGACGTTCAGTCTTTCCTTATCTAAAGCCTCTGACACGTCTAGCTATAATTAAACCTTACACTCAGAAACCTTCATCTTCTCTGGAAAACTCTTTTTATCTTCTCAACTGTATGCCGATATACCAAAAATCATATAGTCAATCTTTCCCTCAATAACCTCAGATAACCTTTACCCAAAATCCATCACATTATAATGATAAAGCAGATGTGCTCCATTTAATTTTCTGACCTATTTCTTTCAGACCTCACACACACACTGTGAAAGTCTCATGAGCGAATGTGACTATGAACGTAATGGGTCAGTTCTGAATGTAACTGCAGGTTCCAATCAAACGTCCACTGAGTGGCGCTACTCCCATTCAGACAAATCAAGATCACAGAGGAAGGTTATCAGTTACTAATGCTGTGGAATATAGTTTGAAGTCAGCTGAGCCAATGCAAATATTTGATAAATAAGTCACGCATGGTTTTTCTGCATCGATGCAAAAGTCATGGGTTCAAATCCCAGAAATCAGTCTGAAAGATTCATTCAGCACACAAACTGGACATTCAGAGCCTTTATAATCAGATTTAACATCCAAACAGGGTGAGCTGACTTTAAAAGTAAACAGATCATCATTTGGATATTTATTCAGCTTGTGTGTATTTAAGTCTCGTCCGTATTGGCCTGTAGTAGGAGGGACAAACTGTGTTTTTTGAAAACCCAAATGATTCTCATGAGATCAGGCTGGAAACTAAACAGCAACAATGTTTTGTTGACTTGTGTGCTATGAATGCTGGGTAACGGGAGTGACGGCTCTGGCTTTTCTCATTGTCCTCCTCTGTAACCTTATCAAGTGTTTGGATGAAGAGACAGATTTTACCAGCAGTCGTTGTGAATGTTCTCTATTATCACACTGACACTGTTTACTAACATGTCAAACAGCACTGAACGAACACACGCTCACACAAAGTAGTATCTCTCTGATACTACTGTATCAGAGAGAAAATTATAACCATACAGCCATCAGCTACAGTACCATATCAGATATACTATAGATCCCCTGAGGAACAATTTCACTCCTTCTCTGCTATACGAGAGGAAGAATTGCATACAGTATATTGTGGCGGGAGGAGCAAACGACAGACACAGTGGGTGTGGCGTCAGGCCTCGGAGAGGCTTTTATTAAACAGAAATAATAAAATAAAGTGTCCAAAGGGGAAAAAGTGTCCAAAGAAACAGGGGGTCTGGTGTCCTCGTCGTGCTGCGGGGCTCGTGAAGGAGGGCAGTGTTCTGGAAGGGAGGGTCCAGTAAGGGGCGGAGTCCCGGCCGCACGCGCTCCCGCTCTGGTCCGGGGTGCGAGGGTTCGATCATAGCGGCGGCTATCCGCGGGACTTGCTCGGCCGGCATCCTGGCCGACGGCCGTAAAACGGGTGCGGCTTTCGGACTCTAGTGGCGCGGAAATCCCTCCGCGCTCCCTCCTGGACCACGAGGACACCACGTGCATGCACGGGAGAAGACGGTCCCCAGAGGAGAGGCGCAGCCGGCATATAACAGCGGCGGTGATGAGGCTCCATTCACTTCAGGTGTGCCTCATCACACGCCGCCAGACCTGGCTGTTTCAGCCCCCCTCCTCTCTCACACACCCACTCCCGTCGGGAGCCTGGTGAAGGGCGGCGATTAAGGGACGGGGAGTGCTGATAATTAGGGGGAGGCAGCTGACTCGTCATTTCCCCCCCCCAAGCGACATCCCCGTCATCCGGCCGCCGCCCACACAGGAGTGCTACCTTCTTCCTCAACAGGCTCCAGCGGTCGGAGTGGCGGGGCAGGGATCCCCTCTCCGGGCAACTCACCCCTCTCGCGCCGGACCGGAACCAGTTTTAGTCGACAGCCTCAACCAACCACAGGGTAAATGACAATAAAAAAACGAAACGTCACTTACCCCTTAGGTGGCTGGGAGGCCGTCTCCGTCGTTCCTCCGTCCCAGTGCGGGTTTTCACGAACTTCTGCGAGCGAGAGGGGATGACGTCATCGGTGTTGCCCAACTGCGCTGTCTAGGCTCCGCCTTACCCGCATTCTCCACCACTGTGGCAGGAGGAGCATACGACAGACACAGTGGGTGTGGCGTCAGGCCTCGAGAGGCTTTTATTAAACAGAAATAATAAAATAAAGTGTGTCCAAAGGGAAAAAGTGTCTCTGGTGTTCCTCGTCGTGCTGCGGGGCTCGTGAAGGAGGGCAGTGTTCTGGAAGGAGGGTCCAGGTAAGGGGCGGAGTCCGGCGGCGCACGCGCTCCCGCTCTGGTCCGGTGCGACGGCGGCGGCTTCATCATAGCGCGGCTCTTCCTCTTCTTCCGGGAGTCCGGCGGGACTTGCTCGCCCGGCATCCTGGCCCGACGGCCGTAAAACGGGTGCGGCTTTCTGACTCTAGTGGCGCGGAAATCCTCCGCGCTCCCTTCCTGGACCCACGAGGACACCAGCGTGCATGCACGGGGAAGAGACGGTCTCCAGAGGAGGCGCAGCCGGCATATAACAGCCGGTGATGAGGCTCCATTCACTTCAGGTGTGTGCCTCATCAGCCGCCAGAAAAATGGTAAGGGCGGCGATTAAGGGACTGCTGAGGATGACTTCCATGTCAGGATTTCTAGACCGCAGAAGTCATAGAATATGTCATGGAGAGAAACTTGCTCTCATTAGAAAACTGTGACCGAAATCTTCCTGAAAATACCGTATCTTCACAACTATGTTCTCTTACCCATCCGATCGTGGCTGTATCTCTCTATTAGTGCTACTCGATCTATCGACCCCAACATTCTTTTGAATAGACTAGAAAATGATGTTGGCATTAGTGGAATTGCATTGGCATCATTCAAATCTTACCACCATCAATTCGCAGCAGTGAATGAAGAGGTATCATATCGATCACAAGTGCAGTATGGTGTACCTCAAGGCTCAGTACTAGGACCGTTGCTTTTCACGTTTTACATGTTACCCTTGGGAGATATCATCAGGAAACATGGTGTTAGCTTTCACTGTTATGCTGATGATACTCAGCTCTTTATTTTTTCATGGCCCAACAAAACATACCAATTCGCAAAACTAACTGAATGCATAGTTGATATAAAACCTAGAATATCAAAATCAACTGCGGGCGTCAGATCCTTTTCCTATTTAGCGCCCAAACTCTGGAACAATCTACCTAGTGTTGTTCGGGAGGCAGACACACTCTGTCAGTTTAAATCTAGATTAAAGATCCATCTCTTTAACCTGGCATACACATAACACACTTGTTACATCGTAAGATGAATGGCATCTACGCTAATATTAGTCTGTTTCGTTCTTATTCCGAGGTCACCGTAGCCACCAGATCCAGTCCGTATCCAGATCAGATGGTGGATCAGCACCTAGAGACGACCTCTACAGCCCTGAATGTTAGCAGAGACCAGGACAACTAGATAAGCCCTAGAGACAGATCCCATCCGAAGACCTCATCACCTAGACGGCCATCGGCACAAATCCTCAGCAAAGACCAGAAGAACCAGATGAGTCCTTTGCACAGACCAGCTTCGGCTCCAGAGCCTGGTTTCTCCCAAGGTTTTCTTTTCTATTTCTGTCACAGATGGTTCCTTGCCACTGTTGCCTTTGGCTTGCTTAGTTAGGGACACTTTATATTTGTCAATATTATGGTCTTGATTGCACAGCCTACCCCTGGCACAGACACTAATGGAAGAGAACTGAACTGAGCTGGATGATGACATCACTGAATCAACAATGAACTGACTTTAACTGGAAAACTCACTGTTCACTATTGTCCTTTTCAGAACTGTTTTAGCAGAATGGAATTTTATTTGCATTATTGACACACTATTTTCCTGTTTAATACTGTAAATCTGCTTTGACACCCTCTGTTTTGTATAAAGCTCTATATAAATAAAGGTGATGTGACACACACACACACACACACACACACACACACAATGAGTGTAATAATCTCTCCCACACATGATCTTTGTCTGTGGAGTTCTGCTCTCGTTCTCTGCCGTTCATTCGTCGACCTCTTCTTCTGTCTACATCAGGCGTTCACACAGCAGACAGTCACACTCGTTTCAGGCTTAGTTTAATCCTCGATCGCTTTCTTAAGAACTTTAATTACCTCCGGCGCTCTTCCTGTAGATCTGTGCTAATGCGACCGGCTTACACTGACAGTTTAACAGCCCCGCTCTTCCCATGAGCCTCGGCGGCAGATTTGGAGCGGGCCGGGCCAACTTCTCTAATGCAAAGCTGGACATTCAGATGAAAGTTGGCACAGGGTGTTATTAAACGACGCGTTTGGGTGTCTAAGGCGCAGGACATTATTTTCCAGCGGTGCATCTTTCATCTTTAGCACATCTCTCCATCTAGAGGCCGCGCGTCTGCTGTCGTATATCTACTCTGCTTCTGATCGTCCTCCTCTCCTCTGCCCAACACTGATCGCCCCCCGTGAGTTATAGTCACTTTTCGATAATCAATCCTCAGGGATACGAGTCCAGCGTGTCCCATAAAGCCCTAATTTATGGAGGTGCTGGAAATTGCAGAGTTCTCTGGTCGCCTTTCCTCATCCCGACCTGTCACAGATATCACTCTTTGATATACTAGCGTCTTCTGCGGCTCTCTCTCTCTCTCAGTGAAGTTCTGCCGCTCTGATAGTCTCTGTTTAGCATGCCTTTATGTGTTTATACATGCTGTCATTTGTCTATTCATTCCAGCTAGTCTTCTGGATCGTTTCACTTTCATACACTTGATGATTTTCCTCTTTCTGCATGGAAACTAATGGTAAACAGTGGGTAATAAAATGCAACAGTCTGGTTTCAGTGGTACAAATCCATTAATTTTCTCCATAACAATAACATATAAAGCTTTCAGCACAGACCTACTCTGAGTTCAGAATCTGTTAAATGATGAAATGTGACCCTGGAGCACAATCCAGTCATAAGTGTCAATTTTGTGAAATTGAGATTTATACATCATCTGAAAGCTAAATAAATAATCTTTCCATTGATGTATGGTTTGTTATGATAGGACAATATTTGGCTCAGATACAACTATTTGAAAATCTGGAATCTGAGGGTGCAAAAAAATCAATATATATTGAGAAAATCACCTTTAAAGTTGTTCAAATGAAGTTCTTAGCAATGCATATTACTAATCAAAAATTAAGTTTTGATATATTTACGGTAAGAAATTTACAAAATATCTTCATGGAACATGATCTTTACTTAATATCCTAATGATTTTTGGTATAAAAGAAAAATGGATCATTTTGACCCATACAATGTATTGTTGGCTATTGCTACAAATATACCCCCAGACTGATTTTGTGGTCCAGGGTCACAAATATGCTTCTGGTCCATGAGATTTTTAACTTTACAAATATGCTGCATTCAACACTGACTAAAATCCATCAGTCAGAATCACTAGTACCACAGAAATCACTGTCACCAATCTGAATATAAACTACTGCAAATGAGTCTTAAACTACTTACATATTTGCATTTGATTCACACGATCCACAATAAAACTGCTATTGCTTTTATAAACACAGTTACCACATAATAAAAACACACCCTTGTGAAAAAGAAGTGTGGGTAACACTTAATTAATTAAAATGTCCTTGTTACACGTTGCATGTTCTTATTATAGTAATAACAGTAAATTATGCATAATTACATGCAACTAACTCTAAACCAAACTTTAATCCCAACCATAAAGTATATACGGTACATGATAAAGATAAAATAGTACTCACTATTAATGGTGTAATTACATTGTAATAATGTGTAACCTGGTATTGAATGAGCACTTGCAGTGTACGGTAAATCTTAAAAGTATATATTAAAAAAACTGCACTTGCAGATAATATTAATGAAATAAAAGGCCACTTAAGTGACTTAAAAGAGAGACACTTTCATGACTATCCCCCGGTTTCACAAACAAGGCTTAAGCCTAATCCTAGACTAAAATGTAAGTCTGAGCTGTTTCAACTGAAAGAAACTTGCACTGATTGATCTTAAAATATATCAGTGCCTTTGTTTTGTCTTAAGATGCACACCAGTAATGTTTTATTCTAAGTACGTTTATAAAAGTTACTTAAATGTCCTAATTGAACTATGGCCTAATCCTGGCTTAGTCTAAGCCTTGTCTGTGAAACCAGGCCTTTGTTTCTTACCACACTTAAGTCTACTTTTAAAAAGTGCACTTTGTAATAATGTCAAATTCTGCTTTTAGATGTATCCAAATAAGCACTCTGAAGTTTAACTATTTGCATTTAATAAAAATTTTAACTTTATACTACATTTTCAGTAAGTGTCCATAAAAACAGCACATTAAGTGCACACTTAAGCAAATTATTTTATTTCCATAATGAACACATTTTGTCTTCAAAAGTGCATTTTTTTCACAAGGGCAGACACACAAATCTTCATAAAATCATCTGAATCATCAGGTTAATGACGAGTGTTTCTTCCAGCAGTATATCTATGTAAACTAAGGTCAATGTCTGCTCTCTGAAGTGACATGTAGACGAGTATTTCAGCTCACTGACTAATACTGGTGTATTTTAGCATGACTCTCTACTGACAGCTCTGCATTGACTTTTCCCTTGTACCTTTTTTGCTTTGAATGTTGCCGTGTTATTCATCTCAGAGCTGGTTTTGTCTGATTGTTTGAAAATGCCTATGAAGAAGATGGGAAGCTCTCTAGAGGACACGACACTGCTGAAATACGCTCTATTAACTGATTGTAGCCTTGCTAACCCTTAACCCCACATCTGCACACGCCGCTCTGAAACATTATCAGTCTGCGCCGTCCTCGCTCACTTTCTTAAAGCTTCAGCGGCTCTCAGATCTTCTCTTGAGCCGTGTGTTAATCTGCTCATGTCTCATCACTGACGGAGATTCGCCCCATTTCACGTATTGCTGGGATATTTATAATTCCTTTAACCACTCAAAGCTTTAAGCCGTTCAAACTTGAAATGGATTTCTTTAAAATCTTAACGTGTAAGTGCTGGAAAAACTTTCATGTCCTTATATTGTCTAAAATAGCATTCTTTTTACTATACCTGCTGTAAAATCTGAATTTGGTAAAATTGCCTTCCGTTACATTGTCCCTTCAACCTGGAATGCTCTGCAGAAACAGTTGAAGCTAAGCACTTTTATCACACTTAATGATTATATGTCACAGAAACCTTCAGATATAAGTGTGATTGTATATAGGTTACTGTTTTGCTTCTGTATTCTGCCTGTGGCTTTTTATATTGCTTGTTGTATGATGCCTTGGTTATTATGATATATTATATTTTGTTTGTTATTGCATTTAATTTTTGTTCTTGTTAGGTGTTGTGGTATTGTTTTTGTGGTGCTGTTATGTTATTGTATAATGCGGTATGCTTTGTTTGTTGTAGATGAGGTTTCTCTTTCTTTATTTCTATTGTTAAGTGTTGCCATTCTTGGCCAGGGACCATTTGAAAAAGAGACTATAGTCTCAATATGACACCCCTGGTTAAATAAAGGAATAAATAAAAAATAAATATTGTGTGTTATTCAGTAGAGTGCTTAGCAGGTTGAACGTTTGCATCGATTGTCTTTGCACACACAGATGAAGAGATTTTAGGTGTTTTTTTAGCAAGTATTCAGATTTTAGTAAGAATGCCTATGTTCTTATGCTCAGGTGAGCACAATATTCATACTATTCAACCTTTATTGTTACTGAATAGGAATGCATGAGGCGTCATGCCCATTCAAAGTGAGGCACGTGATTTTTAATCCAAGTGGATTTTGAATGCAGCTTCTAAAATACAAAAAAAATAGCCGATTAATATTTTGTATATTTGATACAATCACATCGTTCAGTGCATCGTATCATCAGCTGCTAAATTCAAATCTGCGCTCGCTGGCTGGTGCGTGTTTTTACAGCACTGTGCATTATAACCAATCACACACGATTCTGTTGAGCTTATGAATGTAATGACCAATCAGAGGCGTCCAGCTGAGTCATCGCTAAAACGCTAAAACGCTAGCTGACTGAATACCTCTTTCTGGCGAATTCTCTCAACAAAGTGCAATTGTGTGTACGAATATGTAAGATATTAATTTCATAGCTTCAGTGATTTTAATGGGAGTTTTTGAGAGTGCTTGAACTCTAGATTGTCAGGGAAAATGTTCTTTGCTCTCTTTCTGTACAATGAAAGTGTTATGATAGCCTAACTTACAATGTTTTTATTCGCATTAATTTCAATGTTAAATATAAAGTCAGTCATATTAAAAATATGTTATGGCATGACACCCATAAACAGGTTTTTATGCATAGTTAACAGATTATATTAGTAGGTTACTTTCGCCATCGCCCACTATCAACAATCTATAAAGGTGAGAATCAAGATATTTCTTGATTCGTTTGGGAATGTTTCGAATAAAAAGGAAAAAATAAATAAAACATGAGTGCTGTTGTGGCTGCTGTGTGTCACATGAAGACCCCCCCCCCACCCCAACTCGTGCCCCCTCAAAAATAATGAGTGCATGTGTGTTCTGTCATGCTGAAGATCAGACTGTGTGTATATTTAGTTTCTCTAACACCCATCTGAATCAGAGATGCTCCTCACCTCCCTGCTCACAGAGCTGCTGCGCCAGAGCGTCCTTGAAGATGATCTGTCCTCGGTGCGTCGCTGTGGCCCTGAGGGACAACAGACCGAGAGAAAGAGAGAAATATTACAGAGCGTCAGCCAGCAGAAGGAGAGGAGAGCGATAACATACCCATTACCTAAAAGAAGATGAAGTGTTTCTGCTGGAAGTGGATTAAAGTTCTGAAGGAGGACTGAAATCTGGCTGTAGGTCTTCATGTCAGAGACAGCGATCAGGAGGTCAAGAGGTCAGGATGAGGCTTTATGAGCTTCTTTATAGATAGCAGTCTCATTGCATTGTCGTATACTGGGGTACGGGATTGATTTATATACTTATGCCTCAAACCTACAGCACAGACTGACAAAAATATGTTGTAATGTTTTGATAATGTTCCCATTAAAACCCGTTTAATCCCAAATTTTTCCCAGACATGGAAATATCCAAATGATGTGTCATAATAACCCTTTTTGTATTTTTTTGGAAAAGTGCAAAAAGTGAATTTTTTTCTGCAAAATGACTAAATTTAAATGTAAAGGTAAAAGTGTGTGAAAAAATTGTGTTTTATGTTCGGTGGGATAATGTGTGTACTGAAATCACATATTTCTGCAGTCATAAAAATTGTTATATATGTTAGCCCACCTATTTTAAACTATTTGATCACATTCTTACTATTATGCATAAAAAAAACGTATGCAACATTGATAAAAAAACAAAAAAATTCAACCATCACCGCATTTCAAAATTGTTAAGTTTTGTAAAATATAACATCAAATTTTGATATTAATGCTACGAGTATTACAACATCATTATTGTAATTATTTGTAACATTTGAATTTTTAATTTAGTGCAATATTTTGTCATTGCAACATTTTAGTTTATTTTTCACTAATAACTGCATCTGGATTTATATTGTATTCCTAAATTCACTGTTATCCACCGGTCACTATTGTGACCATCAACATGTTTACTCACTCTATAACCACACTCAACAAAACTAAATATATGCAAATGCATATATTAATACTAGACACCCTAAAGATCGTGTGTACCAAAAATCTTTGTCATATCTTTATGTTAACATACTTTACTAGCCTTTTGTTTCAGAGCTTTGATGCAGTCATACAAGATTCAGTTCTGGTCATGTGACAATCTGCACTGATCATGTGAAATGTTCATATTTAATTGAGACTCTTTATTATTTTCCATATTTGCATGAAGTCACTAAAACATCAGTCAGTAAGGTTTTTAGAGCTTTATAAATGAAAACCTTTTTTACGGTCACTATTGTGACCGGTGGGTTTAAATTGTTAAGTTATGAAAACTTTATTTTGGAATGTTCTCTGAATATTCAAAACATCCAGTTTTTTACATATAAAGTTCTGTCATGAAACTCTAGATGGCGCAGGTAGGTCAAACTCAATCTGACATCATTATCACATGGCGCAAGCTGATTGGTTCTCTCCTGTATCAGCAGCCAATGAGCTTGCTGCTCAACATTCAAATACTTGGCTAATGCTTGCTGTAGCAGTTGCAGCGCTTCAGAAACCCTCCACCTTCCCCAGCTCCACCTGTATAGATCTGCTACGGGGTGATCATGTATGCTATATGGGGGTTATTTCATATATGTGACCCTGGACCACAAAACCAGTCTTAAGTGTAAATTTTTCGAAATTGAGATTTATACATTATCTGAAAGCTGAATAAATAATCTTTCATTGATGTATGGTTTGTTATGATATGACAATATTTGGCTGAGATACAACTATTTGTAAATCTGGAATCTGATGGTGCAAAAAAATCTAAATATTGAGAAAATCGCCTTTAAAGTCGTCCAAATGAAGTTCTTAGCAATGCATATTACTAAACAAAAATGAAGTTTTTATATATTTATGATAAGAAATTTACAAAATATCTTCATGGAACATGATCTTTACTTAATATCCTAATGATTTTTGGCATAAAAGAAAAACCGATCATTTTGACCCATACAGTGTATTTTTGGCTATTGCTATAAATATACCCCAGCGACTTAAGACTGGTTTTGTGGTCCAGGGTCACATAAGTTATATGTGCAGCAGCAGTATTTCATACATGCTCACAGCGGCATGTTGTGGATGTATTAGCAAGTCTCAGTACTTGCTCAGCCGCAGCAGATCTATTCCACCAAGACCAAATACATTAACATTGTCATGTACATTACCATGCATTACCCTCTGAGAGCTGTCATGACACAAATGTTTTTAAGCAGTTTGATTGGTTATATGAATGTTAAAGGAACAACCATTTTTTATTTCAAAATTTTGTGAATGTTACAATTGAATGTTCTCTGAATGTCCTGAAACCAATAGTAACATAAAAAAGCGTCCAACAAAAACATTTCAGAAATAAAATGATCCATGGACAATGAATCAATAATGTTTTGTGCTGATGTTTTGAGAACATTATTAAAGACCAGAAAACTCCCCATCCCCAAGTTTTGCTAATGTTTCACTAAGTTATGAAAACATTATTCCTCAATGTTCTCTGAAGACCACAGCTGTGATTGGTCGAGTCAGAGACCCTTCATCAGGATGACAAAACATATCCGCCATAGACTCACACTCTGAGACTGATTGCTGGAAGCTTCTAATGAAAGAATCTTTTGGTTAAATATTTTAATTCACTATAAAAATAATACTACACCCTGTACTACACCGCACACGCACACACACACACACACACGGACACACGCATACACAGACACACACACCACACACACACACATGGACACGGACACACACATACACAGACACACACACACACACACACACACACACACACACACACATACACACACACACAGACACACACACACACACACACACCTACGTAATCATGTGTGATGTATGTTTTTGTCACAATCACCAACTTGAGTGTCCATGAGCTCCACTAGAGGGCACTCCATTCCTGACTATTGTCACTCCCCTCCAGACTGTTCTCACATTCTCAGACTACATTACCCATAATCCTTTGCCCGGACTCATCACCAATTGCAGTCACCTGTATCCCATTATCTAATCAAGCTCACACACACACACACACTCACTCTCTCTCTATTACTGGATGTTAGCCTGTAACATTTCATAGTTTCTGTGTTTACCCGTGTTTCCTTGCCTTGCCTTTGTGTGTTTATCTTGGACTGTTTATCTGTTTTATGACCCTGACCTTCACCCTGACCTTCACTAGACCTCACGGCTGCATTTGATACTGTAGACCATAATATTTTGATTACATGCTTAGAACAATGTGTTGGTATTAAGGGTACTGTGTTGGGATGGTTTAGATCCTATTTGTCTGAAAGAACTTTTTCAGTTCGGTTTGGAGAGTTTGTCTCCTCAACTGCTTCTTTCAACGTGTGGGGTCCCCCAGGGCTCAATTTTGGGGCCTATTCTGTTCTCACTATATATGCTTCCCTTAGGACATATTTTTAGGAAATTTGGTATTTCTTTTCATTGTTATGCAGACAATACGCACATTTATCTGCCGTTGAAACAAAAAGATAGTGGCTCTCTAGCGCCCCTAATCCAGTGCCTTGAGGAAATTAAGGCCTGGATGGCACTAAATGTCCTTAATTTTAATGAAAACAAAACAGAAGTTATGCTGTTTACGCCGGGAGGTATCTGTGACTCAGTAGATTTGGACCTTGGTGAATTGAAACCACTTGTGAAGCCTTATGTAAAAAATTTAGGAGTTATCTTGGATTGTGATTTTAAATTGGACAAACAGATCAACTCGGTAGTTAAATCTAGTTTTTTTCCAGTTAAAACAACTCACCAAGGTGAAATCTTTTCTGTCTCCTAAAGACTTTCAAAGAATTCTACATATTTTTGTTTCAACTCATCTGGATTATTGTATATGCATTAGTCAGTCCTCTCTCTCCAGACTGCAGAGGGTCCATAATGCGGCTGCTCGCCTGCTGACTGGTACACGAAAGCAGGAACATATCTCCCCTGTTCTCGCTTCTCTTCACTGGTTACCAGTCCATTTTAGGATTAATTTTAAGGTTCTGGTTTTTGTTTTTAAATCTCTTAATGGGGTAGCACCTAAATATCTGTCTGATTTGATTAAGCCGTATGCTCCGCTAAGAGCACTTAGGTCTGCTGACCATTTGCATTTGGCTGTCCCTCGGGTAAAGTTGAAGAGCAGGGGTGACCGGGCATTTGCAGTGGCGGCACCGAAGCTCTGGAATAGCTTGCCCCTCTACATTAGACGGGCTCAAACACTTGTTGTTTTTAAATCTAGCCTAAAAACTTATTTTTATAGTCTGGCATTTAACGCTATGTGAGAGCTGCTTCCTTTTATTGTCTCTTATTGTTTTTTCTTTTATTGTTATTGGCTGTATCATTGATATTTTTATTATTCTATGCGTGTACAGCACTTTGATAAACACTTGTTGTCTTTTAAAAAAAGGGCTTTATAAATAACTTTGACTTGACCTGTTTTTGGATGACCCTTTTGGATTATCTTGTTTGCTGGTACTATACCTTGCTTGTCTGACAACGTTTTTTTATTAAAGCCTGCATTTGGACTCACATCTCCATTGTAACGACTCCCTACATTACAGTTTTTGAGATTTTACAGCTTAAACAATAAGCTTCCTTGAGTTTCTATGGAAAGTGTGTGAAAAAGGTGTTATAAGCTTATAAAGCAAAATACAAAGAGAGACTAATAGTGATTTCATTTATCGCTTGATGGCCTGTTTTATGTCAAGTTTACTTTCCAACAGTGAGGGAAAAAACTTCACAAAAGCATTTAATTTTCCAAAGTTCCCAGCCAATGCTTTTGATCAGAATATACAGTATTCTCCTGTGGCTGGTATTGATTCCTTCAACTTTGTGTTCGTCACCAGTCTTTTCATTTTTATTAAAGAATGAATCATTTGTAAAAGAAGCTTAAGCGGAGCATGTGGATATAATTCAGCCATAGAGGAGTGTATTAATAGCAGCTCTTGTGACCTGCGGTATGCGCGCACACACACACACACACACCCCGCTGTGGGCTTTCACAGCCTCCTCGCTCAACATCTCACCTCATCTCTGATAAAGACCTGCAGCAGCTCCAACAGTTCAGTCTTCTGTGTTCTGTAACTCCGGCTGTGACCTGCGGCTCTGCTCTGATGGAGGTTTTGTGCTGCTTTCCTTCTCTCTACAGACATGAATAGCTGTGCTTTCAGGTCAAAGAGCTGCACAGGTCGTCCTGTAGCTCCATTAACCACATGTAAGACCGTTGGTGATCTGCTGTCTGCTACAGAACCTTTCATCATTTCACAGATGCCTTCATTCATTTATTGATGAATACACTTTTAATATTACTGTTACACAGAGAGTCTTACTGAGAGCAAGAAGATCACGCAGCTGTATTAAAACACTAAAATACAAGAACAAAACCAAGGCATATGTGAGGGCTAAAATACAAGAGGACTAATGGGACTCAGCTGAAAACAAATCAACAAAGACTGTGTCTGAAATCTAAGACAGCTGCCTTCAGGCTCTGATTTATGAAGATCTTCCTCATAATACTGCTTTCAGACTCTATCACAACCTTATGTCTAATGATCAAGAGCAATTTCATATAAGCTTTAGCTTACTGACTCCCAATGCTTGTGATTCCACATCCAGCATAAAATGTTGAAAACTGCTGAAAAAAACAATAGAACCCTGCCCAAAACACAATAGAAAATCTAATGGATTTAATGGTTTTAATGGGAATTGTATTGTTTTAATGGAAACTATAATGGTGTCTACTGGTATGTGATGGATTCTATTGGTGGGATGTTAAATCCTATTGGAAAAATGCCCAAAACACACTACAAAAAGGAATTTTGTAACGGTTTTACTGGAAAAAGCTAATGGTTTAGAATGGTATTCTACTGGTATGTGATGTACCAGTAGAATACCACTGGAATTTCTGTGATGGTTTCTATTGGGCTTCTATTGATTTTTTTAGCAGAATTAAGTCGTTGTTCTTCTTTCAACCGAAACAGATGACGGAATCTTAATAGACATCATGTCATGCAGTTTTTGCATTCTGGATGCTCTTCTACCTCCATGTGAAGACCTGTTTTCTAACCCTAGTACAGATGATGTGTCATGTTCTTAAATGTAGTCAATAATGCCATTAGAATAATTGCTCGATCTTGCAGGTTTGCGCTACACAACATCAGAAAGATCAGGCCCTTTCTGACAGAGCATGCTGCACAACTTCTTGTCCAGGTCCTTGTCGTTTCTAGGCTGGACTACTGCAATGCTCTTCTGGCTGGACTTCCATCAAACACAATCAAACCTCTACAAATGATTCAGAATGCAGCGGCACGACTGGTCTTCAATGAGCCCAAAAGAACCCATGTTACACCTCTCTTCATCTCACTGCACTGGCTACCAGTGGCAGCTCGCATCAAGTTCAAGACACTGATGCTTGCATACAGAACGACCACAGGCTCAGCACTACTTCCACTCACTATTACGAATCTACATCCCCTCCAGAAGTCTGAGATCTGCTAGTGAGCGACGCCTCGTGGTACCATCACAGAGAGGCTCAAAATCACTCTCCAGAACATTCTCATTCATCTTCGTGGATGGTGGAATAATCTTCCAATATCTATCCAGAATGATGATTCCCTGACAATTTTCAAGCGACAGCTGAAAACTCATCTCTTTCGTCACTATCTGACTTCATCCTAAAAAGCAAAACAAAAAAACTTTGCTTGATGTATTGTAGGTAGCTTTGGATAAAAGCGTCTGCTAAATGAATAAACGTAAATGCATGTAAATGTAAATAATAAGACTCTATAGGGCTGATACCAATCAAATGATATCAATAACAACAAAATCCATCCATCATGCAGAATGATGCTGCACCTGATGTACTGTATTTACACAGACTGTGTAATGTAGCTCAGAGACGGCATGAATGCATTTACACTGCATTTACAACTGCATATTAGATTAGTGTTTTAAATGTAAATAGATTGAATATAGAACAATGAAAGTAATACCTATACTAAAACCAATGGGTGGCAAATAAGTCTTAATAAGTTAATTCATACTAATCCAACCGATGCATTCATGGCTGATTCCTTCAGGAATGAAGCAAGTGGCTTGATTTATGAGCCACATACTGGCATACTACTCTTGATATTTATGCCATAGAAAGATAAACAGTAAGAGTAGTATACTACTATGTGGTTTAAAATTTAACAACTCTCTTTATGAATGGCTTGAATTGAGTCACTGACTCACTTGATTCATTCAAAAGTACTGAATCATTCAGAAAACAGCACCATGTTGATCAGAGACGCAATGATTGGTGAAATAGATCAAAACAGTCCATAATGACAATATTCTGGTCTAAAATACAGATCACTTAATATTGACTTGAATAGAACATTAACATGTATTTATTATATATTTATTTCTGGGGACAGTCGTGGCCTAATGGTGATTGTATGTGGGGGGAGTGAATGTGTGTTGTGTGTGTGTGTGTGTGTGTGTGTGTGTGTGTGTGTTCACTACTCACTGCTGTGTGTGTGTGTGTGTGTGTGTGTTCACTACTCACTGCTGCTGTGTGTGTGTGTGTGTGTGTGTGTGTGTTCACTACTCACTGCTGTATGTGTGTGTGTGTGTGTGTGTGTGTGTGTGTGTGTGTGTGTGTGTGTTCACTACTCACTGCTGTGTGTGTGTGTGTGTGTGTGTCCACTACTCACTGCTGTGTGTGTGTGTGTGTGTGTGTGTGTGTGTGTGTGTGTGTGTGTGTGTGTGTGTGTGTGTTCACTACTCACTGCTGTGTGTGTGTGTGTGTGTGTGTACTGTGTGGTTTACGGGGACAAAATTTGTATAATAACATGGGTATGACAGAGGTATTACAATTTGAAGGTGGTTTATGAGGACACTGCCTGTGTAATTCAAAAGGCTTAAAAAACATACTACACACAGTGTGTAAGTGGTGTGTGTGTGGGCAATGTACAGTTGTACAGTATAAAAACCATTACACCTATGGAGAGTCCCCGTCACTACTCACTGCTGTGTCACTACTCACTGCTGTGTGTGTGTGTGTGTGTGTGTGGTGTGTGTGTGTGTGTGTGTTCACTACTCACTGCTGTGTGTGTGTGTGTGTGTGTCACTACTCACTGCTGTGTGTGTGTGTGTGTGTGTGTGTTCACTACTCACTGCTGTGTGTGTGTGTGTGTGTGTGTGTGTGTGTTCACTACTCACTGTGTGTGTGTGTGTGTGTTCACTACTCACTGTGAGTGTGTGTGTGTGTGTGTGTGTGTGTGTGTGTGTGTTCACTACTCACTGCTGTGTGTGTGTGTGTGTGTTCACTACTCACTGCTGTGTGTGTGTGTGTGTGTGTGTGTGTGTGTGTGTGTGTGTGTGTGTGTGTGTTCACTACTCACTGCTGTGTGTGTGTGTGTGTGTGTGTGTGTGTGTGTGTGTGTGTGTGTGTTCACTACTCACTGCTGTGTGTGTGTGTGTGTGTGTGTGTGTGTGTGTGTGTGTGTGTGTGTGTTCACTACTCACTGCTGTGTGTGTGTGTGTGTGTGTGTGTGTTCACTACTCACTGCTGTGTGTGTGTGTGTGTGTGTGTGTGTGTGTGTGTGCGTGTGCACTTGGATAGGTGACATGCAGAGCACAAATACCAAGTATGGGACATCATACTTGGCCACATGTCCTTTCCATTCCATTGTATAAAAGTATAAAACAATGATCTTAAAACGAGGATAAATGAGTCTTTGGCTCAAGCCCCAAAACCAGACCGACTGACCACCTTACAAACACTCCCACCAAACATATTAATATTCATTCATAAACTCATCACAGGTTCTTAGCAGTGTCCTGAGTTTAGAACTAACCCATACCAAACACTAGAACAAGCTAATCAGCTAGTCAACTCTAAACATGAAGTGCTTATACATATTGCATTGTTTTAATTTACTATGAAATATTGCTTGTTTAAGAAAACACATTTTGGCATGAGGTCAGCAGAAGGAGTTTTGCTGAACTGTTGTTTCAGATTCAGTCTCTGACACGAAAGCATTTATGGTTGTGAGGCATTTATGCTTCTGCTCTCATGAATAACCAAACAACATCTCATGAATAAATAACAAACTGCAAAAGGAAGAGAGGGAGGGGGGGGGGCAAAAACAACAAAATCACATTCATCTTTCAGAGCTTGGTAAAGACAAATTTGGAAATGGGAGTTATGAATAAAACATCGAGCATAATGAATAGCACGAGGTTACGTTTGGAGCAAAGCACTTCAATATTTATGAAACGAGTCCCAGACGGCTTGTTCGCTAATATGGCAACATTAGAGGAAAAACACGCAGTGCTTCATTTAATATGTTTAATGCTCTTACTCACACAAAGTCTGGTGTCAAGGAAGATAAAAATACGTGTAGTTATTTTCATACGTGTTTGGTCTGGTATAATACATAGCCTTGCTTACTGTATTGTAAGCAGCTTCCACTGTTAGGAAATTCTTGTTTAACACAGCTTTTGAAGTGTGTTCACGGTTTCAGGTATGGACATTATTTCCATTGTTGACTTTGGCTTCAAAAGGCGCATAACTTTATGTACACAACTGACAACCAACCTCAAGGACATCTGACTGATGTGATGTTTTTTAGGGTAATACGTCCTGCTGTACGTCTCTGATTTGAGTGGACGAATCAGGCGAGTATCAGACTGATTCAGTACGTGTGTTTCTCACAGATGGCCAGCTGGCTGTGTGATGACGAGCTCTGAGGACATCATGCTTCGGCGAAGAAGGAGGAGGTGTAGAGACTCTCCAGCACACAATAACAGCTCAAGAACTGAATCCATCAGTCCAGACTAAATGTGCTTCTCTGATTGCATTGCCATCGATTCTCACACAATCTACTGTCTTTCGTTTATTTGTCGTGTGACACTTGAAGAGTTCATTTGCAAAAACAGTTAACAAATCTCAGAAATCATGTTTTTCATTCCAAATCATGTTCATTGTGCATTCCAATTAATCTCAATCAAACTACAGTTGATTAGGTTAACCCAGGTGAAAAACAAGTACACTTCCATAATGTACTTAAAGTGCTCTATTTTCGCACTAATTTTGTACTTAATATACTATAAGTGATTCTTTAGCACTTCTTAAGATCATCTAAGTGTACTCAACTGTGCTATTTTGAGACACCATGGATATGAACTAAAATGTGCTTTTAACATACTATCTTTGTATTTAAAAAATACAAAACAAGCTCATTGGTCAGCGTGTGTGTGAGTGTGTGTGTGAGAGTGTGTGAGCAGGCACGTGCAGAGGGGGGGGCCGGTGGGTGCTTGAGCACCTGCCACTTTTCCCCTTGATGCCCAAAGTGCCCCTTTGTCAAGGCAATTTTTTTTATTTTATTTTTTATTAAACGCCCTTTTGTGAAGGCCTGCCCAATCTAACTATTAGTAAAATTAATTAATAATAGTTTAGCCGTGAATTAAATTACCCACATGATGACCTTTCACCTGACGATCTCATCCGGGACGATCCCTCACGTTCAGACACCTTTAGGATGCCTTCAATAACGTCCGTGGCTGCCGGTAAGTGGAGTTCTCAGCGGAGCGTGTGCTTGTAAATATGATTGAATTATTATTATTTTACGAGAACGGCGTGAAGAGATCATGCACAGCTGTTGTTTATATTGCTGTGTGTAGCCTGTGGAAGCAAGGTTAGCAATAATATCAAATAAAATATAAAAGCAATATTTTTGTTCAATGTTTTCCTAATGACAATTTTATGATTGGTTTATAAAGGCTACTACGAACACCCTTTTCCCATTTTTATCACATAATAATTCAGGAAATATATATTTTATAGTTTCTATACTAAATGATATGTCAATCAGTAGTGCATTTTTCATATAGTTTATTTATTTATTACCTGAAGATAACTTGAAAAACACATAAACCATATATTTTCGCAATCGTGTGTTTATTGTCTTCAGTTGAATGAAACATGCACTGCACGATCAGCTCTCCTGATATTCATATCTCCTCATTTTGGATACGAATAAAACGTCAGGTCATGTCTGTTTAATTTAAATCTAGATTTAAATCTAGAAACCTCTGTGAAAACACCTGCTCGAGCTTGAATAAAGTGCCGGGGACGAATTTACATTTTATTAAAATTAATATTAAATATTAAAAATGCAGCTAACGTAGTTCTACACGCAGCAATAAAAACAAAGGTGCTTGTTCTCTTTCGTTCTTGCTGTTTAATTGGGAAAAGTTTAAAGAACGTCGAGGTGTCTTGTCTTTTTTATGTTATCTGACAAAACTATTCATACTTTGAACAATTATTATTATAGTATTTATTTAAAAAACAGAGTGCCTTAAAAATAATTATCACAACACTGGTAAAACAGGCTTTACTCCGAATTATACTTATCAATCCTGTTTTTATAATCATTATCATTCAAAAAATGAATAAATTCAGAACAGGATTAGAATATAATTCTATTTTAAATAAGACTGGAATAATTTTTTCTACAACAACAACAGTAGTGTTTACAACAGCAAAACCACCATACCCTGTAAACACAATAACAACAACAACAACAACAATAATTATAATAATATAATTCCAGAGTAATTAAGAGGTGCAAAAAATGTCTTTAATGTAATACTTTGAGCACCTGCCCCTCCAAAGGCTCTGTGTGAGAGAGTGTGTGTGTGAGAGTGTGTGTGTGTTCTCAGGCTTCACACGGTTGATATTCTATGTTTATAAATCACCCATCGGGCATCATTAGGAAGGCCTATACACTTTACATCAATGACACTTTTATCTAAAGTGACTTACTGTACAGAGACATGTCTCACATGTCACATACACTGTCACATACACTGTGACACTCACTCTCTCTCTGTCACATGACACATACATACTGTGTGTGTGTGTGAGGTGTGTGTGTGAGAGTCACACAAGACACACATGTCTCTCTCTCTGTACACACTACACAACAGTGACACACACACACACACACGTACACTCTCACACACACACACTCAGTCACACACACTCACACACACACACACACACAGTACACTCTCATCTCTCACATACACTCACACACACACTCTCTCACATACACTCTCTCACACACTGACACACATACACTCACACACACACTCTCTCACATACACTCTCACACACACACACACACACCACACACACTCTCTCACACACTCTCACACACACACTCACACACACACACACACTATCTCTCTCTCTCACACACACACACACACACACTCTCTCTCACATACACTCACACACACTATCTCTCTCTCTCTCTCTCTCTCTCTCACACACACACACACACACACACACACACACACACTAACAGCACAACATCACACTGCTCTATAATCATGATTAATAACAGAAATTACATCCAGTGTCGCTGCATTTGGATTTAGCCTTTAAAATAATGATTTAATTGGCTGATTGATCTCTCTTGTTGAGCGCCAGCTGCGACGGCTGACGAGCAATCAATCAGAACGAGGCAAAACAATATTTATCCTCCTTTTCTCTCCTCTTATCTTATTTTGTCTGAAAGACGTGAGTCTAACCGCCTGCGTTGATCACATTACGGCGTGTTGTGGAATGAATAGAGAGCGAGGAAGCGTTTGTTGTTGAGAGCAGATTTAATGAGCGTTTAGAGCAGGCCTCCAGGGAGCTGTTGGCAAATTACCTGCTCATTATACCGGGTCACTGCAAGACATTCAAGTAAAGGTGAAAATGAACTGACCTTGACGACAGTTAAGAGCTAATTACAAACAAGAGCATTAAGGCATCATTTGGTGTCTGAAGGGACTGTAGAGTGTGATTGTGATCTCTACAGATAACATAAGGTTCAGCGCTTTACTGGACATAGAGTTCATTCAGCAGACCAGCGCAGATCTGAGGTCAAGAACTGCTTCATTCAGCCCTCAGTCTCCAGCGGACCGGCCCAACAACAGCTGCAACACACACACACACACACACACACACACGCACATCACATCTCTCTCTCTCTCATGCTCCTCACACACACACTCACTCACACACACATCTCTCACACACACACACACACTCACACACACACAACACACACAGAGATACACACACGCAATCACTCTCTCTCTCTCTCACACACACACACACATCACTCTCTCTCTCTCACACACACACACGCAATCACTCACACACACACGCACACACACACCTCTCTCTCTCTCTCACACACACACACACACACACACACAATCACTCTCTCTCTCGCTCACTCACACACACATGCAATCACTCTCTCTCTCTCACACACACACACAATCACTCTCTCTCTCTCTCACACACACACACACACACATCACTCTCTCTCTCTCTCACACACACACATGCACGCTCTCTCTCTCTCTCACACACACACACGCAAATCACACTCACACACTCACACACACACACACACACACACACACACACACACTGCACACACACACACACACACACACACACACACACACACACACACACACACACACACGTAATCACACTCTCCCTGTGTGAACATTGAGTAGCAGAACTGATGACAGCAGGATCTCAGGATGATATGAACAAGAGCACAGCTGATTATGTGTTTTGGGAAATTAATCCTGGTCGTGGAAGACAAAGAGGAATAGGAGGAATAAAGGAATTACAGTTTTACACACAGTCTTTAAAACTATGGCTTCATTTCTCAAACACACAAACATAAAATAATTAGCCATGTACACACCAAACTACACACAGATGTGATTAATATAAAACACTACTCTCGTGTGTCTTCTGCTTGTTCAGAGTACAGTAGAGCAGGAGTTTATCACAGCACTCACACATACTGTACATATGCACATATACACTGTATATACAGTATGACTGATGAATTTTACACAGTTACGCAACTGAACTGAAATAATACTGAACTGACTTGAGCTGTAGAATGACACTATTGACTTGTTAGAGCTGCAGATTTGACAGATTTCACTTTTTTTTACAGTGCAGTATTTTACACTACAAGTGCACATTCTCACGTTACAGCTGAGAGTTAAATGAATGTTCTCTGATGTTTGCTGGAGCTCGTTGTGTTTGTGAACTTCTACATTTAAACAATGGAAACTCTCTCTCTGTGTGTTTGATTTGCCATCTCTTCTTCAGCCGGTCATTATGACATCTGGCATTGGTTTATGTTACTAAAGACACTATATATGATTGACTCTTTCCAGGAAAGGAAAATAACAATAAGCACACAGAACATAACTGCGTTGCATGTTCCAGAAACACAGGCTGCCCTGAACAGATGGTCCATCACTAACCAGTCCACCACAATTAATCGTAATAACAGAAATGGCTAAACACTCCTCGCCTCAGAGGCAGCGGTGCTTTTTTCCCATCATGCTTTCATGGCAGGGTTATGAATGAGGGCTGAATATTCGGCCTTGAACGCTCTTGACATAAACGCTCACAGTGACAAACGGTGGGAAGACAGGACCGACACGCAAGCCTCCTCGCTCGCCTGACAGAGACGGAGAACCATCAAGTGTCCCAGATAGGGCTGTGCGATATTGAAAAAAAATGATATCTCGATATTTTTGGGGATTTTTCGATAGCGATATTTTGCCGAGTGTGTTATTGTGCTGATATCTGTCTACCGTGGACAGCTGCGGTTTTTGATATTCTTCATATTCTGTGTGCTCAGTTCTAGGGTTGCAAAAAGTTGGAAAATTTCCAGTAAATTTCAGAAACTTACCGGGATTTTCGGAAAGTTTCCGGAAATTTACCAAAAATGTTCCACCCCTTTGCAACCCTAGTCAGTTCACATCAGTGATTAATTAATCTTTTCATATAAGTTTAAATTCATTTTTACCTTTTATGGGCAATTTTACCTTTAATAAAGCCATTTTTTCTAAAAGTGTGCATGTTTTGAATCAAATTGTTACATTTAATCAGTCAATTAGAATAAGACGACATTCAGGCTGTTACCAAACAAATGAAACCAGTATCAACTAAATTAATCTTTGCAGAAGTTGCATCTGAATGTGTTTAGATGTATTTACACACTGTTTAATGCAGCTCTGAGTGCTTTAACCTGCAGTTACTAATGCATGTTTTGATATATTAAACATAAAATGTTGAATACTGATATTTTAAATTATTTTAAAATGAACAGATACTTTAAATGTGAAATTAAAACCTCCAGCAGGTCACTGTTAACAAGTGAGTCACTGCGAATGAACCGAATCATTGTGAATGAACCGAGTCATTGTGACTGAACCGAATCATTGTGAATGAACCGAATCATTGTGAATGAACCGAGTCATTGTGAATGAACCGAATCATTGTGACTGAACCGAATCATTGTGAATGAACCGAATCATTGTGACTGAACCGAGTCATTGTGAATGAACCGAGTCATTGTGAATGAACCGAATCATTTAAACGATTGATTCATTCAGGAACGAATCACTGTCATGTTGCTCAGAGACACTAAACAGTGCTGTAGCTGTGTTTAGAGTTATTTCTGTTGGTGAAATAGAGCAATATTGTGTCTAAAACATAACTCTCTTAATATTAACTTATTGTTAATTGAACTGATGTATAAAATCAATATCACGTTTATAATCATGCTTATTTTTGAAGAAAAAAACGGCACTCTTTGTGTGATTTTAACCATATGAAATGATATATATATATACGCATTTTCTGCCCATATCTTGAATTTTGTG
>CM049846.1:38032040-38047040 GCA_027422415.1 Schizothorax lantsangensis | reverse complement strand
AGTGAGTGAGTGAGTGAGTGAGTGAGTGCTGTGAGTGTGAGTGAGTGAGAGTGTGTGTGTGTGTGTGAGTGAGTGTGTGTGTGTGCACGCGTGTGTGAGAGTGAGTGAGTGTGTGTGTGTGTGTGTGTGTGTGTGTGTGAGTGCGTGTGTGTGTGTGTGTGTGTGTGTGAGTCATACCTGTCAACACTCCCGTTTTTCCCGGGAGTCTCCCGTATTTCACACCCCCCTCCCGTTTTGTTACTTCTCCCGGGAAACTCCCGTAATTTGTATGGCCCAAATCTAGTTATATGAATAATCACATCAATATTTTATTCCAAGGTTGTACAGTTGCCAGATCTTAAAAAAACGCATCACCTCACACAATCGACACAATACACAAATATATATATGTATCAGTTATAATAATAATAAAAAAGAAACACCAGTAAGTAATGTTATTATTCTTTATATTTTTATTAATAATTATTTATTATGTATGTAAATACATAATAACCCCCCCCCCCCGCGCGAGGATCTCCTGGATTTTGGTACCCAAATGTTGACATGTATGGTGTGTGTGAGTGAGTGAGAGAGTGTGTGTGTGTGTGTGTGTGTGTGTGTGTGTGTGTGTGTGTGTGTGTGTGTGTGTGTGTGTGTGTGTGTGTGTGTGAGAGAGAGTGAGTGTGTGTGTGTGTGTGTGTGTGTTGTGTGTGTGTGTGTGTGTGTGTGTGAGAGTGTGTGTGTGTGAGAGGAGACTGTGTGTGTGTGTGTGTGTGTGTGTGTGTGTGTGTGTGTGTGTGTGTGTGAGAGTGAATGTGTGTGTGTGTGTGTGTGTGTGTGTGTGTGTGTGTGAGAGTGAATGTGTGTGTGTGTGTTGTGTGTGTGTGTGTGTGTGTGTGTGTGTGTGTGAGAGTGAATGTGTGTGTGTGTGTGTGTGTGTGTGTTTGTGTGTGTGTGTGTGTGTGTGTCTGTAATCACCGATCATATTATTCACTGCATGCACTGAACTGCGTCTGATGCTCTTTACACTGCAGTTGTTTTGCTCTTGATCTTTTCACTTTCTGAATGTTGAACTGTGGACTTGGATCAGCACCAGCCGCCCAATGAGCCGTGATACTATAGAAATACAGTAGAAACGACTGAAGGGTTTTCTGTGGCCATCTGGAGCCGATCCCAGTGAATCTGAAATAATAAATCATTAATCTACAGCATTCTGTTTGATAACAATAGTGTAGCCTCTAACGTGATCTTGGGGATCATTTAATATCGTTATCATTACTGTTACCGCACACAAACATCTACTGCAGCTGTGAGGTGACCTCTGACCCATGACCTTTAACCCAAACCGGTGCTGGGTCAATCTTGATTTGTCTTCGCACCGAAAATGATGTTGTGAAGCGTGTGGTTCAATAGCTCATTATACAGCAGTTAATTCAGGTCATTTCATTTCATTTGCTGCTGTCTCGCAGTCGGTCTCTGTAACACAAAATAATCAGCCTTATTATGCCTTCAACCAGGGGTGTAGTTTGTGGGGGGGATGGGGGGGAGGTAACCCCCCCCAATAACCAAAACTATTAAGTACACCCCCCCCAATATTTAATCCACGGTTAATGGAAACCTAGAATCAGGATATTTATTAATTATTTGAATCTACTACTCATGACCACCTTTACTATAATTGATCACGTTTTACTGTAGGCTTATTTATTGTGGTAAATTCAGCCTAACTTGTAGAATTTATAATAGATATTAGATTTATAATATATTACAGATATTAGAATCTGTTAAGGGAATAGATTTTTCCCTAAAGATATATATTACAACTGGCATGTTGTAGCTATTGTTTCTAAAGGCTGTTGTTTCTCATAACAAATGCAATATTGGTTAATAAAAAAGTCATTATTGGCCTGGTAATGATTAATAGGCTAGCCTTATTATAACAAATGTTACAGTTAAGAACTATGGTACTTTTTCATAAGAGTCAGAATCGAGAGCCAATGGCTTCTAATGATGAGTGATGGAAAAACCTTCAGATATTCCAATGATGGCATAGATTAAATCATTAAGAGCCTGATGAACTGTTAATGAGTAAGGGTTAGGGTTAGGGTTAGGGTTAGGGTTAGGGTCACCCTAACCCTAACAATATCAATATAAGAAAATGTTAAGTTAGATTGACTTCCCATGGCGTGTTGACATCTTGTCAAACTATAAGTGTCTAAATAATATAAAATACATTATATATCCTATATAACCAAGTAATTGTTAACTAGCCTATTACTTTATTGCAGTTACGCAATCAACCAACTGTGCATGTGTGGTGGATAGCACAAAAGACCATTTTACAAAAATAAACATTTAAGCAAACAAACAAATAAATAAACCTTAAGAGGGAGCATGACCCGGGGTCCACTTCAACCCCCCCCCCCCCCAATGTTCAACCCGAAACTACGCCCTTGCCTTCAACACAAGTTACTTCTACAACAGAGCCGAAATGGAACAAGTCAAGGAACAAGTCAGTGTTGTCTTTGATAATGTGAAATCATATTTGTGACTTAAAGGGACAGTTCATCCAAAAATGAAAATGCTGTCATCATTTACTCATCCTCAAGTAGATCCAAACCTGTATGAATGTGTTTGTTCTGAACACAAAGGAAGATATTCTGAAGAATGAGGGAAACAGAGCAGTATTTTTCTCCTACTATGGAAGTCAATGGTGTCCCAAAACAGCCTGATTACACACTTTCTTCAGAATATCTTCCTTTGTGTTCAGAACAAACACATTCATACAGATTTGGATCTACTCGAGGATGAGTAAATGATGACAGAGTTTTCATTTTTGGTTGTACTGTCTCTTTAAGTCAAGTGGCTTTTAGACCTCCAAAGTAGTGCTGGTGTAAATTTCTTCTTTTCAGTAAAAAATCTGTTTTGTTGCTTTTCAAAAGATGTGGAAACTTGGCTGGATGCTATGACTTCTAATTGATGACAGTAAGAAAAATATCTTCTTACACTTACAGACGATTCCGAAGCTCTTTGTTGTCTCGTCTCCTTTGAAACTCACTTTCTGTCCTCTCTTTCAGCTTAAATGCCGTTACCTTTTGTCTGTCCATCCATATCCGTGTCCATTCAGAAACTGTTTTGCAATGCTCAGAGCTGGATAGATTACTTACAAATTGTAGTTCGTTACCGATTCCAAATTACATGACAAATATTGTACCTGTTCGGAACATGTTACCAGTTTCTGATGCAGAAAAGCATGCATTCATGACCTCTAGACTGGACTATTGTAATGCACTGCTAGCTGGTTGTCCTGCATCTTCAATAAACAAGCTACAGATAGACAGCGGCTAGAGTCCTTACCAGGTCAAGAAAATATGATCATATTACCACAATTTTACAGTGTCTGCACTGGCTACCTATTAAGTTCCGTATCAGCTATAAATATTATTACTTACCTATAAGGCCCTAAATGGTTTAGCTCCTAACTAGTCTTCTATCTCGCTACAATCCATCACGCTCCCTAAGGTCGCAAAACTCTGGACTCTTGGTAGTACCTAGAATAGCAAAGTCCACTAAAGGAGGGAGAGCTTTTTCATATTTGGCTCCCAAACTCTGGAATAGCCTTCCTGATAACGTTCAGGGTTCAGACACACTCTCTCTGTTTAAATCTAGATTAAACACACATCTCTTTAGCCAAGCATTCACATAATGCATCTCATAATCTTGTACTGCAGTTATATCTGATCAAACGCACATTATTATGCTTTAGCTTGGGTTGAACCAATAATTTTTGCTTGGATGGAACAACAGCTATGCTAATTATGTCTCTATTTGTTTCTCTGTTTATGCCACAAGCTTCAGTCTGGATCCAACCCTTAAATGATCAGAGATGACCAAACACCTGAGAAGAGATGATGCCAACCCCTCAGACAACATACACAATTACCAAGTTTTGCCATAAGTTAAATATATTAAGTTTCTACAATATATACATATATTGTAGAAACTTAATTTCCTGTAATGCTGCTTTGTAACGATTGTATTGTAAAAAAAAACGCTATACAAATAAACTTGAATTGAATAGTTAGTAATGTAATCCATTACATTACACATTTTAGGTAACATAATCAGAGTACTTTTAGATTACTTTTAACGTCACCCGTTTACCACATTGATTTAAATAGGATAGTATTGTAGCATATAGATATTAAAATGCAAAGCAAATATATTACATTCATTGTTATTAACAACATAAAGTGAATTAAGCGTTACATTATGTCAAGGTTTCCCAAACTGGGGTTTATGAAGTTTAATGAAAAGCTAATAATTAACCCATTTAATCCCAAATTTTTCCCAGACATGAAAATATCCAAATGATGTGTCATTAGCAACCCTTTGAAATAATCGATAGTTATTTTTTAATTTTTTTTGGAAAAGTGTGTGAAAAATTGTGTTTTATGTTCAGCTGTGACAATGTGTGTACTGAATTAACATATTTCTGCAGTCATAAAAATTGTTATATATTTTAGCCCAGCTATTTTAACCCTTTGATCACATTCTAGGGTTACTATTATGCATTAAAAAAACTTATGAAACATTGATAGGAACACTGAGATAAAAAAAACTAAAAATTCAACCATCAACGCATTTCAAAATTGTAACTTTTTTGTAAAATATAACATCACATTTTTATATTAATGCTACGAGTATTACAACATCAATATTGTACATTTTTTGTAACATTTGAATTTTTAATTTAGTGCAATATTTTGTCATTGCAACATTTTAGTGTAATTTTCACTAATAACTGCATCTGGATTTATATTGTATTCCTAAATTCACTGTTATCCCATCAACATGTTTACTCACTCTATAACCACACTCAACAAAACTGAATATATGCGAATTCATATATTAATACTAGACACCTTAAAGATAATGTGTACCAAAAATCTTTGTCATATCTTTATGTTAACATACTTTACTAGCCTTTTGTTTCAGAGCTTTGATGCAGTTATCATCTTCTCAAGATTATGATCTGGTCATGTGACAATCTGCACTAATCATGTGACGCTGTACATATTTAATTGAGACCCTTTATTATTTCCATATTTGCATGAAGTCACTAAAACATCAGTCAGTAAGGTTTTTAGAGCTTTATAAATGAAAACCTTTTTTACGGTCACTATTGTGGCCGGTGGGATTAAATGGGTTAATAACGTCATAAAAATGTAAAATTAAAATAAATAATTTTAATAAAAAAAAACACTTACTAAAAATGAAATATTTAGTTTACATGGATATCATGTAGGCATTTTAGAAAGTATTTAAAAGATGAAAAGGAATTAGGGAGTCAATATAAATTATGAATAATTTATTGCTATTCAAGTAATCAATAAAAAAGTAACTGTAGTCAGATTACGACTATTTTAAAATGCAATTTAATCTAATTACAAGTGCTTATTTTTTGGATTCTGATGACGTAATCCAGATTATATGTAATCAGTTACTACCCAGCTCTATACTTGCAGTATAAAACTACTAAACTAGTAGACTATACTTCAAAGTGTACTAAAAATGCTACTACAAGTATTTAATTAGTAATCTATCAGTGTATCTATAAGTTCACTTTTAGTATAGTTGCAGTACAAGATAAAAACATTGATGTAAACTAGTGGTGTACTCAAAGTTTACTACTGTACTGTTATACTTAAAGTGTACTTTTATATACTAGAAAGTGGACCAATTTAGTCCCAAGGAGTATTGAAATAGTACACTACTACTAGTACACTGATATTTGTATACTTACTACATAAAGTACACTTAAAAAATACACTTGAACTTTACTTAAGTATACTTAATAAAATAAACTTGAAGTATACTACTTTTTGGTAAGGGCAGCACTGGTAATGCTTCTTTATCAGATTCATGTCTTCCATTATTTTCCGCTCAGAACGGACGTTTCAGTGGAATCGCGATCAGAATAAAGTTGAGTTGAAAGACAGAAGCAATGTCAGAAGTCATCCGAATGCCAGAGGACCTGTTCCGTCACAGACGCAGCTGAAGCTCTCTACACGGCCTCTCCTGGGAGGCATTAGCACTAATTTGATGTTTAATTTGACGTGACTCCTCGGCTAATCGCGCGAGCTAGAAATTAATTAATCTGAGTTGACTTGTGCTAATTTGCGACGGCGTTCTCTTCGGAGGCCGTGAACAAACAGGACTGGCGTGGCTGGCGGAGACGGGTGCGAGACACGAGCGGCTGAGACAGGTGGGACAGGGCAGGCCTGGAGAACGCCTCGCGTCTGAAGCACGTCACCTCCGGGACGGCTTCGTGCCAACAGCCGGAAACATGCAATTAACAAATCAGGGCCATGGTGCCAATAAGTGAAAAACCAACAACATTTGGGTCACTAGTGCCCTCATGGATGCCTTATATAAACCGGATGACAGTCAAGTCAGTCTTTATTGTCATTCCGCTACATGTGTATGAAATGTCATGTCTCGCAGGACCACAGTGCTACATAAATAAGCATAAATATAAACATACAACACTAGACGTAAGAACATTTTTAGACCTACATAGCTAACTTACTGAATCGGTATCTAACTATACATCTACTACAAACAGTTGACTATCCTCCTGAGACCCCCCCCCCCAAAAAAAAGTTTCGTGAATTTAGTATTTTTTCATGTCATTACATTGTTTAGACCATAAGATAAAAATTTAAAAATAACATTTTTGAAAAATTATATTTTATTCATATTTTATTCGATGTCCTCTGTAGAGGACACTAGGAATAAAATAAAAATAAAATGGCATGAATAAACATCAAAAAAGGCAAAAACAATGGGATTTTTTTTTTAAATCACCAATCAATTTTTAGGTTTCAGGATTTTTTTATACTAAACTTTGTTTAAGGATGATTTTCAACTATGTTATAAAATATATAACAAAATTATTTGATATACCATTTTGTTTTATGCAATATGTGTGTAATAATTTCCATAAACTGGTTTTCCCATTAAACACACTGTATCTAATTTGCATATTAATGTGTTGCTGTTGAAAAAATAATTGTCATAATGGGAGTAGTAATTGTCCAGTTTTTCATAATAATATCTAATATTTCATAAGACAATTGATAAATAATTAATTTTCCTATTCAATTGTTATGTCTCCCAAAATGCGTAATAAACATGCTTTTAGTCCTGGTGTCCTCGACGTGTATGAAATTATGTCCTGTTTCATAACAGCAAGTCATATTTGAATTTGAAAATCCATAACATTTTCCTGAGATGTTGCTTTATGACAAACAATTTGAAAATTATTCAGATTTAAATGACAATTGCAAAATATAATCATATTTCCATAAGGATGTAAAAATTTTCACTAAATTAAATTTATCCATCTTTAAAGACCCAGTAGAGGGTGTGTTCATGATGAAACATCCAATCATTTAATATCTCTATAAAGCCCTGAATGTGCTCTGTACATTAAAACTGTGACATTTGACGTCTCAGAGAAATACACTACAATATAATGTCCACTACAGAGACAATAACTCAGCTATACATACACATAACCTAAGACAGACTATACAAGTACTTTACATAATAACTGTACATGATATTGTGCAACAGAGGTATTTAAGGTTAAGGCGTAAGTAGTGCAATATGATTTGTGATGCATTCACAAGTAAACATTTGTGTTATCTTATTAAGTCCTTGTAACACGGAGTGTTTATAAGAAAGTGTCTGGTGCATAAAGAGAGACAGAAAAAGAGTGTGTTTCTACAGGTGGGTTTGATAGGATGGGATGCTCACGACGGATGGGCTTTTAGAAGCAGGATGGTTTTGCTTTCAACCGAGCTTTTTAAAGCTTGGGAAAGTGCACCTCATCCTCCTCCATTAGGAGCCTTTCTCAAGGGCTTCTTCTGTGGAACTTTAAAAATTGATCAGAATGTGAAAGTGCATCCTAGAAAACATGTAGGTCTTTACAACATCGGGGAAAAACAGTGGTGTGTGTGTTGTCAGTGCACTGTGATGAATGGAAGGTCTGGATCTATACTGACTAACAGCGGCTGCGTCTCAATCAGATCCTAGTTCAGTAGATCACTGTCTCAATCACAAAATACTTCACTGGAACATTCACTTCCTAAAGATCCCACTAGAGATATGAAAATAGCTTTTCATGATTATAGTGAATTATTATCGGTTATCGGTGAATTATTATTGGTTATCAGTGAATTATCGGTTATCAGTGAATTATTATCGGTTATCGGTGAATTATCGTTATCAGTGAATTATTATCGGTTATCGGTGAATTATTATCGGTTATCTGTGAATAATTATTGGTTATCGGTGAATTATTATTGGTTATCGGTGTATTATTATTGGTTATCGGTGAATTACTATCGGTTATCGGTGAATTATTATTGGTTATCGGTGAATTATTATCGGTTATCTGTGAATTATTATCAGTTATCGGTGAATTATTATCGTTATCAGTGAATTATTATCGGTTATCGGTGAATTATTATTGGTTATCGGTGAATTATTATCGGTTATCTGTGAATTATTATCAGTTATCGGTGAATTATTATCGTTATCAGTGAATTATTATCGGTTATCGGTGAATTATTATCGGTGAATTATTATTGTTTATCGGTGAATTATTATCGGTCATCGGTGTATTGTTAAAATACTGGACATGTTCAAAAAGTACTGACACATATATCAATTCACCAAGTTTTATATTTAAAATCAACAACACATAAAATTACTTTTTGTTTGCATAAACCAGAGGTGTCAAACTCTGCAGAGTTTTGATGTAACCCTAATTAAACACACCTGCTCCAGCTAATCATTTAGGCTTATATGAAAACTGCGTGGTTTGTGTGTTGGAACTAAACTCTGTGGCCCTCCAGGAACTGAGTTTGACCCCCCCTGGCATAAACACTAAAACAATAACATTACCAATGATGTCCGGATTTTAAATGACAACATGACTGATAACAGTTTATCTAACAGCATGTACGAAATGTTCAAATAAAGCTTTGAAAAAGTTTCATAAAAAGGCAAACCTCATATTTCAGCTTTTAAATAAAGAAAATGATAAGTCAAAATGATAACTGATTAATAAATTATTATATGTATTTTATCTGCTCCATAAATAATTCTAGATTCCTTATCCGAATTGTTTAAATGTGTAGAATCCACATAAGCTTGTTTTTCATCAACCGGTCATAAATTACAGCATAATTCATTCATATATTCTTTTGAAACCTTGCAATATTCTTTTGAAAAATTGCGGTAATCAAATACAGTTTTAGTGATAATTAAAATATGAAACCCATGGGGAATTTTATCATGATTTATCGTCAAATCAGTAATCGTTCCATCCCTGGATCCCACAATGCACCACAAAAACCAGTGAGCGATGATGTAAAAATTCTTGTCTAGTACATCATTGGTATTTTAAATCAATATTGAAATGACGGATTTCATGAGAATCTGTAGCAAGAGTACAACACTGAGTGACAGATGCAGTAGAACAGCAAAAATAAATAAATATATTTTGATATCCAAACAGTA
Source organism: Schizothorax lantsangensis (assembly GCA_027422415.1). NCBI lineage: Eukaryota > Metazoa > Chordata > Actinopteri > Cypriniformes > Cyprinidae > Schizothorax > Schizothorax lantsangensis. The sequence continues at coordinate 38,037,467 of CM049846.1, read as the reverse complement.
CAATATTTATAAAATTTCATCAATAATTTGCTCCTAAACTCAGGACACACTGAACCATGGGCGTAGAATATGAGGAACGCAGGGGACGTGTCTCCCCACTTTTAATAAAATGTAAATTTGTCCACCATATTTTTTCATGAAGCTGTGTTCACATAGAGGTTTTCAAGGGCCAGTATGAATAAATCTAGATTTAAAGGGATAGTTCACCCAAAAAAGAAAATTCTGTCATTGATTTCTCACCCTCATGTCGTTCCAAACCCGTAAGACCTTCGTTCATCTTTGGAACACAAATTAAGATGTTTTTGATGAAATCCGAGAGCTTTCTGAGCCTCAGAAAAACAGCAAGGGTCCTACCACGATCAATGGCCCAGAAAGGTACCAACAACCAGTGTTAGGGGTAACACGAATTACGTAATCAGATTACTTTTTTCAAGTAACTAGTAAAGTAACACATTACTTTTTAATTTACAAGAAAATATCTGAGTTACTTTTTCAAAAAAGTAACACCAGTTACTTTGTTTTCCCATGTATTGACTGACAAGTCTCCTGTCCCCATATTGGGAGAAATCAGATTTAGTATTCATCAAAAATAATTAAAATAGTGAAATGCAAACTCAGAATATGACGCAAACCTGCACTAATTAAATAACACAAATGTATCTAATCCCATTTTATTAACCAATGTCTTTGCTGCTGACCTTTGATGGCCCAGTTCAACCATAATAATAAGCAAAAATGACTTCAGATAAACTAACAATTGTGCTTCGTTGTTGTTTTATTGCTGAAGAGTGTTGATCCTTCTTCTCCTGCGCTCTACTCTTCACACGTGAATTACTTGAGGTTTATTCATTACACTTTTTGGTGTGAAAGGGCTTTACATTTGCTATAAATAGAACTTCTTATATTAAAAACAAACAATCAAGCCCTGCTCATATTTAAAAAGTAACGCGAAAGTAACGCAAAAGTAACGTAACATAATTAGTTACTTTTTTAGGGAGTAACGCAACATTGTAATGGATTACTTTTAAAAGTAACTTTCCCCAACACTGCTAACAACATTGACAAAATAACAATTCTTCTCCACCGCGTCACCCTAGCGCTATTTTGGAGAGTATCATGACGCATGTGCGTGCTTTGATCTGAACGTAAACACATGTGCGTGATGCTGCTGATGTAGAACACGCATGCGCTGAGCCTTGTTTACCTGCAGAGGAACACACACGCATGCATCGTGATACTCTCCAAGATGGCACCAGGGTGACGCGGAGGAGAAGTTGTTGAATAAAGTCATTATTTTTGTTTTCTTTGCACACAAAAAGTATTCTCGTTGCTTCATAAAATTACGGTTGAACCACTGATGCCACATGGACTATTTTTTCGATGTCCTTGCTATGTTTCTGGGCCTTGATCGTGGTAGGACCCTTGCTGTCTATGGGAGGTTCAGAAAGCTCTCGGATTTCATCAGAAATATCTTAATTTGTGTTCTGAAGATGAAGATGAGATGTCTTATGTGTTTGCAACGACATGAGGGTGAGTAATTAATGACAGAAATTTCATTTTTGGGTGAACTAACCCTTTAAATGCAAAGAGACAGTTCATTTGTTTCCAGCACGAGGCGATGTGAACATTACGGAGCGCTAAACTCTCTCATGCAGTGTGTGTTTCATTCATACTCGAAGCCGGAGGGCGCTCTCACGCAGAAAGTCTATAGCTGCGTCTCATTTCAGAGGCTGCCTCAGTTCAGTGTTGCCAACTTAGCAATTTTGTTGCTAAATTTAGCAACTTTTCAGACTACCCTAGCTACTTTTTCTTCCAAAAGCACCTAGTAACAAATTTAGCAATTTTTAAAATTTATTTGGCAACTTTTAGCAACTTTTGATAAGTGACTCAGACAATAAAAAGGCACATTTTCCATCCAAATTACAACCAAAGACGCCTCGCAGTACACACATCACGTGAATTGAGTTAGCTGCTATTTGCAATTGTTCATTTTAATAATAATAATAATTTAATAATTGTTCATTTATGATACACTTTGTTAGTAACTTGTACTTGCAATTGTTGATCAGTTAGTACGCTGTAAGAAAAATGAAAGAGATACTAGTAATTTTTCAGGACATTATCCATTATAACCCAAAAATACAAGGCGTAATTTAAAATGCAGGTAAAAATCAATACGTAAAATTATTTCATATTAACAATAGATTATGTCCTATTTTTACAGTATTTTCTTGGAGTGTAGCATACTAACTAAGTACTAATACACTGCTTAAAGCATAATTGTTGAGAATGTGTAGTATTACTAGTTTACTAGCTATAAAAAAAAAACTTAAATTGTAATCATTCAAAATGTGTAAGTGTTCAATAATTCAATGTATTTAAAAATACAGTTATTTATATTTTAATATTATATTATGCATATTATTTTACTAATCTAAATTAACATATATAAAATATATATTTTTGCTGAGATTTGATGTTTTGACAATTTTGCGCCGTGATTACGCAATGATCGTCGCGCGGTGACATCACAACGTCATTCAACAACAAATTGAGCTTCCTTTAGCAACTTTCTCAGATAATTAGTTGGCAACACTGCATCAGTTGCATGTCATTAAAGGGTCTCATTTAAGAAAATTAACGGTAATAAAATTGACTCTTGTTCCATGTGAGGTGTGAAATACTGTAATTTCTTTCTTACTTTCCTTAAATGAGACCACCTCAGTGACGTGCACAAATGTGACTTCCGGAGGACACAGCCTCCAAAAGGAGACACAGCTATATAAGCAATAACTTATGATGTGCCAGGAAATCCTTAATATGGACAAAGGCATCCATCTATCACTGTAGCTGAATAATAAGCAGAAACGTTTTGACTGATGAAATGTGAAGACAATAAACACACGATCGCACCAATATATGGTTTATATGTGTTCAAGTCATCTCCACGTAATGAATAATGCAGTGCTAATTGACATAGCATTTATTACAGTATAGAAACTATTCTGACATGCTTATCAATGTCTACTCTATAAGGTGAGATTTGTGCTTATTTTAACATCCTGATCATATGATTCCTTAGCTTTTGGATATTATTAGCCTAAATAAGATGACAAAATACACAATTACTGTAATTGTGAAATGACTTCCCTTAAAAAAAATTAACCATGGTTTTACTATAAAAATAAAAAAATTACTATAGTTAAACCAGGGTAACCATAAATTAACCATGGTTTTGCTACACTAACCATAGTTTAATCATGGTACTTCTACAACTGTGGTTATACAAATGGTAATCAATATGCCAAAAACACTACACTTTCTAAAATAAATTAATTACAGCATGTTTCAGATAACGGCAGCACTAATGGCTATGAGTGTCTACAGGCTATATGCGTTTTACAGCACTGAGTTACAGAGATGCATGTGTAAAATGTTCACGAGTGGGTGAGCGGTAGTGTGTGTGTGCGTGTGCGTGTGTGTGTGTGTGTGTGTGTGTGTGTGTGTGTGTGTGTGTGTGTAGCTGAGGGCCTGTCAGAGGAGTCAAAGAGCAGACTGATCACAGAGCTGCTGAGCTTTTGAAGTCTCTCAGGGACTGACAGCTCTTCAACCCCATGAGAGCATGAGCGCACACACACACACATACACACACACACAATGTGAACCAAGAATGATGGCATAAAGCAGCATGCAAATGAAAGCAGAGAGAGTAAATAAAGGAAATGGCACCCAATCCTGCTTCACAAACACTCTCTGTTTTACTCCATTTTTTCTCCTTCACTTCATCCGCTCCATTAATAATTTTTTTTATAGTTTCTTTTCACTGTATGCGATATTCACCCTTTCAGAACCCTTTGGGAACAGATGGTGATAATGACACTGGAAGAAACTACAACTTCCGGCAAAGAAGCTGCAGTGTCTAATTAAATCTGAAACTTAAGACTGTTCACATTTAGCATTAATTTGGGTGTGAAGATCCATTTAATCCAGTCAGTTATTTGTGTTAACATTCAGGTTCACTGGCAATAAATGAACCATTATTAAAATGTTTTGTTTTCATTTTAACGCAATTTTTGCAGACACACAAACTCTGGGTCCACTTTGTTTAAAAGAAGTCGAAACCTTTGCAAGATCAGCATCGCTGCGGCTTGACATGTTTTCAATTACATTTACATTTATGCATTTAGCAGAGGCTTTTATCCAAAGCGACTTACAGTGCATTCAGGCTATACATTTTTTTAATCAGTATGTGTGTTCCCTGGGAATCAAACCCACAACCTTTTGCGCTGCTAACGCAATGCTCTACCACTGAGCCACAGGAACAGTTTTCAATGCACACAAACACAGCAATCCTGCAGTTATTACTACTAGCTATTACTACAGATTGAGCACACCTCACATGAACAAAAACAACATACTGGCAGAGCTGGGAAGAAACTGATTACATCTCAGACTCCAAAAATCAAGAACTCGTAATTACAGTTTTTTTACATTTCATAATGCTCATAATCAGATTACGGTTACTTTTTTATGGATTACATGATTACATATTATTCAAAATAAATAATTTTCCTTTCTAACAGTCCTATTGTGTGTCATACCATCTAGCTACCATTTGACTATATTCACAATATGGAATAGTCGTAAATATCATGTAACTAAATTTATGATTTAGCTTTATATCAACTCACAAACACACTGCAGTTTTTGCATTAAGCCCAGTTTGGTGATGCAATGTTAAAAAAAAGAATATATCTTCGTTCTCTTTGCTTTTTTATATCAGTACGGTACATTTCACAGTAAGTTTAAAACAAGATAAAAGTAATCTAAAAGGTAGTCAGATTACATTACCTAAAACAAGTAACCTAGATTACGTTACTAACTAGTTTTCACTGTGTAATCTGTAATCAGTAATGGACTACAATTTGTAAGTAATCTTCCCAGCTCTGCACACTGACATGTATCTCAAAAACACATCTCCTTTGAGAATGATCAAACAAGTCTTCCAGTGTCCGCATTTCTATTGTTTTAATTCAGCCACATTGGAGGGTTTTCGAGCATGAATGGACTGTTTAATGTCACGCCACAGCATCTCAATCGGATTTAAATCCGGACTTTGACTTGGTCGCTCCAAAACCTTAATTTAGTTTTTCTTGAGCCATTCAGAGGTGGATTGCTGGTGTGTTTGGGATCATTGTCCTGCTGAATAACCCAAGTGCGCTTGAGCTTGAGGTCACTGATGCCGGATATTCTCCTTCAGGGTTTTCTGATAGATGCAGAATTCATGGTTCCATCAATTATGGAAGTCATCCAGGTTCTGAAGCTGCACAGCAGCCCCAGACCATTACACTACCACCACCATGTTTGACTGCTGGCATGATGTTCTTTTTATGAAATGCTGTTTTGGTTTTACGTCAGACGTAACGA
>CM049846.1:38014540-38027040 GCA_027422415.1 Schizothorax lantsangensis | reverse complement strand
AATAATCAAAGCTCAAGCAGAAGTATATACTAATATATAGAAGGTGAAGTGTATACTAATATATAGAAGGTGAAGTATACTAATATACAGAAGGTGAAGTATATACTAATATATAGAAGGTGAAGTGTATACTAATATATAGAAGGTGAAGTGTATACTAATATATAGAAGTAAGTATATACTAATATATAGAAGGTGAAGTATACAATATATAGAAGAAGTGAAGTATATACAGAAGGTAAGTGTATACAGAAGGTGAAGTATACTAATATATAGAAGGTGAAGTGTATACTAATATATAGAAGGTGAAGTAAGTATACTAATATATAGAAGGTGAAGTATACACTAATGTACAGTGAAGTATATACTAATATACAGAAGGTGAAGTATATACTAATATATAGAAGGTGAAGTATATACTAATATACAGAAGGTGAAGTATATACTAATATATAGAAGGTGAAGTATATACTAATATACAGAAGGTAAGTATATACCAATATATAGAAGGTGAATTATACTAATATAATATACAGAAGGTGAAGTATATACTAATATACAGAAGGTGAGTATATACTAATATACAGAAGGTGAAGTATATACTAATATATAGAAGGTGAAGTATATACTAATATACAGAAGGTGAAGTATATACTAATATAATATATAGAAGGTGAATTATATACCAATATACAGAAGGTGAAGTATATACTAATATACAGAAGGTGAAGTATATACTAATATACAGAAGGTGAAGTATATACTAATATATAGAAGGTGAAGTATATACTAATATACAGAAGGTGAAGTATATACTAATATACAGAAGGTGAAGTATATACTAATATATAGAAGGTGAAGTATATACTAATATACAGAAGCTGCACAGAGTCATTCACACAAACACTAATCACCATCATGATAACACACATGATACTTAAATAATACAATAAACTTTCATTAAACAACAGAAGATGTAACAAAGCCCAAATGTACATAACTCATAACAACTATTAAAAAACATGATATAAACTAAATACTTTCAATATGTGGCTAATATATAGTGTCATTCACACAAACACTAAACACCATCATAATAACACACATGCAAATAATGCAATAAACTGTCATTAAACAACAGGGAACAAAGCCCAAATATCAGTTTACAGTTGAGTGTCACGCTGGAATTCTGGGAATTTTGTTTTTGACTGTAAATTATACATCGATTTGTTCTTTTTTACTTGTAAAAACTGTATAATTAACAGCATTTTACTGTAAAATTACATGAAATGTCTGGTTAGATCTTTTACTGTTTTTCCCTATATATTACGGGAACTTACTGTTAACCTATTAACAGTTTTTGTCTGTAGCGTTTTTACTAAATTTTACAGTTAAAATTACACTTAAAAAAAAAAAAAAAAAATGCTGTTTAGTCAAAATTCAAATAAAAAAGAGCTAATGAAAAACACCATTCTTGAACATTTTCACAACTTCGTTTCATTGCATGCGTTTGTTTCTTTTGGCATTACAATGTAGCATTGCTGAAACTGGGCAGAGTGTTTTCATTCTTGGCTCGGAGAGTGAATGTTGAGTTTATGTGTTGTTTTAATTACGTGTGTTTTCAGCAACATGACAAAAGAGCAGACGTGTTTGTGCTGAATCTTCTGCTATGTTGGAGTTTCTTTAGGTTGAAGAGTGGAGCTCGTGTGGTTGAAGACGCTCTTCGTTCAGTGTACTTCATGAATAGACTGGCAATTGTTGAAACAAGCATTTTTCTGACAAGAAACGTGGTTTAAAACCACAAGCCAACAGCAGATCCGCTCTGAAAGCCTGCTGCTGGTTTAACCAACTGTTTGACAAAATCCCAGGCAGACAGATCATGAAAGAGTCAAAGAAAATCATCATTATTAATAACATTAGTTCTAGTTTAATTATTATTTTATAAAAACTAATCACTAGAGACTCTCGCTATTTCTTTCTTTATGAGTACTCAAGGGAGAAGTGTGTGTAAGAGTGTGTGTAGTATGTCTAGACGTGGATACACTCCGGATTAAAAACATATCCCTCGTTCCTGCCTCTATGCCAGCTTCAATAATTCATCCTCTTACTGCCAGTGTAATATCTAGTCCCCTCACTCTCCATTTTTACTTTTTAACTGCATTATTCCTAACCTCGCTTTCTAAACAAGTGCAACTCGGTATGTACAGATACGGGTGCTGGCTTTATATCCAGTTCATTCTCATTAAGTCATGATACCAATGAGAGAAATACATTGTGGATATTTTCCTGCTAAAAAAAACAATAGAAGCCCAATAGAAACCATCACAGAAATTCCAATGGTTTCCATTAAAATACCATTAGCTTTTTCCAGTAAAACCATTACAAAATTCCTTTTTGTAGTGTGTTTTGGGCATTTTGCCAATAGAATTTAACATCCCACCAATAGAATCTATCACATACCAGTAGACACCATTATAGTTTCCATTAAAACCAATACAATTCCCATTATAACCATTAAATCCATTAGATTTTCTATTGGGGTTTTTTCAGCAGGGTTTTCAGTGCATGGCAATTTCAATCTTTTCTTCATCATTTGGGCAAATCAGAACAGAATCTGAACATTATCACAAAAACCCACATTAGGTGCCTCCCCTTATGAAAATTAACCATGGTTTTACTATAGTAATAGTATAGTAACCATGTTTTTTTAGCACATTGATTACTATTTGTATAACCACAGTTTTACTACAAATACCATGGTTAAACTATGGTGTAGCAAAACCATGGTTAATTTGTTAACTATAGTAACCATTTTTTTTTTGTTTTATTTGTAGTAAAACCATGGTTAATTTGTTAACTATAGTAACCATTTTTTTTTGTTTTATTTGTAGTAAAACCATGGTTAATTGCACAAAAATCAAGATCTGAGTAAATAGCATGCAGTACAAAAATAAACCAAGCAAAAATTACAAACTTAATTTGTACTAAAGCACACAGTCCAACAAGCAACAGCAGCAGATGACGTTTGGGAAGAGAATGCATCTCTGAGCTCATGGTGCTCTCTCTGAGGTCCTATAGTGTTGGGCGAGTGACAGAAAACAGGTGTAATGTCACATGAGAGAACGCAACGCCTCAATCGCATCATGATCGGCTTATTAATCCGTCAATGCAAGCTCCAGAAATGCATTGTTTTGTCAGTGCATGGCAATTTCGGGCTTTTCTTCATGAACGCTGTGTGATAGTGCACAGAGTGGGTGCATTTAAGTCGCTTTAATAGTATTTCTATCCTCTTTGGAGTTTAAAAGCACTTAAAAAATGTATGCAAATACAACGAGTAAATAACGAGGGAATTAATATTGGCATTTTTGAGTTAACTCTTCCCTTAAACGTCAAGAAAATGCACATGCACGTTGACAAATTCAGAGCCCGAATAGCGTTCGCTCTCCTCACACGAGGCACCTCGGGCTCAAAGCATCGCTCCCTCAAGAGCGCAGCGCTTTTCATGCAGGAGAAGCATTCGAAGGCGGGTGGGAGTGCAACGCCAGCGATTGGGCCAAGAGGTTATTATGAGCAACAAACAGCACGGTGGAGGAGGGAGAAAACACGGATGGAGAGGCCTGTGGAAAAAGAGTGATCGATGAAAATGAAAGACGTAAATAATTCAGAAATCCATCTGAAAGGGGGGGAGAAAAGAGGAGTAACTCATAAAAACAGACGTATTCACCTGCGGGGGTTTGCATGCGCGCTTTGATGAGAACTCTTAACATTCACTCCACACCCGCACACACTCAAACTCTCCCGATGAGCAACATTTGCCTGTCTTTAGCAGAAAGAGAGACGGCGTGCCGCTGGGAGATGGAGACGCGGCAGGTACGTCCATCCAGCCGCTCTCTCTTTGCCTCTGCACCGTCCTGCCCATCATGCAATATAGATGGTGCGATGTAGTACGCCTCATTACCAACACTCACTGCTCAAGTATTGATAAACCTCGGGCCTGGAAGGCATCCGCTGACATTAACAAGAGGGGGTTGTTTTCTGTTGTAGAAGAATACCAAACAGAAAAGGAAGGGACAAAGCGCAGGAGCGATGCTTCTCGAACCACTTTCTGAAACAGACGTGGATGGCTCTATATGTGTGTTTCCGTCATCTGAGCAGCACCTGGTGGCACCCTGAAGGCCAGACGCAGGAGCAGAAGAGTGAAGCGAGAGCAGTTGGCAGGGCTGGGCATTACCTCACTCCTAGTTAACAGCATGGCAGAGGAACAACGCCTGCCAGTGTGTGCCATGAATATCAAACCTTAATGGGTTTGCAACAGTCGCTCCTAGTCGAGCACAACATACAGTCAAACCAAAAATTATTCAACATCTCACATTATTCACAAAATAGGTCAAGAACAAATTCATCAGATAACTTTGATAGAAAGGTATGTAATGAATTAAACTGTCAGCTGTTAAATTTAAGTACACAGTTAGATCCCACATGAAAAAATACTATAGTAATTTGTAGTAGTGTTTTTGAACCATACTGTAGTAAAGTACTTTACTATAGTTGTTGTGGTAATATAAACAAATTACCCAATACTGTACTACGTTTTCTACAACTATAGGTTATGTTATGCCACAATACACTACAGTTTACTGTAGTACAACTAAAGTATACTACAGTATTTATTATCAGTTCACTATACAGTATGCTGTGGAATTCATTAACAAAGTGTTTTAAATACTATAATATATAAGTGTAATACACTTTACTATAGTATGGTTCAAAAACACTATAGTATAAATTACTATAGTATTTTTCCATGTGGGATAATAACAATTTAGGTCAACCAGTTACCAAGCAATGTTTAATTTAATTCAGTCTGTGTGTAAAAAGATCACATTAGCAATTAAAGAAAAACACTTAAGCAAAACATGTTCAGCTCAAAGTGAATGGATTTTTGCTCCCATATGTTACTGGTAGTCCACTGTATGAACATTTTTTTGGGTGTAATATGTTACAGTTTACTTTATTTTGCTATCCTCACTTACATAAATGAACTATAGTGTCCTGAACCCACTAGTAAAAAAAAATATCAAAAATTATATTTGGTGTCTGAATAATTTTTGGTTTGACTGTATAGCTACAGTGAGGAAGACAAAGGAGGCTAAAGAACAGAAGAAAAACAACTACCACAAGATGTTTAAGCAGAGAAACCTTGTGAGGAACCAGACTAGGATCAGCGACACAGATGAGATGAGAGTCTGGAACCAGAGAGTGATCCCCGTATGAACTCCCGATTCTGTCCATCATAAACTTACACTATATTGCCAAAAGTATTGGCGCCCCCTTCTAATGAACAGGTTTGACTACTTTAGTAATTTCTATGAGTACAAATCTTAATGTTAAAGCATATAATGATATTCTAGGAAATTGTGTGCTTCTAATATTATAGCAACAGTTTGGACTCTTTTCTATTCTAACATGACAATGTCTCCGTGTATAAGACAAGGTTCAAAAAGAAAATGATTGATTGAGTCAGTGTGGAAGAACTTGACTGGTCTGCATAAAACCAAGTCCTAATCCCAGTTTAACACCTCTGGTGTGACTGTAAATGCAGACCTTGAGCCAAAAACTCATCACCAAACACCAATGACTTGTACATACACTATATAGACAAAAGTATTGGCACCCCTTCTTTAGAACAGAAAAATGCACTTCCAAATCTGTGGCAACAACGATGGGAACATAATTCATGTATTTAAAAATTGTATTTCATCTCTGTTGCAACAGTTTTGTAAGTGTCTAAAATGACTGAACCCATATGTACAAGTCATTGGTGTTTGGTGATGAGTTTTTGTCTCAAGGTCTGCATTTACAGTCACACCAGAGGTGTTAAACTGGGATTAGGACTTGGTTTTATGCAGACCAGTCAAGTTCTTCCACACTGACTCAATCAATCATTTTCTTTTTGAACCTTGTCTTATACACAGAGACATTGTCATGTTAGAATAGAAAAGAGTCCAAACTGTTGCTATAATATTAGAAGCACACAATTTCCTAGAATATCATTATATGCTTTAACATTAAGATTTGTACTCATAGAAATTACTAAAGTAGTCAAACCTGTTAATTAGAAGGGGTGCCAATACTTTTGGCAATATAGTGTATCATGTTCATTCCAGTCTGTTACACCTATGACCCCTCCGCAGATTTAGGAAAATGACGTGTCAGCCTCATAACTACAGTGCCTAACTGTGTATGTCAGAAGATACAAGCAATATGACAGAAACGTCACCCCGTGGCCATCTGAGCCGCATTTGACATCCCACTGGAAACCTGGTGTGCCCTTGAGAAGCCGGAAGCGGGGAGATGCCACCAGCAGCGACTCTGTCCATCTGTTTCCCCGGCCGGGCCAGTCTCAGAGCCATCTCCCTGCCGCTCCGGTCCAGTGCTGCTGAACCGGGCCGCGCCGTATCAATCAGCATCAGTGTGGAGTATGTGATGAGTTCACGTGTGTCAATGACAGCTGGATAGCACTTATCAAACTGTGATGATTCTCTTGCGTAACCCTCTATCGCCTCTCTGCCCTGCTGGCCGCGCCATCTGCTGTTGCTGTCAAACACGCTCGATCGCTCTAACAAACATTAACAGGTCGGCTTCCTGACTAACAGCTTCTTTAATGATGCTCCTAACCTCTTAATAGATGCTAACCTCCCTTCACATTTGCTCCGAACACCAGTAAAAACAAAACAGGAGGCAGAGGTGATCGTGTTATTCCATACGGAAAGTCGAAAGCTTACAAAACAAGCAGCTTTTATGGAAAGCCATAAATAGTGATCTGGTTAATATCTCTCTGGAAACAGAGCAGGATTCTTGCACATGTGACAGTAATGAGAACTACAATAACAACATGTCCCCAGACCGTTTGACCCAAGATAACTGCACTGAGCTAGATACCATTCATTGGCTCTCTGACCACTTGTTATCAAATGGCTTGCAATAATAAGTAAGCAACTTATTCAGGCATTAAACTTCCCTGGTGAAAAAACTATAAACCATCACAGAAATTCTAATGGTTTCCAATACAAATACCATTACAAACCATCAACTTTTAACCATTAAAACCGTTAAAAAATGGTTTTCTCTACTGTGTTTTGGGACATATTCCATTAGGATTTAGTGGTTTTAACAAGCCACCAATAGAAGGCGACCAGTTACCAGAAGAGTCCCACAGGTACCATTATAGTTTCCATTAAATCCAATTAAATTCCCAATGTAACCAATAAAACCATTACAAATTTTGTGATGGTGTCTATTGTTTTTTTTCCATTTCTTCAACTCTTGATACACTACATGGCCAAAAGTAGATGGAAAGTCCCTTCTAGTTTGGCTTTTCCAGTAATTTCTTAATCTTACACATACAAATGCTTCAGGCTTTGTGGAGCTGGTTCTTTTCCAGTATGTCGATACCCTTGTGCACAAGAAATAAGTGGTTTACTGAGTCTGGTGGGGAAGAGCTGGCCTGCACAAAACCTTTGAGATGGTAATGTTTACCATTAATGCCTCATAGTCCACATTGGGAAGTTTTAAAAGGATAGTCTACCTATAAGAGAAAGTATCGGTGCATTCCAAACGGGATATATCGCCCTCTGAAGGGCACTTCGGAGTGAAAACAATCATGGCCGCCATATTGAAGGGTCGTTCCAAACCGAAGTGCTCAAAACTGGCCACTTCAAAGGGCCCTTCGGAATGAAGGACTGGACAACTGATGGACGCTTCAGGCTCCCATGATCCTTTGCGCTGATTCTTTCCATGATGACGGTGCCTCCGTGTGGGCACGGGATGATGGGCACTTCAAGAAACAGTTGTTTGGTCCTCTACACACCCTTCGAAGCTCTCACTCCGGAGGGTAAACCCTTTGAAGGGATTAGGGCATAGGGATGAACCCTTCCGAATGGAACGCAGGGTATGTCTCCAGCTGTAACCCCAACGAAACACACCTGAAGCAGCTAATCTTCAGCGTTACCTGATAATTACGGGCAGGTGTGCTGGAGCAGGGTTGGAACTGAAGTCTGCAGGAGCAGGGTCGGAGACCTCTGACTTAAAGAGACACCGCTGTACCTTATTTACCCCTAAATCAGTGACTCAAACTCAATTCCTGGAGGGCCACAGCTCTGCAGAGTTTAGCTCCAAATCACACCTGCTTGGAAGTTTCTAGTGATACCAAAGACCTTGATTAGCTAAATCAGGTGTGTTTGATTAGGGTTGGAGCTAAACTGTGCAGAGCTGTGGAATTGAGTTTGAGACCAATGCCCTAAAAGGTGCACATTAGTACCTTAGAATAGTAACATGTACCCTTACCACAAACCTTTTCGGGAAGGATAAGGTACAAAATGTCCTTTCTAGGGTACTACTCCAGTCAACAGGTCAGTGCCGGACATCACTGATGCTCTTGTATCTTAACCATTTAATTTGAAAAGCATGACAGAAAGCACGAATGCTGCTCCTGGGAAAGCCTTTAACTGGATGTTGAACACGGATGCAGGGAATTGCTCACAAGAGCATCAGTGAGCTTTATTCTCTAAGCTGAAAGGTCAAGTCAACAACAAATAATTCTGACCAACGGCTGCCATTGATTTGTGAAAGCGCACAAATGCACACTGGAAAGTTAAAAACATGAACTGAAGGTGAACTGTATTCTTTGGAATGTTTCATGCCATCGGATAATGTATTCATGAAATGCATTGACAGTATTCAAACAACGAGAAGAGCTACTGGAGTCAGTGACAGTCTTCAGTCACTGAAGTTTCATCCCTGTGAGATTTCCCATGTGTTTACGCTCCCACAGCGTGAGGGATTCTGGGAGCGTGATAAGCAGGGAACGTGCTGCGTTATGCAAATAAATCTACTCTAAAACCACCCAATACATTTGCACTGCTGTGTTGCTTTTCTCAGTAACTCTTTAGAATACTCTTCCATCATTAATGAATAACTACACAAGAACACATGAGTAACGCAATATTAGCACTCTAGTAACTACTAGTAACTCTGATTAATGAATTAGTAAGTAATAGTGCTTAGTCGAATAGTAGCTCCTTTAGAAGGATTTGACAATTCTTGAGTCATTACTAGTGGGTTACCATGATCTTCATTTTAGTATTAATTATACATTATGCATAATTCACATTAATTATGAACCCCACAGTAGTTCTTAGGAGTTCTCCAGGATATATGAAAAAAATTGTAGTTATTGATTAGCTAATAGTGAGCGCTATTACTTACTAAATCATTAAACAGAGTTTCTTGTTAGTTAATAGTAGTTACTACAATGTTAATAGTGCATTAGTCACTTGTTCCTGTGTAGTTATTCATTAATGATGGAACAGTATTCTAAAGTGTTACCCTTTTCGCTTTCCTCGTGATCGAAAATGACAAAACTAACAAGCATTCATGAGAGGGAAAGAATGACAGTTTTCAGGATTATTTGGTGCGGGATCTCTGCCAGCACAAGCTTGAATGTCTGCGATGGTAATCACTTCCATGTGCTCAAACGCTGCAGCAGTTTACAGTTAAAACATTCAATGCAATGACGACAGACAGACCGATGGATAATCTTACACCTGTTGATAAACCAAGGAATGTCTAAATGTGACCCTGGAGCACAAAAACAGTCACAATTTCAAAATTGAGATTTATGCATCATCTGAAATCTGAATAAATAATCTTTCCATTGATGTATGGTTTGTTATGATAGGACAATATTTGACTGAGATACAACTATTTGTAAATCTGGAATCTGAGGGTGCAAAAAAATCTAAATATTGAGAAAATCATCTTTAAAGTTGTTCAAATTAAGTTCTTAGCAATGCATATTACTAATCAAAAATTACATTTTGATATATTTACAGTAGTAAACTTACAAAATATCTTCATGGAGCATGATGTTTACTTAATATCCTAATGATTTTTGGCATAAATAAAAATCTATAAATTTGACCCATACAATGTATTGTTGGCTATTGCTATAAATATGGCAGCGGCTATTTGCACTCAGTGTAAATAGCGATAGATGCTATTTACACCAAGTTAAAATAGCAAGATTTTCTGCTATTTTTATACTACTTATTGCAAATAGTGGCAATTATCTACACCTCAGTATTGTAGTACATTATAAAACAGTACGCAATAATAACATATTGAGTGTAAATTATAGTTTTAATTCAAATTATTAAATGCATGCCACCTTATTGGGACAATAAAGCCCTCTCTAACCCTACCCGATACTCTTATTTTCAACTTTTTGATTATTTCCTTAATTTTTATTTAAAATAAATGCCTTTCTGATGCAATATGAGATTTGAAAAGGGAGAAAAAAAAGTTCGGCAAAAGGTGGCCTCGAACCCGGGTCGATCGCATCAAAAAAACCTGTGTATTACCACCTGCACCACTGAAACTGATGCTCAATCAGCGCCTTTTATTATTGTTGACCAACTCAATCACACGTTAGTGGGCGGAGTTAGTGTACATAGCCTTGGCCAATAAGACAGGCTATTTGCACTCAGTGTAAATAGACACTCCGTATAAATATACCCCAGCGACTTAAGACAGGTTTGTGCTCCAGGGTCACAAATGAGGTCAGTTTGGCTCTTCTCAACCCCTGACGGCCCTCAGAACATGTCCTTCTCCAGAGCTGCATCTATCCTCACGGACAGATAAAACTCTCACATAGTCAGCTCTGTTTGCATAAACAAGCTCCAGGAAACTATTGGGAATTTCATTGTGAAACACAGAAACTCAGCCAGGGCTTGTGTGGTGTTTTTCTTTATCTTCATGCCTGTATTTCAGTCAGCACAAAGGAGAATCAGCTCTCACTTACAGCATGTGATCTGAGAAAATCCTTCATTGCTGCAGTGATTTTAGTGAAGCATCCTGAATTAACATTTGATTGGACAGCTGTTTGTGCGTGTGTGTGTGTGTGGGGCAATGTTTATTAACCTTGTTTTAGCTCAGTGGTTGACTGACAGGTGATTGCGGTTGTTTGTACACCACAGTTGTACAATGTGATCAAAAATGGCTTTGACCATCACCCAGTGTGGCTCAATTAGAGAAGATTTTTGGTTTATTTAGCGTCTGAAACAGATGTTAAGAGCAGGTGTAAACCAGATGTTTCAGCTGATTAGCTAAGTTTATTCAAGTGTGCTATTAGTATACTTCTTTTAACCTAAAAACAGGAAAGAGTTTTTATGTACTTCTCAGAAATATACATAAAACAGCATCAAAACTGTGTTAACGTTATGAATAAAATATCACCAATGAAGAGATAATAATCAAGCTTTGTGGTGTTGATCGACTCCATCTATGTTTTGATTATCATTCTGAATCATATTCATATCAGCTTTTTGTTCAAAATGTTGTTTATTTTTTATTTATGAAACTTACCCACATTCAAGTGTTTAAAAAAATGAATGCATGAAGCTATAATAAAATGTGTTTGTTTACAAGCAGATACTCTGTTCTTTCTTTTGATGTTTTGTATGTTCAGATATTCATAACAAAATATATACAAATTAATACCTAAATAGGGACATAGTAGTATACTTAAAGTATGATGTAAAGAGTATACTTGCAGTATAAAACTACTAAACTAGAGACTATACTTCAAAGTGTACTAAAAATGCTACTACAAGTATTTAATTAGTAATCTATCAGTATATCTATAAGTTCACTTTTAGTATAGTTGCAGTACAAGCTAAAAACAAACTAGCTGTGTACTCAAAGTTTACTACTGTTATACTTAAAGTATACTTTTATATACTAGAAAGTGGGCCAATTTAGTCCCAAGGAGTATTGAAATAGTACACTTACAAGTATACTACTAGTACACTGATATTTGTATACTTACTACATAAAGTATATTTAAATATTCTTGAACTTTACTTAAGTATACTTAATAAAATAAACTTGAAGTATACTATAAGTACACTGATATTTGTATACTTACTACATAAAGTATACTTAAAATATTCTTGAACTTTACTTAAGTATACTTAATAAAATAAACTTGAAGTATACATCTAGTACACTGATATTTGTATACTTACTACATAAAGTATACTTAAAATATTCTTGAACTTTACTTAAGTATACTTAATAAAATAAACTTGAAGTATACTATAAGTACACTTATATTTGTATACTTACTACATAAAGAACACTTAAAATATACTTGAACTTTACTTAAGTATACTTAATAAAATAAACAAAGTATACTATAAGTACACTGATATTTGTATACTTACTATATAAAGTATATTTAAATATTCTTGAACTTTACTTAAGTATACTTAATAAAATAAACTTGAAGTATACTATAAGTACACTGATATTTGTATACTTTCTACATAAAATATACTTAATATATTCTTGAACTTTACTTAAGTATACTTAATAAAATAAACTTGAAGTATACTATAAGTACACTTATATTTGTATACTTACTACATAAAGTATACTTA
>CM049846.1:37994540-38009540 GCA_027422415.1 Schizothorax lantsangensis | reverse complement strand
CTTGATCGCAATTTTAGAGGAGCGATTCGTAATCTGTAATTCAGCGCTAACAAGCAAAACAACGACGACCCCGCGTTCAGCAACCATGAAGAACGCTCGTTAGAGACCACAGGATCATATCGTTACTGAATGCAGAGACTGAAATAGCTGCGTGGAGAAGCTTACAGATGGCCTGCAGGTTGGCATCATCGTTGGCCGTTTTGTATTGAGTTTAATGACTAGCTGGCACAGTATTAGCATCTCTCTGGCATGTTAGACTGCCATCATCACTATCCAGGGTGAAGCCCGTGGCCAGATGCATCGGATTCATTCTGAGCCGTGTTTCACTGTCACATTCGGAGCCAAACAGCCAGGCCCTGCCCATTAAGCAGCTATCACATTATGCAGAAAACCATCACAATGGGCTGCAAAACAATCCATGAGTTATTGCATCGTAGCTTTGGAAAGTATCTCGAGTGAATGCGTTTGGTTCCACTCAGAGGAGTCATTAATGTGCGGTCTGAACTTGTTCAATGTCACAGAATGGGCTCTGTAATCAAAAACGCGTTTTATAACATCTGAATTGCTCACACCTGCTGTTAACAGCCTCCGAAACCTTTCCTGATCAAATGACTCAAATCACTCATGAAATCAGAGGCTCATTCCATCAGATCAGAGCTCCTCGTGTGTTAATATGGTTTGTAAACAGGCCCTTAATTGAGCTATCGGTAAGCCCCTCCCCTCGAACGCAGACTAGCCAATGGCAGTCGAGTATCAGTTGCACAGGGAGCGGAACTCGGACATCTTTAGGTTTCAGCTCCATAGAGAAACACTGGGAGATCCGAAGCTTGCATTGGTTTTATGGGGTTTATGCTTCAGAAATGTAAAAACGATGTGCATGCGGTACTTATAACACTGATTCCAGGTATCCTGAGAGGATAGGCGATATCATTTACTTTATTACACTTCCTGAATCCAAACAAAATGTCCCTAAGTATTCAACCCCAATACAAATGAAGACAAAAACATTCGTTTTCTGGTTGTCATACACTCATTAAGTTAATCGAGCAGAATGTTAATGCTATCTTGTGCTTCAGCAAGGCATCTCTGGCTAAAACTAGCTAACGTTAAAGTTAGTGAGTCCATGCTAACGTACAAACCTAATGTTCTCGCATCTTGTACAGTGTAGGTCACAAACACATAAACGAAGGTCTCTCCATATTAAACTGGTTAAATGTACATTAATTTAATCGTACCCTGTGATACATGAACAGTGTTGATCCTGCATGTTGTCATCCGCGATCGTAATATGAGACTTCTCCCGCTTGCATTGTGATCTATAAACCCTCGCTTCGAAGTTACCCACCGTATTTAGTTCTAAATATTTTATAAATCCCTCCATGGAATATTTAATTCCCATTTGGTGGCCTTCTGTGTCCAAAATTGTGCAAAAACAGCATGGGACAAGGTTTTCATGCTGACCGCTCTCACTGCAAGAGCATGAGCAACTCTGTTTGTTTGTCCGAGGGAGCAACGGTAACTAAGGGGGGCGGGGCTTACCGAGAGCTCAATTAGCTTCACCTTTGAGACTCTCCTGCATCAACACATGCTTCTGTTGCTCAACGATGTGCAACCTGACAAGCCAGTGCAAGAGAGCTTTGCTTTATAGGGCTGCAACAAATAATGTGTGTTATTGATAATAATCAATGAAAGTAATCACATTTTCGTGATACGCATCCACCAGTCCCGTTACTTTACAACAGCGAATAACACACTTATATAGACAAAACACATCTGAAATACATAATGAGCTGGTCCTAAACAAAAGAAAGCTTGATATTGAATCACATTATCAAGCATTTAACGCATTTAGCTGTCAGACGTCAACCTGGTCTCATGGCATAAACGTACCTGGGTGCACTTTTTAGCATTTTTATGTACCTTACTGCACGTTTCGCCGCAGTTTCAAAGAGAAATATCCACTGAGTGGCACTAAAACACGGGTTCAAGACGTAAACCCTGGCACGTTTTAATTATGTTGATATAGGTACGTATTGCTGTGTTATTATTACGTTGCTTCAGGTACGTATTATGGCGGTTCAGAATTCAAGTACACTATACTTGCCAAAAGTATTGGCACCCCCTTCTAATGAACAGGTTTGACTACTTTAGTAATTTCTATGAGTACAAATCTTAATGTTAAAGCATATAATGATATTCTAGGAAATTGTGTGCAAGGTTCAAAAAGAAAATGATTGATTGAGTCAGTGTGGAAGAACTTGACTGGTCTGCATAAAACCAAGTCCTAATCCCAGTTTAACACCTCTGGTGTGACTGTAAATGCAGACCTTGAGACAAAAACTCATCACCAAACACCAATGACTTGTACATACACTATATAGACAAAAGTATTGGCACCCCCTTCTTTAGAACAGATGCACTTCCAAATCTGTGCCAACAACGATGGGAACATAATTCATGTATTTAAAAATTGTATTTCCATCTCTGTTGCAACAGTTTTGGAAGTGTCTAAAATGACTGAACCCATAATTAATGTAATTCTGATTAAAATATCCACCTTATTTTTCAACGTTTTCTGTGAGACTTCCGGTTCATTAGCCGCCGTTGGGAAATATCGAGAAGAATAACAACGTACAGTAAACGATAAAACTGTTTGCACTACAAGCCAGTGTGTTCATAATTAAGATAATGCATTAAAATAACATGGTACAGTAAGAAAAACCAGTTTGCAATATCAAGCAGCAAATGCTTTCTCCTACGGGAAAGTCTGCATTAAATTAACATTACATTAGGGATTAAAATAACCCAAGTTATTGTATTGTCATGAGGACAGTAACTGTAAATGGACTATTGTTATATAAATGTAAATAATTCAGTCGAGTGATGTATGTAGCAAAAATGTTTCCAGTAGTTCATTATTTATCAAAGAGTCTTGAATATGTGCCTTAAATTCTGTCATATTTGACATGCAGCCAGGAGACATATAATAACAGATTCCATCATTTGGGTGTAAAATAAGTGCCTTGTTAGGATGCAGTCAGTGGTGCATTACATCTGTGTTTCTCAGTGAATGGTGACAAGAGTACATGAATCACACATTAATATATCAATTCATAAAAAGCATAGCCCGCTGAAATTTAGATCTGATTTCCCACGGGACATTAGAGCGTGTCAGACGGAGGTTACGGATCGGCTCAGCATCACTGATGCATTGTGAAGCTCGTCAGTAAAGGAGCCCAGCATGGACAGAGTGAACAATGGCAAGTTTTCCATCATATTCAGAAAAGTGTTGCATCTGTGATGATTTTAGGACAATCAGAGCCTATTAAATATCCTCAAGCTCCTGTAGAGTGACTGACAGATCCAGCATTCGCTCAGAAAAACACCAGCACGCCTCGGCGAGACCTTTTACAGTATAAACCTGCGGGACGAGGAGAAATTTAACAAGGGCTTTGTTCATAACTCAACTCTCAGCTGTTCCTGCAATCCTTCTCAAGAATTCCAGTGTTGGGGGTAACGTAATAATATTACTTTTTTCAAGTAACTAGTAAAGTAACGCATTACTTTTTAATTTACAAGAAAATATCTGAGTTACTTTTTCCCCATTTATTGACTGACAGTGCGCTGTGTGAACTGAATATGAATATGAACTAAATATGAATGTGCATTAATTCAATTCACTCCCAAAAGATTTAGTATTCATCAAAATGAATTAAAACAGTGAAATGCAAACTCAGAATATGACGCAAACCTGCAATAATTAAATATGTTAAATAACACAAATGTATCTAATCCCATTTTATTAACCAATGTCTTTGCTGCTGACCTTTGATGATCCAGTTAAACCATAATAATAAGCAAAAATGACTTTAGATAAACTAACATTGTTTTTTTATTGCTGAAGAGTGTTGATCCTTCTTCTTCTGTGCTCTCCTCTTCACACCTGAATTACTTGAGGTTTATTCATTACACTTTTTGGTGTGAAAGAGCTTTACATTTGCTATAATTAGAACTTCTTGTATTAAAAACAATCAAGCCCTGCTCATATTTAAAAAGTAACGCAAAAGTAACGTAACGCATTACTTTCCATAAAAAGTAGCTAAGTAACGTAATTAGTTACTTTTTTAGGGAGTAACGCAATATTGTAATGCATTACATTTAAAAGTAACTTTCCCCAACACTGATTACTACACACTGTAAAAAATTATCGTGATTTTAACGGTAATTTTTTTTTGAAAATGCTACAGTAAAAACCTGTTAAATGGTTAACGGTAAGTTCCTGTAAAATTTACAGGGAAAAACTGTACACTGACGTTCCCAGAATTCCCTGCATTGCATTTCAAATTTAGTTTGAATTTGATGTTTTTTCTTATCAGTTATGTTTATTAGGGTTGTATGTTACATCTAATGTTGTTAAAGTAATGTTTATTGCATATTTCAGTTTATTGAGATCATCATGATGGTGATCAGTGTTTGTGTGAATGACGCTGTGCTTCTTCTATATATGTTATTATTTAAAAGCTGCTTTGGTTCATCATGTGACTCTCATCACCTCCTGCTTTTTGGTGGTTATCAGTGTATTACAAAGATACAGATTTCAGTACTTCAATAGGTTGGTATATTAACATTATATCAGTTAATGAAATTACTGGTATTTAACTGTAAATTTAAGTTAAAACCGTAAAACCTAAAATGTTACCGTATTTTTTACGGTAGAATTCCGGCAGTTTTTTACTGTAAATTTTACAGATTTTTTTTTACAGTGTAGGTTTCTTTACTTCTAGAATCTATTTCTGTCCACGGGCTTGTAGAACAACACGCCAAGAAGCACCGCAGCTGCTTTATTTGAGAAATAATCTCTGATTTTGTCTCTAAAGTGGATATGATTCATGCCTATTATTTAACGATGCAACTGGCCACAAGCCATATAACCTCACTCCTAATGAAACACTTCTGCCTTTAGGAACAGGCTGTATTTTCAGCAAAACTGAAGAGAAACCTCCATTATACTTTAGGACATGTCATGATTTCTCATCTGAATATCATGCCAAACTAAAGAAGACATTTAGACGTTATCAGAGTAAATAATGCAGTGTTTTAAAATGCTGCTGTATAGTTATGCACTCATTTCTGTACTATTCACATATACACATGTGTCCCTGGAGCACAAAAGCAGTCATAAGTAACACAGGTATATTTGTAGCAATAGCCAACAATACATTGTATGGGTCAAAATTATACATTTTTATTTTATGCCAAAAATCATTAGCATATTCAGATCATGTTCCATGAATATATTTTGTAAATTTCCTACCATAAATATAATTTTTGATTAGTAATATGCATTGCTAAGAACTTAATTTGAACAACTTTAAAGGTGATTTTCTCAATATTTAGATTTTTTTGCACCCTCAGATTCCAGATTTTCAAATAGTTGTATCTCAGCCAAATATTGTCCTATCATAACAAACCATACATCAATGGAAAGCTTATTTATCCAGCTTATTCAGATTTTTTGTGTAGTTGTCCAGTCCATCATTTCTGTCTCTCCTGTTCAGTCTCTCTTTTATTTCCATAATGTTGACACTCTATAAATGTGCAGCACTTTGGCTCGTTCTCTTTGTCTTTCAGCCCTTCCATCCCCATTAATCCCCAGAATCCTCACGACCCCCGAACAAACGCACAAAGACGCACAAACCAACACGTCCCTGAAGATCTGGCAGGTCTGGATGAGGAAGATAAAGCTGAGAACACAACGCTTCTCTCCTCACACAAAGAACAGCGGCCGCTCTTCACAAACACATCAAAACACCAGTCGTTGAGACGAAGGCTCGGACACGCTTTACATCCAGCGCTTCAGATATCATGACAGTAAGATGAAGAGAACAGAGACCTGTGGCATTACTCAACACTTTATGTCACAGCTTTGCACAGAGTCTTCATTACAGGAGTTGCATGTAATGCATTGATCTCAGAGTGTCTCTCTTATATACTGTGCACCTGTTGTGCTCTTATGAGTTGTTTGTGAGAATCAAGCGCTTGTGGCCTCAGGATAAACCACCCACACATGAGCGCTGGGATCACACGGCACAGAAGAACGGAGAAAAGTGGAATAGAGCAGTTCGATACTTGTGCTCAGTTACATAAACACAATCATCTCACTCACACACAGACTGCAATCTATTTTCACACGCAGTGCTTTTGCATCCTTACCTGCAATCAAATGTGCTTTTAAAAACTTTTTTTTTCAGACCAGGGTTATTAGAGTTACCTAAAACCTAAAAAAGACAACTAAAATGACTAAAACCATAAAAAAAAATATATATATTAATATTAAATAAAATATTAAAAATATATAAATTTCTGGTATTCGCCGAGGCAACATTTCTTTCTCATTTAGCTTAACTGTACTAAAATAACTAACTATATAGACACATATGTATGCAAAACTGAAAAAAAATATTAATTGAATTTACTACATTTTTTAAGGTAAGTGGTTGCAATCAATTTATTTTAGATACATTTAAATAAACAAATTTAGTTGGCTAACTTTCAAAAAAAATATTAAATATAGCTAAAATAAATTGTTTGCAACCACTTACATTAAAAAAAAGGAATTGTATAATTTTTTCAGTCTACTAAAAATGACAAAAATGACTAACTAAAAACAGAAAATGTAAAAATAAAAGCTGATTCAAAATATTAGTATAGTATCAAAATTATACTGAAATAACTCTGTTACAGAGACCCTTATAATGATAAAAAGTCTTACCTGCGATTATTATCCTAGAAGAGCCATTTTTAACCTGATCTACACTGAAAAGTCCTGATGTAGGGTTTAGTTTGAAACACACATTTTGAAGTAGAAAGAGTGCAATAGTGTAAAACGACTCCACTAATCATTATTAGGCTATTTTGACTTCACTAAGATGCACATTTTAAACATGTGTGTACTCTTTCCCAAATTCACTGCAGAAGGAAGGAAAACGTCCCGCTTGTGTTAACCCTGAGGTCACGGATCCGCCGGACCCCTGTACTCACCCTGGTACTCCTGTCCCGGGACGTATGCGCTGGGGCTCCCGTGGATCTGGAAGGTGAGCAGCACCTCTCCTCCTCCCTCGGCCCCGGGGCCCTCCAGCTCTCCGTGATGGGTGCAGAGGAAGAAGAAGGGATTGAAGCGCGGGTAGAAGCCGGACGGAGAGCCTCCCAAATCCCCGGCGGCCGCAGACAGCAGCAGCAGAGCGCAGGCGAGAGCGGCCCTGAACATCTCTGCTCCAGAGCTCGAGGAGAGCGTGTGTGTGTGTGTGTGAGTGTGTGTGTGAGTCTGTCCTCCCTTCACACACGGGGAGTTCAGAGCCTGGTGTTCAGCCCCGCTCTCACACTTAAATAGAGCTCAGCCCTGCCTCCCTCCGCCTCTCTCTCCTCCCACCTCCCTCCCTCTCTCTCTCTCCTCTCTCTCTCTCTCTCTCTCTCATCTGCTTCCTCCCTGCCTCGTTTCTGTCAATCATTCTAATATGTCTGCATGTTAGTGATTTGTCTCTCTCCTTAGTGCTGTGTTTTGTCCAAGACAGCCTGCCTTTGTCTTTTTCTTCTCAACTCCCTCCATCCCCCAAAGCGGATTCCCTGCTTTTCCACCCAAAGATCACACCTCCTCCTCCTCGTCTCCCGTCTCTGATAGGACCCTCTCTTTGTGCTCCGCTCCTGCTCTTTCTTTTTGTTTTGCCTTCTCTCAGCTCTGTTTCTCCGTTTAGGTCTCATTCTCCTTCACACGAATGTTTCCTTTAAAATCAGACCTTCTCTTCTTGTCACACACACACACACACACACTCTCACTCACACACACACACACTCTCACTCACACTCACACACACACACACACACACACACTCACTCATAAACACACATGCACACACTTACACACACACACTCACACACACACACACATCACACACACACACACACTCACTCACTAAACACACATGCACACACTTACACACACACACTCACACACACACACACACTCTCACACACACACACACACACACTCTCACACACACACACACACACACACACACTTCACACTTTCTCCATCTGTCTTGAAATGATCCAGCCATCTGAGACATTGAAGAAGAAAGCATTAGTGTTTGAATAAGGATCAGAGATTTCTAACAATTACTTGTAACATTGGTGATTAACTCACACACTTGTCCTGAAGTTCAGAGTAAGATCCTGTGCAACTAACACGAGCAGACCACACAGAGAATCTCCCACTATTACTCCCAGACATCTGCTGGAGTCCACCAAACCATTCACTCGATGAATAACACTGTTCAGGAGTTTCCTCAGATTCAGAAAGTCAGGTGAGCTGGAAACCCTCGACGACTCTTCTGACGCTCGCATCACAACCTCTGAAGAACTGATGCGTTTATATCATTGTCTTAATAAGCAAACACAAACCAAAGATATGCAGGAAAAATACAAATGAACCATAAACATACAGCATTCAGCGCACCTTATGAATGTAATTATACACAGCCACACATTACAGTGATGCAGTTACAGTGTTGGGGATGTAACGGAATTATGTTACTTAATTACACAATAAATGTAATTGTAATCAGTTACAGTTACTGAGAAAAAATGTGTAATTAAACTACAGTTACTTGTGAAAATGTTCATGATTACAAAGGGGGTTACATCTGAATATTTTCACACACACTCTCACATCTCTCACACACACACTCACACACTCTCACACACACACACACACACACCTCACACACACACACACACACCTCTCACACACACACTCTCTCACTCTCACACACTCTCACTCTCTCTCACACACACACTCTCACTCTCTCTCACTCACACACTCACTCACACACATACTCTCACTCTCTCACACTCTCACACACTCTCACTCTCTCTCACTCACACACTCACTCACACACACTCACTCACTCTCACACACTCACTCTCTCTCACTCACACACTCACTCACACACACACTCTCACACTCACACACACACTCTCACTCTCACACTCTCACACACTCTCACTCTCTCTCACTCACACACACACTCTCACTCTCTCTCACTCACACACTCACTCACACACTCACTCTCACTCTCACACTCTCATCACACACACTCTCACACACACACACTCTCACTCTCACACTCTCTCACACACACACTCACTCACACACACACTCTCACTCTCACACTCTCTCACACACACTCTCACTCTCTCTCACTCACACACACACTCTCACTCTCACACTCTCTCACACACACTCTCACTCTCTCTCACTCTCACTCACACACTCTCACTCTCTCTCACTCTCACACACACTCTCACTCTCTCTCACTCACACACTCACTCACACACACACTCTCACTCTCACACACTCTCACTCTCACACACTCTCACTCACACACACACTCTCACTCTCTCTCACTCACACACTCACTCACACACACACACACTCTCACACTCTCTCACACACTCTCACTCACACACTCTCTCACTCACACACACTCTCACTCACACACACTTTCTCACTCACACACTCTCTCACACACTCTCACTCACACACTCTCTCACTCACACACACTCTCACTCACACACACTCTCTCACTCACACACACTCTCTCACTCACACACACACACTCTCTCACTCACACACTCTCTCTCTCTCACACTCACACACACTCTCACTCTCACTCTCACACACTCTCACTCTCACACACTCTCACACTCACACTCACTTTAGAACATGCTTATTCGATAACTCCTTTATTTCCTATTTGTCTTAATATAATTGCTTTATTATTTTAAGACAAACTGTGTTTTTTCAAGGCATTGTTAGATGCCAGTGTTTCTGGTCGTAGCTGTGCAAAGATTTGATTTCAAAAACAGTATATTAAACATTTTCTCGTTATGATTTTAAACCTGTATTTAACCTCAGAACTCAAAGTAAAAAGAGCTGCTAAAGTCTGATTTTGTGGTGGCTGTGATTTAAAATTAAATTATTATAATCATAATTCAAGCGATGAAGGATTGAGTTAACCCTGCCTGCTTTAAAGGTTTCAAAATAATTAAGTTGAAAACATTAGAATTTTAGCAGAGTAATCAAATATAATCAGTAGAAATAGTTACACTACTTGTAATCTCTAACCTACATTTCCAAAGTAACCTTCCCAACAGTTATAACTTCATATAATCAAAGACCTAATAAATAACTACACAAGAAATGCTATAGTAGTTGATACAGTTCTGAACATCATCACGGCGGTGATTGAGTGTGATATTACTGTAATACAACACTTCATATTGAGTAACAAACTGTGTCTGTTTTTGCTTCGCCAATAAAAATAGGTCCAAACCAACCAAAGCAGGATCAACTGCTGCGTTCATGACTAACTGTGTTTAGTTTGAGTGATGCTGTTTGTTGATTGCCTTTTAATTGTAGCTCAAGAAGACTACTGAGTGAAAAGCTTTCCTGTAACTCAAGCATTAGAACATGGTGTTAGCGACACCAAGGTCATGGGTTCGACTCCCAGGGATTGCATGAACTGGTCAAATAATGCTTGGGATAAATGCATCAAATGTTAATATAGATAAACAAAATACACCAAGAAGACCATCAATAGGCACTTATATGAACTCATTAAATACTGCATGAATAATAATTATATAACCGCTGTAGTTGCACTGTAAAAAAACCCGGTAAAATTTTACTGTAAAAAATAAGATTTAGGTTTTACCGTTTTAACTTAAATTTACAGTTAAATACCGTAAATTCATTAACTGATATAATGTTAATATAGCAACATATTGAAGTACTGAAATCTGTATCTTTGTAATACACTGATAACCACCAAAAGCAGGAGGTGATGAGAGTCACATGATGAACCAAAGTAGCTTTTAAATAATAACATATATAGAAGAAGCACAGCGTCATTCACACAAACACTGATCGCCATCATGATGATCTCAATAAACTGAAATATGCATTAAACATTACTTTAACAACATTAGATGTAACACACAACCCTAATAAACATAACTGATAAGAAAAAACTAAGAAATAGTTATTTCAACAACAAAAAAAACATCAAATTTGAAATGTAACGC
Organism: Schizothorax lantsangensis; assembly: GCA_027422415.1. NCBI lineage: Eukaryota > Metazoa > Chordata > Actinopteri > Cypriniformes > Cyprinidae > Schizothorax > Schizothorax lantsangensis. The sequence goes on along the minus strand of CM049846.1, from coordinate 37,998,398 downwards.
AGGGAATTCTGGGAATGTCATTTTACGGTTATTCACTGTAAATTGTATTCTTTTTCCACTTACAAAAACGGTATGCTACCGTAAAATGACATGCAATGGCCAATACAGTTTTTCACCGTATATAGAAGGGGAACTTACCGTTAACCATTTAACAGGTTTTTACTGTAGCATTTTTACAGTCTTTTACCGTTAAATTCACGGTATTTTATTACAGTGTAGAGCATATGAGGATATTTAGACTCCAAAAGGATAAAATTCCCACACTAGACGCCAAATCACTTCACAAGAATCAACAGATTATGTTCTGCATCTTGTTTATCATCATCTGATTTGGAGATCAAAGCCGTGTGAGGAAGGCAGCGCTGGCGGGAGAGAATACTGTAACGATCATCAGCGTTAATGAGAATCACTGGAGCTTCAGGACGAGTGTTTGCAGAAGCGCTGAGAGCCAGGCTGATGGTGAACATCATGAATTTGGCTTTCTGTGCTTGAATGAAGGGCTCGATCCCGAGACTCCCATATAACGGATAGAGGAGGAGACTTTGACGGCTCAATGACTGCTGTTATATACGCTTCAGATGGTGATTGACAGGAGTCAATGATTAGGCTCCTCCCATCATTTATTAGTTTACCATAAAATTTACATATGGCTTGAACAGCCACGTCTATTCACGAGTCATGGGAATGTGGTTTTCCTGATCTGATCCGTCTCGAATGCACCTCAGAAGGCATTTAAGGCACTTTCATCCACTCTTGAGTCTTCCAAATGTAAACCAGCCCGATGTCAAGCACTTGCAAATCACTGTCTGCCCGTTAAACTGTGAACGATTCTGCACATTCAGTGTCACCTCCTCCTCGTTATGAGCAGACATGATTATGGACGCTCTCCAGACTGATACATAACTATAGATGAGATGAGATGTCTCATGATAAGAGAGAAATAGAAAACATTTGATCTGCGTGTTGTTCCGGAATGAGCCGCTGTCTGACCCTCAGGTGTCCAAAATCTAAATATGACCCTGGAGCACAAAAGCAGTCATAAGTAACACAGATATATATTTGTAGCAATAGCCAAAAATACATTGTATGGGTCAAAATTATCCATTTTTCTTTTATGCCAAAAATCATTAGGATATTAAGTAAAGATCATGTTCCATGAAGATATTTAGTAAATTTCCTACCATAAATATATCAAAATTTAATTTTTGATTAGTAATATGCATTGCTAAGAACTTAATTTGAACAACTTTAAAGCTGATTTTCTCAATATTTAGATTTTTTTGCACCCTCAGATTCCAGATTTTCAAATAGTTGTATCTCTGCCAAATATTGTCCTATCATAACAAACCATACATCAATGGAAAGCTTATGTATGTATATATGTATTCATCCATTTTAAAAAAATTGACCCTTATGACTGGTTTTGTGCTCCAGGGTCACAAATAAGGCCACTAAATGACTCCTGTGACAAGAGTTTGGAATTTCTGATTTTTCATCCACTTATCAATCCATTTAAAAGACGACACGTCATTCTGGTCTAATTGTTATGAAGTTAACGCACTCACGCTTCCAGCCCGAGACAGAGCAATCGCTCTCCATTATGGAAACTAGGTCAGGAGATCTGGTCTTGGGAACGGAGGGGGTGGACGAGGCTTTGGGGCAGTAATTATTTTTATCTTCATTAAGTTCTACCTCAAGGTTGTAACAGAGCCTTTGACATCTGCGCTTTCCATTCGATCCCTCAGCCCTCTGCTGCCATCTCTCTTCAGTCTCGCTCAGGAAGAAACACAGAGACAGCAAGGAGTTTGGAGAGATATGATTATCAAGGACACATACGCGACGTATCAGACATGCCCTTGGAGCTGTGAGCGCTTCATTAACACAGTGCTTCATCAGTGCTAATGAATTCTTAACTGGTATTACTGTGATTACTTGTTTTGTGCAAGTTCTTATAAAAGTACCAACGATACAAAGTATCGATCTCTGCAGTTCTTTGGGCTCAACTGATACACGGTAACCAAGCAACACAAAATTGTGGCAAAAAATAAATGTTTCAGATGGTTGCTGAGGGCAACAGTAATTTAACATTTAATATGACCTTACACTTATGGCTGAACATAAAACCAAGGACTTTTTCTTTTTATATCATTAATATTCCAGGTTCAGGACAAATTAAGCTCAGTCAACAGCACTTGGCATAAATGTTATCACTATAGACCAATTATAGTTTTGTAAACATTTGGGATGCGCAGAAAACCCGGCAGAGATAGCCTTTACGGCTAGAGAATTACACGGATATGGTACAATATAATTAGATTTAAAAAGATTATATTGATTAGATGTCATTTTCAAAATGTTCTCCGCATATTACAAGAGCTTGTCACCCAGCAATAAGCACTGTTATGCAAAGAAATTGACGTTAGATAGTGGGATAGTCTCGGATCCGAAACAGGGATGACGTTTTTGTGGGCGGAGCCTATCTGGTGGCAGTATATGGAGCTATGGAATAAAATAATTAAAAAAAAGGTAAATTTGATTTTAAATTTCAAAATTCTGAGTTTATTTCTCACAATTTCGAGATTATATCTCACAATTCTAATAAGGAAAAACAACTCGACATTCTCTCTTTTCCCTTCGGCTCTTCTGGCTTTTTTCCCCTTAGAATTGACAAGCTCACTATTTTTGAGTTAAATGGAGTAATAAAGCCCAAATTAGGAGATATAAACTTGCATTTGTGAGGAAAAAAGTCAGAATTGTGTCAGAATTGTGAGATAAAATAAATAAACGTTATTTAAAAATGTTAAAAGTAATAGGTTTAAATAATATATCATGCTGTAACTGTAGGGCTAATACAATACGTCCCCTATGAGCAGAATATGTGAATATTATGTAGACCTATTGTTTAAATCAAATTATGCTTTAAAAGTAGAGTAATTATAGCAGTTGCATCCATAGTATGTCCGTTTAAACGTCTGCGTTTAGCTTCAAATGGCGTATTTGATGACAGTATTCTATAAAGATTATTTGCATTCCGATTTTGACATCAAAAGGCACAAAAATATTTTTATTTTACCCGTTTACCTCCACTTGTTACCAGTGTTTTTCTGCAACCTCTATGCGCGCGCAGCTGCAAGTGATGTAACTGTGAGATCTACTCTGAATTGGTCTATATATAAGAAATATAAAGCAGAAATGTTCAGTTTATTTTATAAAAGGACAACGTTCTGTTAAAATGCATGGATTATTTGACATGCAAGTCTTCATTTTTACAGTTTTAGATTTTTATCATGCCGAAAGAGCTGTCAAATTAGACATAACTACTTTTGTCGCACTAAAATCATGTTAACGCACATATTGTTCACTTCTTGTGCATATACTGTCGGAACAGTGAATGTTTTTTAATTGACTTTATTCACTTTCACTGCGAGTGTCTCACAATTTGGCTTTTTATGTTTTTAAATGTGTTGTGTTATGCTGTCATGCGAAAACACTATTGTTGTTATTAAATATTACTCAATGCAATTAACAGGGACACACTGAGATGAAGCTGTTTATGAATCATCTGGCAGCAGATTCTCCTCTCATCCACCTGAAAAATACCATACGCATTATAATTTTTTAAAGTGTGAAAAATATATAAAATCAAACATATAATTGGTTACACCACATGATAGAAAGTGGCACCAAAGTATGACAGCATGATGTTAAAAATGAGCTCAAAAAGATGAAACACACAGAATAAATGAATCCAAAACAACATAAATGATTGAAGTATTTGAAAATATATATGAAAGGTGTATTTTTCAGTATGTGTCCATCTCTTGCCTACATATGTATTATAATATATAATTATTAAGG
>CM049846.1:37979540-37984540 GCA_027422415.1 Schizothorax lantsangensis | reverse complement strand
TTTAGGTTATGATCTGGATTAAATCTCAGTTTGTGTCGTTCAAAACTTTTCAGTATACGCTTGATTAAAAAAAACGGGATTATTCTGATCCCAGCACGAGGGTGGATTTCAGGAACAAAAATGTGATAAAACTTTAATACAACATTTGTAACATGTAATACATCCCCAAACCATTTTTAATCACTGATTGTAAACTACATTGGCACAATCCTCAGAGATGGAGCGGTCAGAAGCAGTTATAGAGGTATATAGAACATAGTGATGTTTTTCTGTGGGCGGAGCTTAGCTGGACCTCTGACCGCTTCACTAACACTAGCTATGAAGTCTGTTAGCTTGTTTATTTAACAATAACTGGAGAAACTCACCGTGTCTATCTACTCATGAACATGTATGTATATTTCAATTTCAGCAGGGAACTATATTTACAGCTACATTATTATTCCAGCCACAATTACTCATAACAATGTACAGTATGATTAAGCATATAAATCATCAGTTTGTTGTTTTGCACACATGCACACATACATTATTTCATAGTGAGATGCATAAGAAATCTTTAGACGGGCACATAACTATAAAAGACAATACTTTATTTAACCTTGTCTGATAAGAAGCGTGCGCTGCAACGCAAGCATTTTTGATGATGTTTGATGATTTTATCTGGTTTAACCACAGCTGATATCAGTTTTTGTCTGGTAGTTGCATCAGCTATGCCTTAAAATGTCAAATTGGAGTCTCTACAACATCTATTCAGGCACCTAACGTCACAACAAGATGATATTTTAAGCTTGTGTAGCTGAATCTGCGCTGGTTTGAATGGACCGCCTCCAGCTAGCGCTGATGTAATTGTGACGTCGGCCCTAAACGGGTCTATTTGTGTAAATGCAATGCAAAACATTGGCTTTTTCTCTCCATCATCATGTCCCTTTAGGGCAGGGGTCATCAAACTCGGTCCTGGAGGGCCGGTGTCCTGCAGAGTTTAGCTCCAACTTGCCTCAACACACCTGCCTGGAAGTTTCTAGTATACCTAGTAAGAGCTTGATTAGCTGCTTCAGGTGTGTTTGATTAGGGTTGGAGCTAAACTCTGCAGGACACCGGCCCTCCAGGACCGAACTTGGTGACCCCTGCTTTAGGGGCTCCGTACAGCACTAGTAATCCAGATTAAAAGTGTGTATCTGAATCAGGGTTCTGCTTTGATAAACCGTCACAGGAGTCAGATGGGTTTTCTGATCCGGGAGAGCAAAACATGGGATTTCCAAACCCAGATCAGATTCAACTGTTTGAAGAACTGGATCCTGATGAGATGAAGACTGGATCTGGAGCTCCGAACAAGCCGTGAGGTTTAGTTCTCGTCTGTAAACTTTAGTATATGAACGGTGTGATTTCTGAAATCAAGTCTTTATTCAACTACAAATGAAGAAAGCAACACATTTGGACAGACATGGTTGTCGTCTTATCTGTTCTCAAGTACACAAAAGCACCGGTTTGGCAATATTTAGGATTTTGAGAAGCTTGTTGACTTTTGCTGTTTATCTGAGGTGATATTGGAATGTTTTTTTAACGTTTGTTTCTTTGTAATTGGTTCCACAGTGTTTGCCATGCAATGACTGTAGCAACTTTAACAGATACTATGGTAAAGTTATTGCTTTCCTTATTCAAATTGATTTTTTTTTCATAAATATATGATTGACCTGAAGAACGAAATCTATATCATACACTTGGAAAATTATGAACTATATCAGCGCTTATCAACACAACACACTTAGCTCACGAGATGAGACACAATACAGTTCACTAGAACGAAAGTTAAGACATTTTCAATGACAAAATATTTGTCTTTTAATTACAAAACGTAAAAATGCAGTTGAAATATTTTAACTGCTGTAATTACTGATTATTTAGCAAATCAAGTAATCTACTGATTATTTTGACAAATGAGTAATCTGATATTTTTTAGTAACAAACGGACCTAAGTGAAACCAGGCTTCAGTATGACTATTTATATATAAACTAACAATGAGGCAATAATAATTGGCTCAAATAAAATATCAAAATCAAGTAATTACATGGTTTTATTGAACAACACTGTTAAAATACATAATGTTATATGCCTATACATATGTATGAACATAACCAATTTAATTACATTATATATAACAAACACCTGCAGAGGGCGCCACCGGCCTGTTTCACTTTACAGCGTGATTAAACCATGTTTAAATCCAGCATATTTTAATATTTGGCCACATAACTCAAGCTTTTATTATGAAATCGCTATATATACAATAAATGGCATATTTAGAAACAGATTGATGTATTCTGTTGAATAAGCTCTGCTGCTTTTTAATTAGTTTTAATGTAAATATGCACTAGATGGACATCTTTGATCATTGCGCCTCGCAGCTTTGTGTCGCTCTTCTCCGTTCATCAGGGCTGCGGCTCTTAACGTTACGATTATGCGCGTCTCATGTTTATAAGAGCAAAACATTCTGATTGGCTAGTAATGTTAGTTTGGTTGAGAGTGAAAGCTGTGCTCCTCTCGTACCATTGGTAGGCGAACTCATGGACTCGAAAGTGATAAGGATTTTTTTTTAGGATAAAGTTCTATGATTTATATAAGCTATTGGCTAAGTGAGTTTGAAGTTGTATTTTGTTCTACAACCCTATTAAACTATAGACATTAAGTGATGAAAATGGAGTCAAAATGCTTTATTTTTTTACAAAGGTTCATCAGTTTCCAGACTGAAGACCAGCTATATGTAAAAACAGTATTAATAAAATCCTCAAGTTATTAATACAAGTCATGTGCACGAGACATTAGTTAGAGTCAGGCTGATGAGACACGGCCAACTTTTTCTGAACAATGCTTGCTTGGCCACTTTCAATGGGTAATGAATTTCGTGTGTGTGTGTGTGTGTGTGTGTGTAAGAGTGTGTGTGTGTGTGTGTGTGTGTGTGTGTGTGTAGAGAGACTGTGAGTGTGTGTCTCAGAGCTCAGAACAGCTCGGTGGATCCGGGGGACTGACGGTGACCCCGAGCAGCTGCTGCAGGAGGTTCTTCGGTGCCGTGGCGGTGTTGCAGAGATCGCGACAGCAGCACGTGTAGGTGATCTCATACTCGAGGCCCTTGCGTGTGAGAGTCCGGTTCGATCCGCAGAGCTCCGGGGACGCGCATCCCTGCAGAGCGAGCACGTGCACGCGCCCGTAACGCCTCCAGCCGGAGGAGCAGCGCTCGTGCCCGCGGCACTCGGTGGTGATGTTGCAGCGCGCGCCCGCGGCCTGCAGGGGGCAGAAGTGACACAGCAGCACCGCCGCGGCCGCGCGACCCGACAGCAGCACGACCAGCGCCAGCACAGCGGACCTGAGAGAGACACACACACTTCTGATCTGCCATCAGACTCAATCTACTGCTAAATTACACATAAATGCTTTAAAGAACGAAGTTTTACTTCTACTGTAAAACACAAATGTTAAGTATGTTCAACATGAAAGATGAAGCTCTTAATCAGACTTTAAGTGATTCTAGCTAAAATCTTGTGATAGATTGCAACAGTTAGTATTAAACTCAAAAACTGAACAAACTGGCACCGATTACACACATTGCAGTTTATTGCAAGCAAAATGTAGGTCATTTAATATTTTATTTATACATAAATTAAACTAAACATGGTGAATTGTGTTGGGAGCGGTTGATATGAAAACTTAAGTTAGACTACTTTTAAAATTCCATTCGCTACTTTTTATAGAAAGTAGTTGCGTTACTTTTACTCATCTGGCCTGGGCTTGTTTGTTACTAATTAATATTCTGAGTTTGCATTTGACAGTTTTTATTGATTCTGAGGAACACTGAATGTGTTTTTGTGCAGGTGAGATGAGTAAATACATGATGATATTTAGTCTAGAACTACAGTAAGATGCCTGTCACCATGGCAACACCAGAGCTGTCACTCAATACATCACCATGGCAACACCAGAGCTGTCACTCAATACATCACCATGGCAACACCAGAGCTGTCACTCAATACATCACCATGGCAACACCAGAGCTGTCACTCAATACATCATGGCAACACCAGAGCTGTCACTCAATACATCATGGCAACACCAGAGCTGTCACTCAATACATCACCATGGCAACACCAGAGCTGTCACTCAATACATCACCATGACAACACCAGAGCTGTCACTCAATACATCACCATGGCAACACCAGAGCTGTCACTCAATACATCATGGCAACACCAGAGCTGTCACTCAATACATCATGGCAACACCAGAGCTGTCACTCAATACATCACCATGGCAACACCAGAGCTGTCACTCAATACATCACCATGGCAACACCAGAGCTGTCACTCAATACATCACCATGGCAACACCAGAGAGCTGTCACTCAATACATCACCATGTCACTCAATACATCATGCAACACCAGAGCTGTCACTCAATACATCACCATGTGTCAGCTGTCACTCAATACATCACCATGGCATGTCACAATACATCATGCAACACCAGAGCTGTCACTCAATGGCAACATAGAGCAAATACATCACCATGAACACCAGAGCTGTCACTCAATACATCACCATGGCAACACCAGAGCTGTCACTCAATACATCACCATGGCAACACCAGAGCTGTCAAATACATCACCATGTGTCACTCAATACATCACCATGACAACACCAGAGCTGTCAAATACATCACCATGGAGCTACTCAATACATCAGATACAAAGTAACTGTTACTTCTTTGAAGTAGTAACTCAGATATTTTCGTGTAAATTAAAAAAGCGTTGCTGTTAGTTACTCGAAAACAATAATCTGATTAAGTAACTCACGTGACCCGCAACACTGGCCACTAAACTACAGTCATTAATGCAAACAGTGTCTCAGTCTCCTCTGAAGCTGGAAGTAAACGCAGACACAGAATGATGATGAAATGACAAACTTCAGCTCTTCTGAAGGTTCTCTAGCTGCTGATTTCTGAAGGGAATATT
>CM049846.1:37944540-37974540 GCA_027422415.1 Schizothorax lantsangensis | reverse complement strand
CCTGCAGCACCACAACACACACATTAGTACCTGCAGCACCACAACACACACATTAGAGACACACACACACACTACCTGCAGCACCACAGCACACACATTATACCTGCAGCACCACAACACACACATTAGTACCTGCAGCACCACAACACACACATTAGAGACACACACACACACTACCTGCAGCACCACAACACACACATTAGTACCTGCAGCACCACAACACACACATTAGAGACACACACACACACTACCTGCAGCACCACAACACACACATTAGTACCTGCAGCACCACAACACACACATTAGAGACACACACACACACTACCTGCAGCACCACAACACACACATTAGAGACACACACACACACACTACCTGCAGCACCACAACACACACATTAGTACCTGCAGCACCACAACACACACATTAGAGACACACACACACACTACCTGCAGCACCACAACACACACATTAGTACCTGCAGCACCACAACACACACATTAGAGACACACACACACACACTACCTGCAGCACCACAACACACACATTATACCTGCAGCACCACAACACACACATTAGAGACTACCTGCAGCACCACAACACACACATTATTTTATACCTGCAGCACCACAACACACACATTTACCTGCAGCACCACAACACACACATTAGAGAGCAGCACCACAACACACACATTAGAGACACACACACACACTACCTGCAGCACCACAACACACACATTAGAGACACACACACACACTACCTGCAGCACCACAACACACACATTAGAGACACACACACATTACACACACACACACACACACTACCTGCAGCACCACAACACACACATTAGTACCTGCATTATACCTGCAGCACCACAACACACACATTTACCTGCAGTTTACCTGCAGCACCACAACACACACATTAGATACCTGCAGCACCACAACACACACATTTACCTGCAGCACCACAACACACACATTAGTACCTGCAGCACCACAACACACACATTAGATACCTGTTAGATGCAGCACCACAACACACACATTAGAGACGTCTACCTGCATCGTCAGTCGTCAGCATCGTATACCTGTTACAGCAGAGAGCAGCACACAGCACACACATTAGAGACACGCATCAGCAGCACTTAGAGACGTCGCACACACAACACACACATTAGTACCTGTTAGAGACGCTTAGTACCTGCAGTTAGAGACGCAGCAGAGACACACACACACACTACCTGCAGCACCACAGCACACACATTAGAGACACACACACACACACTACCTGCAGCATCACAGCACACACATTAGAGACACACACACACACACACAGACACAGATGCGCACACGCACACACACACACACACAGACACAGATGCACACGCACACACACACACACACAGAGACAGACAGACACACACTACCTGCAGCACCACAGCACACACATTAGAGACACACACACACAGAGACAGACACAGAGACAGACACAGATGCGCACACGCACACACACACACTCACAGACAGACACACACAGAGACAGACAGACACACACAGACAGACACACACACACTACCTGCAGCACCACAGCACACACAGAGACACGCGTGCACAGACACACAGACAGACACAGACACAGGCACACAAACACACACGTACCGTCCAGCTGTGGTTTCTTGGTCAGTGCGTCTGCAGAGCTCACTCTGAAGCTGGCGGGCAGTGTGTCGGCGGAGCGCACGTCTTTGGGCCGGAACTTCTTCCTCCAGGACGGCGTGCGGCGGAAGTTCTTATCGTCGTCCTGCAGAGACACGTCTGTGCTGTGAAGCGCTCGGATGCCATACGACTGCAGACTGAAGGAGAGGACTGAACTCACCTCCTCGAGCCTCCGCTCCGTTCCTGCGTCCAGCAGACGGCTGTACTCCTGCTCCAGCATCGCCCTGGCCTGCACACACACACACACACGCACACACACACACACACAGACTGAGCACCACAGCATCACACTGATCCACAGCTCTGCACAACATGACTATGGATGCACCGATATGAATATTTTGGCCGATACGATAACTCTTTATATTTGAAAGCCGATAACCGATATGTTAGCCGATATATCTATATCCAATTTATCTCATTTTTGAGAGCCTGATTACAACAAAGGTCTCATTAAAAGCCACGTCCCAAACATTTCAACATAAGCAGCCTAGTTTGAACAGTGTATGTTAGAAAAATAACTTTACTCTCCTATCACCGATAAACTGAAGCGCTCTATTAAAATAACCAAATGCATCATATATCTGGAATCTGAGGGTGCAAAAAAATCAAAATATTGAGAAAATCACCTTTAAAGTTGTTAGCCATGCATATTACTAATCAAAAATTAAGTTTTGATATATTTACGGTAGAAATATCTTCATGGAACATGATCTTAATATCTAATGATTTTTGGCATAAAAGAGAAAATGATAATTTTGACCCATACAATGTATTGTTGTCTATTGCTACAAATATACCTGTGTTACTTATGACTGCTTTTGTGCTCCAGAGACACATGTGTTTATTGATTTGTTGTGGGTCAGATGAGGGTCTGTTTAAAAGAAACTGAAAATGGAAGGTTTGTATTGTTTTATTGTGCTGTTTTCGGTCTCTTCACATAAAAATGAATAAAGTGCCCCATTGCTGACCGTTCCACCCATTGTTCTTCACACAGCTAGTAACCTACATTGTGAGTGTAGTCCTATTTAGAGCAATGAAGATGTGGATCTGGTGATCCGGAGTCGAGTTATAGGATAAGTTTTGAGCTGACAAAACCAAACCATTCCAATCTGGCTTTACTGGTACCATGAAGCTGACCATCAGCTTTCTCTGTCAACTCAGGCTTGATCCGGAGTTAACGAGCGCGTGCACATAAACGTGTGACATCACCGGCGAACAGCCAATCACAACACAGAGCAAGTGTGACTCACTTCTGGCGAGATTCAACTCTTTTATTAAAGGTTAAGAGATTATGAGGAATTTAAACACATTTCCACTGAAGTACTTAGTCACAAGAGAAGCTTAAGTTAGTTTATATAGTTCATAATATATAGCGATTCGAACATGTAGCCATTTTTAAAGTGTTATCTATTGATTCTAGCACTTATTTATATTACATATGATCTGTATATATTAATATTAATTTAAAATAAATGCTTTTTAATAACTTGTAACTAAAAGTGCTTGTGTGTAATGGAGTAATAATAATATAAATCATATGTAAATTGTAATTATCATAAAAAAACAAACAAAAAACAATTGTCTGGCTTTAAAGGTAGTGAGCTTTAATTTGTAGGAAGAGAGACTGGAGGAGTGACTTTTTTTTGTGTCGGATGTGTCACTTTACTCACGTCTGATTGGTCCAATATCAGTTTGAGATCTCTAACCCAGAACATAACATTATAATTTTTAAGTCATAAGTTTACATACAACTTGCAGAACCTGCAAGATATTAATAATAGCCGGGGGAAAAAAAGAAAAGAGAAAAGAGAAAATATTTTAAATTGCTTGTTGATTTTAGTATGCAGCAGAATAGTTTTTTCACACAAATAAGCAGTTTAAAAAGTTTACATAGCTAGCTTTGTCGTTTTTAAAAACGGTCAAAATATGTTTAACTAAGAACTGTATTTAACGAAAATAAGGCAATTATCTGTAAAATGTCGTCGTATGTAATAAAGTTTGAGGATTTTATTAGCCTATAAAGTAGGGCCCTACTTGTTCATGTATGAAGTAAAAAAAGCTAGTAGTGTTTTTGTAAACAATCAAACAGAAAGAGAAGAGAGAGAGGAAAAAAAGAAGAAAGAGAGAATTGCATTGTTATCACATGCTGCTGTTTCAGGCATTGCCACAGCTGCCTCTTTTACATGAATTATACTTGATTATTAAGCCTATATGCGCTTACTCAATCCCTTGCGTTTTTTCCCCTGCGGAAATAACTTTTTCTGATTATTTAGGCTATGCCACACTCCCGATAACACCAAAGGTTGCGCTTTTGTAAATAGAGAAATAAACAAGATGCGCTTTCTTCCCGTCTCATGCAGTCTCGTGTAATGAGGCATCACAGCAATGAACCTAATTGCCTCACAAAGAAATCAAAAGAAAGCTAGAATGTCTATAAACGAATTCTATAAAAAATGCGTTGGAATGAAAAGGTGCATTTCTCTATTCAAGACATGTTCATGTGGAGATGGCGAGTGCAGCGTCGGCATTCGGCAACTTCATCTTTTCAGCCGACACTGACTGAGAAGAAAGCACTAGTTTATTAACAAATAATTAAAATGTTTTCTTTCCCCCAACACATTCATTACTTTTGCCGGTGCAAGCTTTATGGGCGTGCTTGAGCGCCGAATAGGCTATAGCCTACGCCTATATATTAAAGGATGGTTAGGTTATTATATTAATCAATTTAATATAAACGTGTGACTAGTTGACTAGAAAAATCTTTAGTCGGGGGCAGGCCTACTTGGCACAAGGAACGATCCATTTTTAAAATAAAATGCTGTGACATTTCGAAAAGTGCGCCTGCTAATCATGTTATATTGCAATGCACGAGTTATGCATGCTTAATGAGTCAAATGTTTTTAATTTATTTCATTTTTTTATGTGGGGGTGCTTTGGTCTTTCTTAGGGGTGCTGGAGCACCTGCTAGAGCCTCCCTAGCGCCGCATGTTTATTACTATTATAAAAAATTATTCTCCATCTATTTTTAGGTGTGCCAGCTGCCACTGTGGGTGGCCCCGGCACACCCTGGCACACCCGTGGCTACGCCCCTGGTAGAGACTCACCTGTGTGCACTGTGTAGGGATCTGCAGCAGCAGCGCCAAGGCGTTGTGATCGAAGGACTCGTCCAAAGCCAGGAGCGCTCCGTGAACGCCGCTCTCCAGAAGATTAGCCGCATACTCCTTCAGTCCGATAGCCTGGACCCAGCTGAGCACGCGCTCGTTAGTCCACACCAGCACATCTGCAGCGGCAGCAGCGTTAGCACACACTCGCACACAACACACACACACACACACCAACACGCTCACCTTTGACCTCCAGCTGGGACTCGTCACGTCTGCGCTCCAGCTCTTTCCGGTCGTAGTTCAGTCGTCTCAAACACATCACGCCGCACTGAAAACTGTTCCTGCACATGGTTACACACAGAAACACTGCGTTTGGTCAAGCATTCATACCACAATCAATTACAGAATGTATAGCATTTAACCCTTAAAGACCTAGAACATGACACACCTGTACTTATCTTAGTGTTTTCAGACCTATTCTAGCAGTGCCATATATCATTAATAACAAGAGTTTCAGTCTAGCTAGTTTAAAGTCCCAATTTGCTCTGTTTTCTCTAAGAATTACTGAATTAACAGCATTTTAAGACAACGCAAGTAATAACTGGATTTATTTTTTTACTGTGTACTCAAACAGAAACTCCTGAAGTTTGGATTTATTACTTTAGAAAGTTGTATCTGGGTGTTTTACATTCAAAATCATTTTTTCTCTACATAATGCACAGATCTGTTTCCACAAATGTGACCCTGGAGCACAAAACCAGTCATAAGGGTCAATTTTTTGACAGTGAGATTTATGCATCATCTGTAAGCTGAATAAATAGCTTTCCATTGATGTATGGTTTGTTATGATAGAACAATATTTGTAAATCTGGAATCTGAGGGTGCAAAAAAATCTAAATATTGAGAAAATCACCTTTAAAGTTGTTCAAATGAAGTCTTAGCAATGCATATTACTAATCAAAAATTAAGTTTTGATATATTTACGATAAGAAATATATTCATCTTCATGGAACATGATCTTAATATCCTAATGATTTTTGGCATAAAAGAAAAATGTATAATTTTGACTCATACAATGTATTGTTGGCTATTGCTACAAATATACCTGTGTTACTTATGACTGCTTTTGTACTCCAGGGACACATTTTGTCCTCTTCTGAAAACATAACTCAGTGTTTGCATCAATTCTGTATCATATAATATTCAGAGATGCAGTGTGTTTAACCACAGCCGCGATCGAGCTCCAGAACACACACACACAGCGCTGTGAAAGTCTGTCAGTGCTTCGTGAATCTAATACATACTGCGTCCCAAACGGTGGAAATAGAAGCATATCTACAGTAAAACACTGAAGTAACGGAAGTCAAGCGATGCATACGTGTCTCACAGCATATTCTGTGTGATGAAGCCCGGCGTGATTCTCTCTAGATGCCTCTAGAAGCTTGTTTTATCCAAAAACGTGCCCAGATCTTGAATTTAAAGCTAGTGGGTGTGTTTTAATACTGGCGTGTAGGGATGTAACGATCAACCACGAGCCGGTTGATAATCTATTCATATATGTGACGATTCATATCGGTTGAGATGCTAAACAAATCATGATTAGACATAACTATTTTTAAACATTGCATAATTTTGCTCATCAAACCTTCATTTATTTGATCAAAAATACAGAAAATATATTTTTATGTATTATTTAAATAATGGTTTTCTGTTGTAATATACTATAAACTGTAATTTATTCTCTGTGATCAAAGCTGTATTTTCAGCATCATTACTCCAGTCTTCAGTGTCACATGATCTTCAGAAATCATAATAATATGCTGATTTATTATCAATTTTGGAAACAGTTGTGCTGCTTAATTTTTTTTTATTACCTGTGATTCTTTGATTAATAAAGAGTAAAAAAACACATTTATTTAAAATAGAAATCCTTTAATACACTACCATTCAAAAGTTTGGGGTCAGTATCTTTTCTCCTTTTTTGAAATAAATTAATAATTTTATTCAAAAAGGATGTTAAATTAATAAAAAGTTGTAGCAAAGGCTTGTATTGTTAGAAAAAATTTATATTTTGAATAAACACCGTTCATGAGTTTTTATTCATCAATAAATCTTGAAAAATGTATCACAGACCCCCCCCCCCCAAAAAAATCCAAAAATGTCATTTTTTAAATTTGTATTAGTTTGCATGCATGTGAGCCTATGATCAAACTAAATGTTTATATTTATGATACAGTTTTATAAATTTCCCCTAAATTTCCGATTAATTCCCATAAATTCCCATAAATCCTTTTTTTAAATAAATTAATACTTTTATTCAAAAAGGATGTGTAAATTAATAATAAAAAGTAGTAGCAAAGACTTATATTGTTTAAGATAAATTTCTATTTGAATAAATATTCAATCCATCCCATATACATAAAATTCCCACATAAAAAAACATAAATTCCAAAATTCAAAAATTCCCATAATATCCATATTCCGAACCAATATTCCAATATATAAATTCATAAATCCCAAAAAAAAATCATTCCATAACAAAAACCCGAAAATCCCAAATTCAAAAATTCCATTAAATTCCAAAAAATCCCATAAATCCCCCCCCCCCCCCCCCCACCCAAAATCCCAAAAATAAATTCCCTCCCATAAAATCCCCATACATTACCATCCCAAAATTCCCAAAAATTCCATATTCCAAAAAAAATCCAATCCCATATTCCCAAAAAATCCCATAAATTCCTGGCTTGGAATATGTTGAAGTTCCCATGGAAATTTACCAGAAATGTTCCGCCCCTTTGCAAACCTAATTTCAACACTCCTAATGTACATGAAGTGCAGCTTCAAATTAAACAGGCCTGGCTTCTGGAACCCAGACCGCGGTCAGCTGCTGGTGACTGACCTGTGGAAGCTGTCCACCATCTTCAGCTGACCTCGCAGGTCTTTTTTGGTCAGATGATCCAGCATACGAGCGTCTACCAGCGACTCCATGAAGTAGCTGCGGTACTGAGGTAAACCCAGGCCGGGCAGCCAGTCGTTCCCGATCCACTCGTGGTTCATGTCGCCGTAGGCCAGAGTCTGAGAGTCAACACACATTCAGTCAGAACACTACTCACATAAAAACATAAACACCAGCTCAAAACATAACCTCAGCGTTGAGTTCATACTCAGATTGATCACAAACACATCAAATAAGAGAAAGCTCCTCCTGTCTTAAGATGTGATCCAGAAACGAATGGTTTCAGAGATAAAGACCAGCAAATGAAGAAGAAGAACTGCAGTGGATCTCACAAACCCATCAAAACAGACACATCCAGCTCACATCTCACCGTTGGGTTTCCCTCATTGGATGCATTCCCCCAAAACTAAGTACTGGTGAACTGACATGTGAGCTGAAGGTGTTCCTGACGGATTCACGAGGTGTGTTCCTGCACCTGTTCTCTAATGAACACACCAGAAGAGAAAGACAGAGGTTCAAACCTGGGCCCAGCTGCCCTCCTCGTCCTCCTGGTGTTAGCAGGTTAGCATGTGGAGCGAGACGGGAGTCAGTCGTAGAAATAACACAGTAAATCAGCACAGATGACTACAGCGAGCAGCACATTAGCGTTAGCGTGACTGACCGTGAGCGGCGTGGCGGCCAAACTCTCCATCTCCTCGTGCGTGAGCCAGACATTCCCAGAAGACTACAGACATCCGTGAGCGAGGAACAAGTGAGGAAAGACGTGACAGAAGACATGAGGAGAGCTGTTATTGAGCTGCAGGAACATTAGTAAAAGCCCATCAGGTGTTAATGTGAGGCATGCGAGAGAGAGAGAGAACACACACGTACTACGGTAAAATCAACATTTACCACGCTTCTGCTGTTTAGCAATAACAGCCTCAGGACACAAACCTGAGGATATCACGTCGAGACGCCTCACTCAGTGAGGTAAACGATCACAAATGATCCAGAAAATCATAAAAAAATTGATTTAAAACAGGGTTTGTTGTGGTTGTTGGCTGCAAATTTATCCAAAATGTTTATTAGGTATCAATATGGCTATAAATTATAGTAATGATGCTATTAATAATAATTACTACTACTATTAAATAAAACTAAAATTACTACACAGAAACAAAATAACTAATATTCAAAATATTTTACTGTAAAATAGTAAAAAAAAAAATTTTTTTAAATTATAATACTAATATTTATGTTACTTAATTTAATTTATCAAACTTTTGTTTTGACAGAACTGACGAAGCCTTTGAACTTTTGATTACACTATTTTAAGGTGTCCTTGTTACAGTGTAATTATGCATTTAAGTACTGAGTAATATTAATTAACTACATGTACTTACTATATGGTTAGGGTTAGGCTTGCATGTAATTATGCATAATTAATTGTTATTATAATAGTAAATACATGTAACAAGGACACCTTAAAATAAAGAGTCACCGAATCTTCTCTTTTGTTGATAAAGGTTTGTGAAGATGGTTGGTTCGTCATGTGTTCTCGTGTTAAAGCGACTCAAACTCAGATCAGATGGAGTCTCTAAATCTTTAAGCATCTGATAATCATGATTTCTTCTGATCTGATCCGAGAACAGAAGCTCCTGTGATGATGCTGCAGGAGCCGAACGCTGATATATTAGAGAGTAGCGTGTCTCCTACCGTTCTGGAGGTAGGTGGCGCTGAAGGGCTGGTGAGCGACATGATCTCCTGAATGGCGAGGCGTAGTTTGAGACGGTGGAGAGGGTTGCTGATGCCGATCTCGCGCTGGATCTCGGTGTCGGAGAGGGCAGACATGATGGCACCGCTCTTCACGTTAGCACGGCACGCCGCCACGTACCACGCAGGCATCCCGACCCACAGCTGAGAGAAAACAACAACACGAGCCGATGAGAACCACGAGACCGAGAGCGTTACAAACACTTCTGCTTTCACTTCCTCCTCATCAGCCTCTCCCTGTGCTACATACAAACCAAACCACAGCTGCTCTCTCCTCAGAAACTACCAGAACACACACTCACACAACACACACGCTCTCACACACACACTCACTCGCTCACACACACACACTCACTCTCACACACACACTCACTCTTCACACACACACCACATCACACACACACACTCACACACACACTCACACACTCACTCACTCACACACACTCACTCACACACACACACACACACACACTCACACACACACACACACACACACTCACACACACACACACACACAACACACACACACTCTTCTCTCACACACACACTAACTCACTCATTCTCAAACACCCGCACCTCTACGCTCCTCACACACACACTCACAATTGAAGTTCACGCGCGCTACACAACCTCGCGCTCTCACCACCCACAACGCACACGCGCTCACAAACTCACCAACACCTCTCACTCTCTCTACACTCCAACTAAAAAACCCCCAAACGCACCAAACACGCACACTCTTCCACACACACACACACCACTCACTCACTCACTTCTCTCATCTCTCTCACTCACTCACACACAAACTCACACTCAACCACACACTCTCTCACCCAGCAACACCACCAAACACATCCACCACTCACACCACTTCCACACTCACACACCTCTCTCTCATCTCTCTCATCACACTCTCACCACCAACACACTCACAAACTCCACTCAACAACACACACAACTACATCACTCAACTCTCAAACACACACTCTCTCACACACCACCTCACACCTTCCACAACTCCCTCACCACTAAACTCTCTCAACAACCAACAAAATCTACCTCACACAACTCTCACACTCACACACACTCTCTCTCACAACACACTCTCACTCACACAAACTATCACTACTCAAACACACACACTCACACTTCACACTACTCACACTCACAACCACCACCCACTTTCTTCACTCACTCACTCACCAACACACAAACCACCTCTCAAACTCACACTCTCTCTCTCAACACAAACACCTCACAAGCACAACTCCACTCAACTCACACACACACTCCACACACCCTCACACACACACACACACTCTCACACACACACACACTCTCACACACTCTCACACACACCACACACACACACACACACACACACCTAATCTGAAGTTGAATGTCCTAAAAACAAAGGAAATGGTGTATGATTTCCGACGGAGGACAAATGCTGTTTTTGGCTACCATCTCTGCAACATTAAAGTGGGACAACAATCTAAGAAGCATTATTAAAAAATCCCAACAAAGGCTTTTTTCTTAAGACGTATCTAAAGTTGATGTGTTCAATTGTTATAGATGTGTCATTGAAAGCGTGGTCTTTCTCACTTATAGTGTGGTTTGGTGGCTCCACAGATTAATAACATAACTCAGACAGCCTCAAAAATGATTGGTTGTGATCTTCCCACTAGCCAGACACGTCTTTACGCCCAAATCTAAGTCTCTTAAAACAATTAAGAGTCTACACATTTTCTGAACAGCGCTTATTGTAGGATTGTGCACGCTCTTAAATCCTCGGGTGTCTATGCATCTGCTTTTCACTCTTTGTAACTGATATGAGACACACTATATTGCCAAAAGTATTGGCACCCCTTCTAATGAACAGGTTTGACTACTTTAGTAATTTCTATGAGTACAAATCTTAATGTTAAAGCATATAATGATATTCTAGGAAATTGTGTGCTTCTAATATTATAGCAACATTTGGACTCTTTTCTATTCTAACATGACAATGTCTCTGTGTATAGACAAGGTTCAAAAGAAAATGATTGATTGAGTCAGTGTGGAAGAACTTGACTGGTCTGCATAAAACCAAGTCCTAATCCAGTTTAACACCTCTGGTGACTGTAATGCAGACCTTGAGCCAAAACTCATCACCAAACACCAATGACTTGTACATACACTATATAGACAAAGTATTGGCAACCCTTCTTTAGAACAGATGCACTTCCAAATCTGTGCAACAACGATGGGAACATATTCATGTATTTAAAATTGTATTTCATCTCTGTAGCACAGTTTTGTAAGTGTCTAAAATGACTGAACCCATATGTACAAGTCATTGGTGTTTGGTGATGAGTTTTTGGCTTACGCTCAAGGGTTACTTATGTATTTTAATGTATGTGTTATTATTGTTGAGCTCACCAAGCAAATTCTGAACAACTAGATCGTTATGGCAATATATGAGCAGCTGTCATTGTCGTGTCATTTCACAGCTGCAGTGATCTGCTATAGCATGTGCAATGTTTTCCAGCTGATGCCGCACTGATATAACGGTGTGATTGAGCTGTATTCGTACCTCGAGCCACACCACCACCGTGGGTCCGTCCCACTGAGCGAAGGGCAGACCCTGCCGACAGGCTTCCTCCAGCAACTCATGTCTGCAAACACACAGAGAACATCATGAGCACGCATGCAGAGAGCATTACGCTCCAAACACGTAGACGAGTAGAGTTGTGAGAGGTTGGAGCCTGAGAAACAGAGCCGCATTAGCAAACAGAGAAAGAACAGAAGTCTCCTCACCACATCATCAAATCAGTGCAAAACATCGCTTTTTCAGTCAGATTCTTCATCGTGTGCAAACCGATGAAGTGAGTTTGCACAACACACGCCATAAAGCAGTGGTTCCCAACCTGGGGGTCGCTAAAGATTCAAGGGGTCGCCAAGCTCACTCTAGTTTGACCACAAGATGAAATTCCCGATAGTTAGGCTAGTGCTACCTTTTAATATTCTCTATTATCATTAAAACCATTTGTTTACCAGGATTATCAAAACTCACCTACTGTCCAACATTAAGCAAAGATAGTACAATCTCACACAGTCGCAGCATGCAGCGTAGGTTCGTCGTTTTTGTTTGAAGAAATATGGCGGAAAGCAGTGAAAGATTTTACAGAGGAAATTATATGAATTAGGGGGTGTGGCAATATGACGATTTTTGATCGTGGACGATAAAAACAAATCTCTCTCCACGATCTGCTTTTGAAGTAATAGCTATCGTGCTACAGAACATATTCTATCAATAACCAGTTTCTGGCGCGCCGTCTTACTACTGTACAAACGACATACAAGCGGGTTATACTTGCAGGACACTGATAGGACACCGCACTATTTCGCGATCGCAAAAGTACATTTGCATACAAGCCTTGCCGGGTAAATGTTTCATTCGCGCGCTGGTCTGACGTGCAAACACAAGGTTTACATATAGACTCAGTTGGTTATGTCTATAACGTTTGAGTAGAAATGATGCATAAACGTTATGATACATGTCTGTGATGCGTGCAGGTCTTAAAGGGACAGTACTAAACATGCTGCCGACTGTCATTAAAGGGATAGTTCACCCTACAATTTAATTTCTGTCATTATTTACTCACTCACATGTTGTCCCAAACCTGTCTTGTGCTGAACACAAAAGAAGATATTTTGAAGAATGAGGGTAACCAAACAGTTGCTGGTCCATATTTATTTTGATAGCTGGAAAAAATACTATGGAAGTCACTGTGGACCAGCAACTGTTTGCTTTTCCATGTTCTTCAAAATAGCATTTATGTTCAGCAGAAAAAAGAAACTCACTCAGGTTTAAAACAACTTTTGAGTAAATGATGGTATAAAACCTAAAACATTATGACAGAATTGACAGACAGATGACAGAATTATTATTTTTGGGTGAATTATTCCTTTAAAACGTGTTGTAGTGATCCGACCAATATTTTTTGTTTATTTAATGATGTATATATATATATATGATATATGTATATATGATATATATACACACATCATTACGGGGGGGTCGGTGAAAAAATTGAATGTTAAAATAGGGGTCCCCTGAATAAAAGGTTGGGAACCACTGCCATACAGCATAGTGGTCGACTGATATTGTTTTTTTTGACAGCCGATGCCGATATCTTGGAAAGCAGGGTGGCCGATATAATTGTATTTATTTTACTGTATTGACCCGAATATAAGAATGTTGTTGTATTCAGGGTCTAGACTTTGACATGTCAATAACACACCCACAACAATAGGTGGCGCCAAACACGCATAAAACGAGTGTGCTGTGAAATATGTAATGCGTAAGTGATTTTAAAACATAACACAGTACCCAGATTTGAAGACTACAGTAATATTTCACTTCTACTGTTAATACAATGTTGCTAGGCTGCTATGAGATGGATGGACTAGATGTTATATAATTCAGAATTTTATGGTATATCAAAAAGTGTATATTTTTAAATGTGATTGTTGGTACATTTTACCAGTATTTACCATACTTTCAAAAACAAAAATTAAAATAGGAAAAATATGCAATATGACAATAATATGTCTTATATTCGGGTCAATACGGTAATTAATATTTAAGAAATTTGAAATAATTTGAAAATTGATTAAAAAAAAAAAAAAAGTCAAATAAACACTTATGACAGTGTTTTTCACAAATAAATAAATATTTAATAAAATATAATTAAAAATAAGTAAACACTGTAACTAACAGGGCACTCTGGGAAGTTTGTGTGCATTGGGAATCATATTATTCAAATAAAGCCAAGGTAACACTCATTTTAATTCAATTCAAGTTTATTTTTTCATGATACTAATCGTTGCAAAGCAGCTTTACAAAAAAAATTAAAATGACATAAATCACGAGTTTAAAGTCGATCGCGCGTCTCCAGTGAAGCTGAACTCTATTCAAGTAAAGTTCGCAAGGTTTGTGAAATTAAATGTTCATTAGTCATTCAAAGATTTGTTTAAATCATATAAATGCGTATTTGCTGACGGCAAGAGAAAGTATTATAATATTAGCCTTTCTATTAGTAATAATATAAAAGCAATCGTAATATTTGTGTATGTTTTAATCCCTTTGTTTAGCAGTTCTATCTGATTATTAGACAGACTTCTATCCGTATTAACAGAACTGTTAACAAGAGGGAGGATGTGAGGATGTCTCAGCGCCGCCAAAATAAAAGTCCCGCGTCGAACGCATCGGACAGACAGAAAAACGTATCGGCTCATGCCGATATTTGAAAAATGCCAGATATTGGCCGATATATCGGTCGACCACTACTACAGCATCATAACTTTTCAAACCCTCTCAATATCAATGGTTAAAAATGCTATTGAACACTTCGTTAAATGAAGATAAAACACATAAATGATAAAAGAGGGAGTAAATTAGATTTTGGTCGATATCCGATATGCCGATATTTTTCAACCTCATTTATAATTTGACATTATAAGCAAAATATTTTTAATTTTGGTTAGTTTTTAACAAGAACTTATTTATTAGAATTAAATAAAAAAGTTTTTTAACAGTACATTGAAGCTTTGAAAGTAACTATATATCAATCGCTGCATATTTCCCCCAGAAATATGATATTAATCCTAACATTTTATTTTAAGATTTAACATTTGTAGACGGTCTAAAACAAAAGAGTTGTAAAAATTCTGAAAATCTTTTAAAGCTCATGATTTGTTTGAAAAATAAAACATCACATTAATGAATAAATCAGTATATATAAAATTATTTAATTTACAAGTGTCATGTTTGTGAGTTTTTGTTCATGTAAGCTATAGCTTCTGAGCATTAAATCAAAACATACTCATTATTTTATGACATCAATTACTGCTTTATTTAATCAGAAACAGTCTAAATGTTATTTGTGTAGCTATTTTACTTTTAATTGAATTAGAAGTAGGCCAACAGCGCCCCCTACAGATTAAACTCGTTACCGAGCGGTCATTAGGACCCGGAGGGTGGGGGGGGGGCTATTACTGTTGACTCTATAGCCTCTTTCACACAGAGATTCCGGAAAATACACGGGTAATGTGTTCCGGGAATCATCCCGGGATGGTCTGATTTTGGTTCATTCACACTGCCAGTGATTTTCCAGAATCTGTGCGTTCACACTCAACCCGTAAAGACACGTGACCGTTCATGTGACGTGTATAATGCGCCGCGCACCATGTCACTAAACTGAATGATTTCAGCTTCAGCGCTGATAGTGAGGAGCTCCCTGATCGCTGCTTCATTCCAGTTTACACATTTTTGGTCGTGTGAACGTTGATCTGCCTTCAAAACACCCGGTAAAACAGTCGAACGATAAAGTGCGTCATCACTACGACACACCCTTTACGGCATTGATCCGGCTTTTGTTCACACAGCGCTCGTTCCGGGACTGAACCCGGCAATGTTACTAGCTCCCCAACCCGGGATCAATCCCGGAATTAATCCCGGGATGTGTTTGCGTTCACACAGAAAGCACTCCGGCAATTTTCCGTGACCAGCGTGCAGTGTGAAAGGGGCTTAACACACACCGAACACATTCTGTAGTGCTTCACAGATTAAATACAGAGATCATAACTCTCAATATAATCATCATTCAGACCAAACTGTGCTTCAGGAATGAGTCACACACTGCTGACGTGATCTAATCACACCCTGAGCACATGTGAGTTATGTATTCCTCTTATCAGCAACACATATCGGTATAATTTTTCATATCAGGCCGATATTTACATTTAAAGCCATTATCGGCCGATTCCGATATCAGGCCGATAATATCATGCATCCCTAATTTTTTTTTTCTATTTTTGTACCATCTCTTTTTGTCAGGATTGAGGGTGAATGTGTGTTTGCACACTTGGAGAAATATTCCTCACCATCTTATTTACTTCATTCTTCTCTAAACAAGATGTTTGGAAACAATCTGCAGAGAAAGCAGCAGTGTATCTTCTGAAGGCAATGTAGACGCACCACGTTTGTTTGTTGTTTTGGCGTAGTATTACGTTATGCTGCTACTGAAGTATTGAGATGAAAGGAGAAGGCTGATAAACATGCATCAGATCATGCTGAAGAACCAAGAGAAGAAGCATGTGGTCCGGGCGAGGCGGAGACCCATAATGCACTTCAGCACAGGAGACGCTTATAACGAAAGCTGACTGGAGACGAGTGTTTCTGTCAGATTCACTCATGAGCAGTGTTGGGTGTTGTTACTGTAATTAAATTACTTATCCACTGAAAAACTAAAGTGATTACTGTTCATTTTTAGGTACTCTTATAAAGTACTTACGCTACATACAGTAAATAATTTCAACAGTTCTAAATCAATATTGAATTTGAAATGTAAATTTACCATCTAAAGATAAAATTGAATGCAGCGGCTTAACCCTCCAGATTTTCCTGATTCACAGAGAAACCTTAAATACTCAGATATATATAAGACTAAAATTAATAGAATCTAAAAAGCTTGAAGTGTCTGCTTTTAAATAAATGAATTCAAATCGAAAACTAATATTTCTGATTATGAATCCGTATGAAACTGAGGTACAGTCTTTCCCGTATCTGAGCTCATTATATGCAGTCACCTGCATGCAACACCCTCACATAAATACAAAAAAATTTAAATATTTAACAAAAAAAATCAAGATTCTAATCTAATTTTCATAATTTTTGAAAAAAGACCTACTATGAGGAATGTACCTCATAAGAACAGCTTGATCTGACATGGCTTTATTCAGTGGAGGAGATCGTTCCTGTCAATTATTCTTATTTAACGTGTTATTTTTACATAAACCTGTACAGATTTTACTAGTTGGGCTCTGCTGTCGTTTCCGTCAAAATAAAAGCTCTGCTGTCGTTTCCGTCAAAATAAAAGCTCTGCTGTCGTTTCCGTCAAAATAAAAGCTCTGCTGTCGTTTCCGTCAAAATAAAAGCTCTACTGCCGTTTCCTTCAAAATAAAAGCTCTGCTGTCGTTTCCTTCAAAATAAAAGCTCTACTGCCGTTTCCTTCAAAATAAAAGCTCTACTGCCGTTTCCTTCAAAATAAAAGCTCTACTGCAGTTTCCTTCAAAATAAAAGCTCTACAGCCGTTTCCGTCAAAATAAAAGCTCTACTGCAGTTTCCTTCAAAATAAAAGCTCTACAGCCGTTTCCTTCAAAATAAAAGATCTACTGCCGTTTCCTTCAAAATAAAAGCTCTACTGCCGTTTCCTTCAAAATAAAAGCTCTACAGCCGTTTCCGTCAAAATAAAAGCTCTACAGCCGTTTCCGTCAAAATAAAAGCTCTACTCTGCTGTCGTTTCCTTCAAAATAAAAGCTCGTTTCCGTCAAAATAAAAGCTCTACTGTCGTTTTCCTTCAAATAAAAGCGTTTCCGTCAAAATAAAAGCTCTACAGCCGTTTCCGTCAAAATAAAAGCTCTACTGCCGTTTCCGTCAAAATAAAAGCTCTACTGCCGTTTCCGTCAAAATAAAAGCTCTACTGCCGTTTCCGTCAAAATAAAAGCTCTACTGCCGTTCCCTTCAAAATAAAAGCTCTACTGTTGTTCCCGTCAAAATAAAAGCTCTACTGTTGTTCCCGTCAAAATAAAAGCTCTACTGTTGTTCCCGTCAAAATAAAAGCTCTACTGTTGTTCCCGTCAAAATAAAAGCTCTACTGTTGTTCCCGTCAAAATAAAAGCTCTACTGTTGTTCCCATCAAAATAAAAGCTTAAAGTGCAGTATATTAATTGCTGACAGCTAGTGGTTTAAATGAGTCCAAATTCAAAATATCTCTTTCAAGTATTGTAATTTCCCTATTGTAGTGTAAAGCATAAATAATATACCTATGAAATATTAATTTTCATTTATTTTACAGTGCAGTTATTTTACAATATATGGCTATTACTGTCATTTTTGTTTGAGTTTTCTTAGTTAAGATCATGGGTCGAAGCTCTAAATTTTGAACTCTCAAAGTGCATTAGACAGAATAATTTAACTTTAAAATATACAAAAAGTTAAATATTTTCATGTTTTTAAATATCACTATAAATATCATATCGTGGACTTCATATGGCGATGTTATCGTATTGTGAGATTTTGATATGGTTAGCGAGCAGACACAGCGGGGAAAGCGTGTTTGTTAGTAGAGCTCCACAGCAAGCCTGAGACGTGCAGGGTTTTTACCCATCATGCTTCACGACGGAGTGCGGTCACTTACCCTGACTGTGGGCTATGAGAGAGTGTGTGAGAAGAGAGGAGGGAAGACAAGCATGATGATGAGCCACTGAGAGACTGATGGGAAGCCAGACATGAATCACAACAGATCACATTTCACAGTGAACAAGACTAAACCAGGTGACGCTGTGATTGGACGGTGAAGCAGAGATGATGGTGGGAAAACATGATGAACTGGACTCATTGCTACGCTACTGACGTGTCACTCACTTCTTCTGCAGTTTTCGGTTCTTCTCGGCAGGGCCGCCCAGTTTTCCGAGCGTCATGGCGTCCTGTGAGCTTCCTCCATCAGGCGTAGCTGCCAGCGCTGCTCCACACACACACACACACACACACACACACGCACATTGATCAGAGGAACACGAGGTCTATGCTAGGATCATTACATCTGCTTGATCTCACTCCATTGTGGTTTCAGCGATCTGATCACAAAACACACTGGAGCCCGTTTGCACCTGTATATAGCTCTGCATGTAAACGTTTAAACTACTATATATAATGTATGGTAATATCAGTCATTTTTTGGTCCAAGTATCTGATTTTATCATTAAAAAAAAAAAGACCAAAATGTACAATATTTAAATTGTTTTGCATGCATATAATCGATGACAGAGCACATGTGTCTAATATAATTCAATATTTCTTTAGCTAATAATGATGAATATTTCTATTCTGGTGTCAGTTCTGCTCTGTGCATTAGTCCAAGTCCAAGATTACTCAAGTTCAACCTTACTTTAATACCAAAGATGCCATTTTATGAATAGAATTTGGTAACACTTTATAATAAAGTTCTATTTGTTAATATCAGTTAACAAACTAAAAATGAAAAATGCTTCTAAAGCGTTTTTAATCTTAACGTTAACTTCAACATTTACTTACATGTTATTAAACTCAAAAGTTGTATCTTTATTTTAATAGACCTAAGATAATATTAACAATGAACAGATTTACTGTTATTAACGTAAAGATTAACAAATACTGCAAAAAAAAAAAAAAGTTGATCACTGTTAGTTAAAGCATTCACGTTAACTAATGCAACCTTATTGTGAAGTGTTACCTGGTACTTTTTGTTTGTCTATATTGTCTATCATGTTTCTTAAAAGCAATCATTTTTAAAATCCCATTTCATTTTGGCTTTCTATCATATCTCATCAGATTCTCATTACTTCAATATTTGTAATTTAAATGAAGATAAAAGCAGAAAAACTCATAACAGTGCAAAATAAGGCTTTGAAATCTGATTTCTGTTGTTCTGGTGCAGTGTTGCGTGATGAGGTGCGGGTGACGAGGTATGTGTGTGACGAGGTGTGTGTGACGAGGTGCGGGTGACGAGGTGCGGGTGACGCGCACCTGGCCCCGGAGACTCTTTCCCCACAGGACCGGGTCGGCCCTTCTCTTTCTTGGCGAACAGTCGGCCGATGGAGGACTTGATGCTCTTCTTCTTGGCTCCTTTGTTGAGCGAGTCCTGACTGCTGTTGCTGCTGCTGGGATTGCTGCCTGCTCCGTCCTGCAGCCTACACACACACACAGAGAGAGACACACACACACACACACAGGCACAGACACAGAGGCACACACACACACACACACACACACAGAGAGACACACGCGCACACAGACACACGCGCACACACAGGCACACACAGACACAGGCGCAGACACAGACACACGCACACACACACACACACACACAGGCACACACACACACAGGCACACACACACACAGGCACACAGACAGGCGCACACACAGACACACGCACACAGGCACAGACATGCAGACACACACACAGACACAGGCGCAGACACAGACACACGCACACACACACACACACACAGACACAGGCGCAGACGCAGACACAGGCACACGCACGCACACACACATGCAGGCACAGACATGCAGACACACACAGGCACAGACACAGAGGCACACACAGACACAGGCGCAGACACAGGCACAAACATGCAGACACACACAGGCACAGACACAGAGGCACACACAGACACAGGTGCAGGTGCAGACGCAGACACAGACACACACACACAGACACACACGCACACAGACAGACAGACAGATAGACAGACACGCACAGACACAGGCACACAGACACGCACAGACACAGGCACACAGGCACGCACAGACACAGGCACGCACAGACACAGGCACAGGCACGCACAGACACAGGCACACAGGCACGCACAGGCACACAGGCAGGCACAGGCACAGGCACGCACAGGCACAGGCACAGGCACAGGCACAGGCACAGACATGCAGACACAGGCACGCACAGACACAGGCACACAGGCACGCACAGGCAGGCACAGGCACGCACAGGCACGCACAGGCACACAGGCAGGCACAGGCACAGGCACAGGCACAGGCACACGCACACAGACACAGGCACACACACACAGGCACAGGCACACACAGGCACAGGCACACACAGGCACACACACACAGGCACAGGCACAGGCACAGGCACACACACACAGGCACAGGCACACACACACAGGCACAGGCACAGGCACACGCACACACAGGCACACGCGCACAGACACAGACACACAGGCACACACACACAGGCACACACACACAGGCACACACACACAGGCACACACACACAGGCACACACACACAGGCACACACACACAGGCACACACACACAGGCACACACACACACAGACACACACACACAGACGTCACAGCTCTGCTCTTGTAATAACGCTCATCATTATAACACTGTGGGTGTGTGACTGACCCCCGTATGTCTCGGATGTCCTCGTGGCTGGAGGTGTGCAGCGCTCCTTTATGGAGTCTCGAGGAGGACGGTGTGGACGGAGGAGACGTCTCACATCTGATCGTGGCTTTATCATCTTGAGCGCACTAAACACAAACACAAGCACTTTAAACAGCAGCATTAAACACTAGGACTGATAGAACAGGAGCATTTGTGTCGCCAACTTTCAATTTGATAAAAATGTTTGTTTCTTTCTAAAATGTAAGGTATAAAATAATACAAAGACTTGTTGATTTAATGAATTAGACATCAGTCTATGTGAGTGTTGTGTGTTCACATCGTTTCAAACCTGCATGACTGACTTTCTTCTGTGGAGCGCAACAAATAAAAAGTGTTGCTTTTGAACTAAAATTGACTTTCATTATATCTTCTATGTTCCACAAAAGAAAGTATGTTTGGAAACAAACTCGGAAAAAAAGTCTGAATTGCGAGAAAAAAACAAAAGTCAGAATTGGGAGAAAAAAAAAGTCTGAATTGCGAGAGAAAAATTATTAATTGCGAGAAAAAAAGTAATAATTTCAAGAGAAAAATTATTAATTGCGATAAAAAGTAATAATTGCGAGAGAAAAATTCTTAATTGCGAGAAAAAAAGTAATAATTGCGAGAGAAAAATTATTAATTGTGAGAAAAAAAGTAATAATTGCGAGAGAAAAATTATTAATTGCGAGAAAAAAAGTAATAATTTCAAGAGAAAAATTATTAATTGCGATAAAAAAAGTAATTGTGAGAGAAAAATTCTTAATTGCGAGAAAAAAAGTAATAATTGCGAGAGAAAAATTCTTAATTGCGAGAAAAAAAGTAATAATTGCGAGAAAAAAAGTAATAATTGCGAGAGAAAAATTCTTAATTGTGAGAAAAAAAGTAATAATTGCGAGAAAAAAAGTCTGATTTGCGAGAAAAGAAAAGTCTGATTTGCGAGAAAAAGTCATAATTGCGAGAGAAAAGTCATAATTGCGAGAGAAAAGTCATAATTGCGAGAGGTTCTTATGTTCCACAAAAGAAAGTATGTTTGTAAACAAGTTTCCAGTGAAGTGTTCATGTAATGCAGAATCATCAGACTCATCTATGAATGCAACAGTCTTCTTCAGGACACACAAATATCCCATAATGCTGTTTTTAATACAGATTTGTAAAATAACGATTCTTCAAATAATTCATTTATAAGCAGGGCTGGGTTGCGAAAGCTTTCAGGGTTTTTCTGCCCATCTGCAAGCCTAATGATGGATGAAACATCTGATTCATAACATCACATTGACATGCGTCTGCACAGTTTCTCTAGATTACCTTCCTACGATGCTTCCGCAAATCGCTAGGCTGTTGGAAGCGCAAGCAAATGGAGAAAGAGAAGAAACAGGAAGTTAGCAGCATTTCATATTTAAGCACAGAAGCAGGTGAACAGCAGCCTAGCAGTAGAACGATTTAGAGACACGCAAACACACTGAGAAAAGCATGAGAGCATCATCGCTGGGGGTCATGCAGGGAAGAGGATCACACACACACACACACACAGAGAGAGAGAGAGACACACACACACAGAGACTCTCTCACACACACAGAGAGACACACACACACACACACACACAGAGAGAGAGACGACCATTCACTCTGGACGTTCACACCAAGCACCATAACTATAACGATAAAGGCACAGAGAAACGATAATCGCTGGAATCACTTTCAGAATGATTTTTTCCAGCTGATGAATGATAGCATTGAGAGCCAATCAGAACCCATCCTGCTATAACGAGCTGGAGAATTTGGTGTGGACGCTAATATCGTTATCTTTATAGTTATCGTTCTTGGTGTGAACAGCTCTTAACACTTTCAATTCGCTGATGAAATATTTGAACTTCAATGAAATTCTATCATACGATTGCAACAAATTACTTCCGTTAAATATCTAAATATAAATTAAAATTAATATATAAATTTATAAATTAAATCTACATTAATTAGCTGTGTTAAATCACACAGAACAGAATGAAGCTGTTATATTATGGGAAAAAAAGGGAATAAAAGTCTAAATTCCGAGAAAAAAAAAGTCTAAATTCCGAGAAAAATAAAGTCTGAATTCCGAGAAAAAAAAAGTCTAAATTCCGAGAAAAATAAAGTCTGAATTCCGAGAAAAAAAAGTCTAAATTCCGAGAAAAAAAAAGTCTGAATTCCGAGAAAAAAAAAGTCTGAATTCCGAGAAAAAAAAGTCTGAATTCCGAGAAAAAAAAGTCTGAATTCCGAGAAAATAAAGTCTGAATTCCGAGAAAAAAAAGTCTGAATTCCGAGAAAATAAAGTCTGAATTCCGAGAAAAAAAAGTCTGAATTCCGAGAAAAAAAAGTCTGAATTCCGAGAAAAAAAGTCTGAATTCCGAGAAAATAAAGTCTAATTCCGAGAAAAAAAAGTCTGAGAGAAAAATCTGAATTCCGAGAAAAAAAAGTCTGAATTCCGAGAAAAAAAATTCCGTCTGAATTCCGAGAAAAAAAGTCTGAATTCCGTCTGAATTCCGAGAAAAAAAAGTCTGAATTGCAAAAAAAAAAAAAGTCTGAATTCCGAGAAAAAAAAATTCCGTCTAAATTCCGAGAAAAAAAAAGTCTGAATTCCGAGAAAAAAAAAGTCTAAATTCCGAGAAAAAAAAGTCTGAATTCCGAGAAAAAAAAAGTCTAAATTCCGAGAAAAATAAAGTCTGAATTCCGAGAAAAAAAAGTCTGAATTCCGAGAAAAAAAAGTCTAAATTCCGAGAAAAAAAAAGTCTGAATTCCGAGAAAAAAAAGTCTAAATTCCGAGAAAAAAAAGTCTGAATTCCGAGAAAAAAAAGTCTGAATTCCGAGAAAAAAAAGTCTGAATTCCGAGAAAAAAAAGTCAGAATTGCAAGAAAAAAAGTCTGAATTCCGAGAAAAAAAAGTCTGAATTCCGAGAAAAAAAAGTCTAAATTCCGAGAAAAAAAAAGTCTGAATTCCGAGAAAAAAAGTCTGAATTGCATCTTATATCTATAGTGAAGAGCACCAAAGGTTTCTCTTGAGGTGTTTTTGAAGCATTGCAGCCAATCACACATCAATCTGCTGAGCATGTGAACAATGCGCTTTCTGCTGTCTATTCCTGGAGTTATTACACGTGTTGTTTACGAAGCAAGTAGTTTGATTTCAGATTTGATGATCGTGTTGACTTCTGTGCGTCACGTGATGCTGATGTAAAACACATGAACATCTTCAAGCGCTGTGTGCTTCAATAGAGTCTCTCTGCGGTCATTATTTGGTCTGTTATTAGTCTTAGTGCTGAATGACAAATCATCAAGACTTAATGGCATTATTTAAAACTAAATATGAATCATAAATGAAAACCGAGCCGAGCGTTCATCAGCTAGTGACCACATTCGTCTGAATAAAGCTGGAGTCCAGAGTAAAGAGGTCTTTAGCTTGATCTTATCAAGGTCTAATTGCTCATTTCCTCGTTGGCTCGTCGAGGGAATGGAGCAGGAAGTCCTTCAGTAAACTTCCTGTACAGCTTCCAAAGTCAAGGGTTTTATTTTTGAAAAGCACACAATCATTCGGTCAGTTGTGGACAATACCTGCACAAACACGGGAGCACAGGTCAGCAGAGGAGTGCTGTACACTACACCCCGCAGGACACACGGCTCAGAGTAATGCTGGACACACACACACACACACACATTACTACACAACGCTCCACACAAACACACAACGCTCCACACAAACACACACACAGTGCTCCACACAAACACACGCACTCTCCGCCCACACGCACTCACTTACACACACCCTCGCCATACTCCTCGCTTCCACCCTCCCAACCCCCCATTTCACTCCCACACTCACCCCCACACACCCTCACTACAACATCCATACCCCCACAACCCCCCACCACCCCCAACCTCCCCCACCCATCCCCTCACCCACCACTCTCCCCCCCCCCATCAACACTACTCCACCCATACCACTCCCTCGCTCCACACCACTCACCCCTCCACCCCTCCCCAACTCACACAACCTCGCCACACATACTCTCACCCACACTCCCCACCACCAACACTCACCACCACTCTCCCCACACCCCCACTCTCTCAACACACTCCCACCACATCACTCTCACACACACTCTCACCCCACTCACTCTCCCACTCTCACACACACCCCACACTCACCACCACACCCCCTCCAAAACCTCCACTCTCACTCCCCCCACCACACCTCTCCCACACACACACTCTCACACACACACACACTCCACACCACCAACCACACACCCTCTCACCCACTCCCACTCTCTCATCCCACCCTCTCACACTCCACACCCTCTCCCCCACACACCCCTCCACTCACTCACACACCACACTCACATCCCCGCCTCACACTCTACGCCCCCAGCACTCTCTCATCTCTCACACACCACACGCCACTCACTCACTTTCTCACCACTCACCCACCTCACACCACACCCACTCCACTCACACTCACATCACACACACACTCACACACACTCACACACACACTCCCTCACACACAACACCCCACACACACACACGCACTCACACTCCACACACACGCACTCACACACACGCACCCCACACTCCCACACACACACACTCTCCCCTCACACTCTCACACACCACACACACTCACCTCACTCACACTCACACCCAACTCACACTCTCTCACACACCACTCTCTCACTCACTCACACACACACCATCTTCACACACACCTCCTCCACACACACACTCCCACACACACACTCACTCTCACTCACACACACTCTTACCCACTCACTCACACACACTCTCACACTCTCACACTCCACACACTCTCTCACACACACTCACATCCACACACACTCACACTCACACACACGCACATCTCTCACACACACGCACTCACACTCCACACACACGCACTCACACACACACACACACACACACCCACTCCATCTCACACACTCTCCACACACACCACTCTCTCACACACACACACACTCTCTCTCACACACACTCACCACCCACACACTCTCTCACACCTCACACACACTCTCTCACACACACACTCACTCTCTCACACACACACTACACTCTCTCTCACACACACCACTCTCTCACACACTCACACACACTCTCACACACACACACACTCTCTCACACACACACTCTCACACACCTCACACACACACTCACTCTTCACACACACACTCTCTCACACACACACACACACACACACTCTCTCCCACCACACACACACCACTCACACTCACACATCACTCTCACACACTCACTCACTCCCACACACACTCCCACACACACACACACTCCACTCGCTTCTCACAACACACTCTCTCACACACACACTCGCTCTCTCTCACATCGCTCTCTCTCACTCTCTCACACACACACACTCACACACTCTCTCTCACACACACACACTCGCTCGCTCTCTCACACACTCTCTCACACACACACACTCGCTCTCTCTCACACACACTCTCTCACACACACACACACACTCGCTCTCACACACACACACTCACACACACACTCGCTCTCTCACCACACACACTCTCTCACTCACACCACACTCGCTCTCTCACACACACACACTCCTCTCACTCACACACACACTCGCTCTTCTCACACACACCCACACACTCGCTCTCTCACACACACACACACTCACACACACTCACTCGCTCTCTCTCTCACCACACACTCTCTCACACACACACCACACTCTCTCACACACACACACACTCACTCTCCACCACACTCACTCTCTCCACTCTCTCCACACACACACTCTCTCACACTCTCTCACACACTCTCTCACACACACTCACTCACTCACTCTCCTCACACACACACACTCACTCACACACACTCTCTCACACCTCCACTCACTCACTCACTCACACACTCTCACCACTCTCTCACACACACTCACTCACTCACTCACTCACTCTCTCACACACACTCCTCACTCTCACTCACTCTCTCACCCACACTCACTCTCTCACTCTCTCACACACACACACTCACTCTCTCACACACACTCACTCACTCTCTCACACACACTCACTCACTCTCTCACACACACTCACTCACTCTCTCACACACACTCACTCACACACACACACACACGTGTGAACAGCAGGCTCACCAGGGTCATGACCCCCATGCGGTCCATGTCTCGGCTGGGGCTGTGTGAGGGCCGGCGGGGCGTGGAGTGACCGGATCCGGGTGGAGAGGAGCTGTGGAAGCAGGGCTGGAGGGACGTCATGGAGCGGAAGCGGGCGCCCAGATCATCTCCGCTGCCCACACGGCTCTCGATCTCCTCTGCTCTCAGCGCGGTGTTCTCCTTCTCCTCCTGGATCATCCTGCAGCCGCACACACACACATCATCACACAGGCCACGCAGAACCCGCAGCATCAAGCAGCCAGTCACTAAGGGTTCTAATATGCACTGATTTTCATGAGTCTGAATGAATCCAAACTGATTTCAGATTCTGTTTATATGAATCCAAACTACTGTAATCTGATTAATTTACGTGTGCATTTATTTACTCATAATGATGCCATCACTGGAGCTGCTGCCAGTATAACTCTGCCTTGATGACATATCTAATAAGAAACATGACATGTGTCAGAAAAGTATTTAGTAAATATTCAGTTCATCCAGAGACTGGTTAGTGAGACATAATAAACATACACACTTTCCAAACACATAAATCTATGTGCAAACATAGGCATCACGCCACAAGATTTCTGAATCTGATTGAGAAATTAGTCATATTTTCCCTGTTCAGATTATTTGAGGTCAACTGTTTCAATCTATATTCATTCAGATCAAGCTCAAACTATGCTTATAATAAGGGCTTTTCAATCTGACTGAGCCATCAGTGCGATTATACAGAGATTATTTGCTTGCACTATACTAGCGCCCTATGATATCTGTTTATTTTAATTTTTCCCAAATTACTTTTTTGTAATTTTTCATTTTTATAAATTCGTTTTTTTTTTCCATTTGAATTTTTCTGGACTCCTTTTTAAATGGTTAAATTAAATTTTATTAATCAAAAAGCATGTCTAATTGATTAAAATCATACAATTTCACATCAATTTATTAAAAGTTTAACAAAAATGACATGTTTAAGGCCTTAAGATGTGTTTTATTTTCTCTCACCATATGTTTTACTGTTACCAAATTCAGTTTTAACATGTCTAATTATTTGAATGCAACTTAATTTATTCTAATTGATTCTTACAGTAGCCTTATGATTCCCCCCCCTCAGAAATGATGTGTTGTGTATTTAAATGTTTCTGGCTATCAGAAAAATTAAACTTTATTTTTTGGCAAACAACAGGGATTTACTATTAAAATTAAAACATGGAAAAAAAATTGTGATTATTCTTTAAAAAAAATAAAATTTTAATAATTGTAGTAGTAGTACATTCTACTGAACAATACTAGGCTACTATATTTCTGGTTAAACCAAGTTAAACCAAACTTTTATTTTGACGAGTTGCCGTGAATACCTTTAGCTTCTGAGTGTATATGATACAGTTTCTCTCAAATTAAACCGTAAAATGCTTGTGAAGTTCATGTATTTATGTATTTAGACGCTGAAAGCAGACGCACAGAACATAAAGAACTCATATTTAAATAGTCTTTTAAATATGATTTACAGATACTGGTCCATATCACCATTTGATTTAAGTGTAGTGACCTACTTTTGATTCATTCATCCAAACTTTGACAAACTCCGTGACATTCTGCGTTATACTAAACTGCACGATACTACATCAGTCTTGTGGAAAGCTAGTTAGCTAGAGCTCTATGATTCACGTGATGCAGAAAACACAGACGGAATCCAGTCATAACAACTGAGTTTATAGTTTAATGTCACGGAGTTTGTCAAAGTTTGGATGAATTAATCAACACTTAAATCAAATGGTGATCTGGACTAGTATCTGATGTAAATCTGAATACTGCATGTGTCTCTGTGTGAATGGAGCAGGGTTTTGTTTACTACATACACAGAGCGTCTGACGTCTCAATGAAGACATAAATACATCAACAATATCTCCAAAACTGATCAAAACCAGCATTTTACCATTTCATTTGAGTAAAACTAGTCATATCATATACACACAGAACTTTACTCGGCAACCCGTCAAAATAAAAGTCCTGTTTAACTTGAAGACATTGTGTCAGAAATAGCTATATTACTATTATTTAGTAGAATGAACGTAACACTACTACTACTGTTGAAAAATAATAACTTTATTTTTTTTTAAGAAATAATCACTAAATGTTTTAATTTTAATAGTAAATCCCTTTATTTGCCAAAAAATTAAAAGTGTTTAATTTTCATTAATTAAAATATAAATTAAATCAATGTTTTATGGCTTCATCTGAT
>CM049846.1:37907040-37939540 GCA_027422415.1 Schizothorax lantsangensis | reverse complement strand
TGTAATAATAATACATTTGCATAGCAACTGTTTTACAGCTGCCAGTCACATTCTTTCATTTTGTTGTCGTGAACAGCACCGAGTTGAACGTGATGTGTTGTCATCTCAGACTATATACGGTGGTGTTACGACGCAAGGGTGAACTGCAGCTCTAGTTCTAGCTGAAGGAATCCCTCAAACAAGCCTGGGTTAGGACCTGTGATCAGGGCTGAGGCTGATCAGATTCAGTGTTTTTCATTTTAAGCATTGGTGTGAGAGACGGCTCAAAAGTATTGACGTTTTAGGAGCTCTTAATGAAAGCTGATTTGTAGACTAGCATGAGCTTGGTGTATAAGATTCGGTCAAAAATTCAAGTGAGCCGTTGGGAGACTTTCAGAAATAATTAGAAAATGAATTCCGGTCAATCGACGTCTGACTACCGACCGGCACTATCTATCAGCCGACCGTTTATTCATTAGCAATACAGTTTCAGTCTCTATCCTCTCCGCCCTCGCTGCAGAAAGTCATTTCGAGTCGTTTGTCACTTTCTATATCGGCACTGAATAGTCGTACAGGTAATCAGGAAGCACTTTGACGACTAGAGATGTGTGCGGTACCTTAGCAGCTGAAGACTCCGACAGAGTTTCTCTCAGATGACGTAGCTGATGCAGACGAGCCCAGAACTGACCGAGCCGTGTTACTCAGCAGATGTAGACAGCTATTGCAAAAAGTATTAGTAACTTGGCCCCCTTCTAATGAAAGTAATGCGTTACAGGTTTGACTACTTTAGTAATTTCTATGAGTACAAATCTTAATGTTAAAGCATATAATGATATTCTGTGTGCTTCTAGTCTAATATGGAGCTACTCCCTAAAAAAAGTTATAGCAACAGTTTGGACTCTTTTCTAATCTAACATGACAATGTCTCGGTGTATAAGACAAGGTTCAAAAAGAAAATAAAAAACGTCAAAAATCACCTATAAATGACTAAAGTATAAATATTGCCAAACAGCATTGAGCAGCCGTGTTCAGTTTTTAATTTTCTGTTCTAACTGAACTAAATGTTATTTTTATTCCTATGCTATAACACAAAAGTAACAATTACACCGGTCTTAACGACTATCATTACAATATGCTCCTCAAAAAAGTAACTAATTATGTTACTTGGAGAAGGATGCATAACGATCCATGAAATTAAATTTGTATTTATTTTGGATAATATTTACTAAATTAGAAATAATTAGAAAATGAATTCTATGAAAATATCATTTGAACTTAGTGTAAAATAAACATTTATACTTTAGATAGCATCTTCTTGATTCTGTAATCATATGGCATTTTCTAAAACAAAGAGATTGGTAAAAATATTAAATAAATAAGTAATCACAGTAACTAACAGAGCACTTAACGACTCATTGAAGATGGAGAACGGGAGCTCTGTGCACTCAGGGGCCGGCATTCAAAGTGCTGTCAAAATAAAAGTCCCATGTCCCATCAAAATAAGAGTTTCCGGCTCATCTGCCAGACAGGAGCTTTCAAGGCAGATGGTGATCATTAAAGTGCCCCTATTATGCCATTTTTAAGATTGCTAATATTGTTTTATGAGTGTCCTAAAACAGGTTTAAATGCATCCAAGGTAAAAAAAATAGCTTTAGCTTTAATATCGTTCGAAGAATCAGTCTCTAAGCCCCTCCTCTCCGTGAGCCCTCGCTGCTGTGACCTAATTTCTACAGCTAAAAAAAGATTCCTAAATGACTCGTTCGTTACAGCGTAATGGAGTTACAGAATAAGATTCCCTCCTCGTAGTTAGGAATGTAATGCCGTGAGCCCTCGCTGCTTCACAACTGATTGGTCAGATGGCGCAGTCCTTTGTGGGGGTCTTGAGTGTGTTTGTGTCCTTGGTGCGGTACAGCGCAGACCTCTCCTTCAGGTGCAGCTGAAGAATCACAGCCACGGTCTCAGACAGACGCTTGTTGTGCTCTTCGTTCATATTTCTCTCGAATCAGCTGTTGTTTATACTAGCAGTACGTCCCGAGGGCTGACGTGCGTCTCGACCAGTGCTGGGGAAACATACTTAAAAAGGAGATTATGCAAATGTGTTACTAACAGCGTAACAGAATAAGTTACTTAGACTTCCTTTATGAATCCTGACGACTCGTTTAGGCGATTGTCTATTTTAATAGACAATAACTTTATATATCGTGCACTGTCGGCTTTAACTAATTATGTTACAGTTACTTTATGGAAAGTAATGCTAACAATATGGAGCTACTCCCTAAAAAAGTAACTAATTATGTTACTTAGTAACTTTTTATGGAAAGTAATGCGTCCTACAATGTGGAGCATCCTCACTAATTATGTTACTTAGTAACTGCTACATGACAGGTAATCTTCGAAAAGGCATAATAGGAGCACTTTAATAAACGGCAGTGGACACATGGGGTCTTGAGTGTGTTTGTGTCGGGGACTAGAGATGTGTGCGGTACCTTGTCCTCCAGCGCAGACATGCGCTCCTTCAGGTGCAGCTGAAGCCTCTCGTTGGACTCCGACAGCAGTTTGTCCACGGTCTCAGACAGACGCTTGTTGTGCTCTTCGTTCATCTTCTCTCGCTGACGGGCCTTAAAACACCAGAGAAAAGTGAAGCAGCTGTTGTTTATACTACAGTACGTCCCGAGTGAGTCTGACGTGTGTCTCGACCAGTGCTGGGGAAACATTACTTTAAAAGTAATGCATTACAATATGAGTTACTCCCTAAAAAAGTAACTAATTAAGTTACTTGGTTACTTTTTATGGAAAGTAATGCGTAACTTTTTATGGAAAGTAATGCGTTAAAAAAGTAACTTGCGGTTACTTTTTATGGAAAGTAATTACAATTAGTTACTTTTTATGGAAAGTAATGCATAAAAAAAAAAGTAACTAATTATGTTAATTGGTACTTTTTATGTACAATATCCTAAAAAAAGTTACTCCCTAAAAACTTGGTTGTTATGGTTAAAGTAATGCATTACTCCAAATAACTGGAGTTATGTAACTAATTATGTTATTTTATGGAAAGTAATGCTTTTTATGTAAAGTAATGCGTTACAATAAGTTAATTAAAAAAGTAACTAGTTACTGTTTTAAAAAAAAGTTGGTTACTTAAAAAAGTAATATTACTTGCGTTTCCCTATGGAAAGTAATGCCTTACAATATGTTACAATATGGAGTTACTATGGAGCGTTATTTTTATGGAAAGTAATGCATATAATAAAATAACTAATTATGTAACTAATTATGTTACTTAGTAACTTAGTAACTTATGGCAAGCATAATGCGTTACAATATGGAGTAATTACTTAGTTACGTTACAATATTGCCTAAAAAAGTAAGTAAGTAGCTTATGTTACTTAGTTAATTATGTTACTTTTTATGGAAAGTAATGCCTTACAATATTGCGTTACGTTAAATAGTTACTCCCTAAAAAAGTAACTAATTATGAGCTTTTTTACGTTACAATATGCAGTTACTAAAAAAAGTAAGTAACTTTTTATGTAATGCGTTAATGCTTGGAGTATGGAAAGTAATGCTCCCTAAAAAGTTGGAGTTACTTATGTAACTAATTATGGTTAAGTTATGTAATGCGTATAAATATGGAGTTACTCCTCAAAAAAGGAGTTTAATTTTTATGGAAAGAATGCTTACTTTTTATGGAAAGTAATGCTCTAAAAAAGTAACTAATTATGTTACTTAGTAACTTTTAATTATGGAAAGTAAAGCATATGGAGTTACT
The DNA here is from genome assembly GCA_027422415.1 of Schizothorax lantsangensis. Classification (NCBI taxonomy): domain Eukaryota; kingdom Metazoa; phylum Chordata; class Actinopteri; order Cypriniformes; family Cyprinidae; genus Schizothorax; species Schizothorax lantsangensis. Next base: position 37,935,792 of record CM049846.1, on the reverse strand, counting down.
CCCTAAAAAAGAAAAAGTTACAATATGGAGTTACTCCTCAAAAAAGTAACTAAAACTTGGTTACTTTTTATGTAACTAATTACAATATGTAACTAATTATGTTACTTAAAAAAGTAACTAATTATGTTACTTTTATGGAAAGTAATGCCTTACAATAACTAGGTTACTTTTTATGCTGCATTACAATTAGTAACTTTTTATGGAAAGTAATGCCTCAAAAAAGTAACTTTTTATGGAAAGTTGCATTATGGAGTTACTCCCTGGAGTTAATTATGTTACTTTTTATGGAAATAAGTAATGCTCCCTAAAAAAAGGAGTTACGTTAAGTACTGGAGTAATGAAAAAGTAACATTACAATATGGAGTTACTTAGTTAATTTTATGGAAAGAAATGCGTTACACATATGCATTATGGCAAAACTTTTTATGTAACTAATTATGTTACTTCATGAAAGTAATGCGTTCAACACTATAGCAATAATGCATTACAATATGCATTTATGGTTTTCATGGTAATGCAGCAGCAAAGACATTACTCCCTAAAAAAGTAAAATGGAGTTACTCCCTAAAAAAGGAGGTTACTACAAAAAGTACATTATGTTACTTGGTTAAAAGTAACTAATTATGTTACTTGGTAAAAAAGAAAGTAACTAATTACGTATACTGCGTTAAAGTTGCATTACAATATGGAGTTACTCCCTACACTAATGCTTAGGTTACGTTAAATACATAATTACGCATTACAATATGGATATTTAGGAAAGTCTGTTAGAACAATACTCCGATAAAAAATAATTATGTAACTAATTTTATGTTACTTTATGGAGTCTGCGTTAGAATACGTCCTACAATATCGATAAAAAAGTAACTTATTATGTCTAGGTTACTTTTTATGGACAGGAAAGTAATGCATTACTTGGTTAATATAAGATCGGAGTTACTTTTTATGGAAAGTAATGCGTTACTAGAAGTAAAATTATGTAACTAATTATGTTACTTCCTAAGATCGTGTCGATTACAATCCCTCTTAAGATTTTAGATTTAGTCTAGTTACTTTTTACTAGTAATGTAATGCGTTACAATATGGAGTTACTCCTCAATAAGTTAACTATGTTAGTAAAGGAAAGTAATAATTAGGTTACTTGGTTACTACAGTATGTCGTGTCATTACAATTGGAGTTATGTAACGTTAAGTAACTTTTTATGGTTAAGATCGGAGTTACGAAAAAAGTTGGAATTATGTTACTTAGGTTACTACAGTTATGGAAAGATTACTTTGTTAAAGTTTTTATGGAAAGTAATGCAGGAGTACTTAGATGATCGTTACTTTTTATGGAAAGTAAATGCTTACAATATGCTATCCTCAAAAAAGCGTTAATACATTACTTGTAAAGTAATTTTTATGTTACGTTACAATTTAGTCTACTTACAGTCCCTAATTTAGTCTTGAAAGGAGTTACTCTCAAAAAAGTGTTACTTACTATGTTAGTCGTTAGAAAAGTAATGCATTACAATATGTAAGATATGGTTATTTTTATGGGAAGTAATACTCATATGGAGTTACCTTCGTGTCTACGTTTAGAACTTGGTTACGTTATGGAAGAAGAAACTTACTCCTAAAAAAGTTATATTTAGAAAGTAATGCAAAAAAATACTTCCTAAAAAAAGTGTCTATTTAGTCTTTTATGTTAAAGTAATGCTAGTTAATATAAAAAAGTGAGAGTTTGCATTATAACTGAAGTTTATGGAAAGTAATGCCGGCTCATTACAATAGTGGTGCTAGTAAACGTTATGGAGTACTTGTATCGTGTACATTACCAATAGAACCCTTTCACAGGAGTAATTACGTTACTTAAGCGTCTGTAGAGTTATGTTACGCAGATCTTCCAGGACTTGGTTAGGATCGTGTCGATGCGTTACAATTTAGCCTAGAACTTATGGAGTTACTCCTCTGAATATGTAGATCACTATGTTACTTTTATGGAAAGTAATGCTCCCTAATTATGGACTTAAAAAAGTAACTAGTGAGATTATGTTACTATAACGTTAGAACGTTAAGTTATGTAAATCTGTGCGATATGCTTATCAAAAAAGGAGTTAGAACTCCTAGTAACTAATTATGAAGTGAATCCGTCGAATTTAGTCTGGTGTTAGATCGTGTCGACGTACAGTTAGAACTACAGGGAAAGTAATGCAAAACTAATCACATGAAGAATTGACGCAAAAAAGATCTAACAAGCACGTGTCGAGTTGTGTCCTATGGTCTGCAGAACTACAGGGATCAGATCGAAGTCGATATAAGATTACAGTATAGAATACATAAATGTGTCGAACTAATTAGTCTAGATTGGTTACTTTTTATCGTGTCGATACAGAACTACAGTAAGATCGTGTCGATAAAAAGTAACTAATTATGTCTACTTTTTATGGAAAGTAAGATCGTTACAATATGGAGTCGACTCCTCAAGTAGAACTACAGTGAGATCTTGTACTTTTATGGAAAGTAATAAAAAAGTAACTAATTATGTTACTTGATCTACAGGAAAGTAATGCATTACAATATCGTTACTCCTCAAAAAAGTCGAACTATTATGGACTTGGTTACTTTTTATGGAAAGTAATGCATTACAGTATGGAGACTCGTAACTAATTATGTTCGATTGGAAAGTAATGCATTACAATATGGAGTAAGTTACTCGTGTCGATATTTAGAAAGTAATGCATTACAGTATGATTACTTGGTTACTATTAATGCACTCCCTAAAAAAAGTAAAGTAATGCAGTTACATTTTAGGAAAGTGATGCAGATTACATGGTTGATCGCATTGGTTACTAAGATCGTGTAATGCTACAATATTGCGTTACTCCCTACTAATTATGTTACATACAATATGGAGTTACTTTTTTGGAAAGTAATGCCTGGTTGAAAGTATGCATAATAAGATATGTTGATATTTAGTTACTATGGACTTGGTTACTTAAGATCGTGTCGAATATGGAGTGAACTACAGTAAGATAATTATGTTACTTAGGTAACTTTTTATGGAAAGTCGATATTTAGTCTATTACAGTAAGATCGTGTCGATATTTAGTAACTATAATAATTACTGTTGAGAGTAAGATCATATTTAGAACTGAACTACAGTAAGATAATTATGTTACTTGGTTACTTTTTATGGAAAGTCGATGTCTATTAGAGTCCTCGTGTTGATATTTAGTTACTACTTTTTATGGACTTGGTTACTTACAATATGGAGTAAGTATCGTGTCGACTATTTAGTCTAGAACTAGAGTAAGATCCAGTTAAAAAAAGTCCTCAAAAAAGTATGTACTTGGTTAGGAAAGTATTTAGTTAGACGTTACATATTTAGAGTAAGTAATAATTATGTGTCGAAGATGAAAGTACAGCATAAGATCTTCCTAAAAAAAGGAACTTAATTATACTTGTTACTGAAACTGTTGATATTTAGTCAACTACAGACTTACAAAAAAAGTAAGATAATTATGTTACTTGGTTACTTTTATGGAAAGTTGATATTTAGTCTAGGAACTTACAGTAAGATAAAAAAAAAAGTATATTTAGTTACTGAACTACAGTAATGTTGACAACTACAGGAGTTACTCCCTAAAAAAGTAACTTCTTGGTACTTTACGGAAAGTCGAACTATAAGATTATATTTAGTTACTAACTACAGTACTTGTTACTGTTGAATTATGTTACACTTTTATGAACTGATGCAAGATTATTATGTTACAATATGGAGTTACTCCCTAAAAATAGGTATTTAGTCTGTTACTTGGTTACAGTAAGATCGTATATTTAGTAATGCTGAACTACAGAATCGTTATATTTAGTCTAATTATGTACATTTTTTATGGAAGATGAAAGTTACGCATTGATATTTAGTCTAGGAACTTACAGTAAAGATCCTATATTTAGTAACTGAACTACAGTAAGATCGTGTCGACATATGAACTGACAAAAAAGTGAAGATAATTATGTTACTTGGCTCAGACTGAAGGAGATATTTAGCATCACGTCTAGATCGTGTTGATATTTAGTTCTAAACTAATCACATGTTACTTAGAATATGACTGAGATCACTATTCAGCAATATTTATGGTTAATATTTAGTCATGAAAGTTGAACGGGATAAGATCTAATTATGGAAGGTCATTTAGTTAAATACTACAATATGATACTCCTAAAAAAGTAACAATTATGCAGGTAAGTTATCGGAGTATTAGTCGTACAGTTACGTGTTGAATGTGTTTTGTGCAGGTTTAGTGCTTTGTAATATAAAAAGATCTTTCACATATTTAGTCTAAGTAAGATCTAGAACTACAGACTAAGATCACGTGTTGATAGAGGACGCAGATCAAACAATCACATGAAGAATATACTGACACTATTCAGTAAGATCTACAGTTTACATCGTATCTAGGTCAGTGAGATCGAGAACTACAGTTCGTTATATTTAGCATATTAATCGTATTTAACATTAAATTATTGATAACTGAGAGTGAGATCATATTTAGAGTCTAGATTTTGAGATCGAACACTGTCGATATGAGTAAATACATGTTGATATTTAGTCTAGAACTAAGTGAGATCGTGTCCATATTTAGTCAGTAGAACTACAGTGTGAACTTGATATTTAGTCGAACCGTGTTGATATTTAGTCTAGACGATATTTAGATCGAACTGTGAGATCGAACTATTTAGAACTACAGTAAGATCGTGTTGATATTTAGTCTAGAACTAGAGTTCTAGAACTACAGATCGATTTGTCGTGTAAGATCGTGAACTATTTAGTCTAGAACTACAGTGTCGATCGTGTCGATTTAGTCGCTACAGTGAGATCGTGTCGATAGTCTAACTACAGTGGAGATCGTGTTGATATTTAGTCTTGAACTCACAGTAAGATCGTGTTGATATTTAGTCTAGAACTACAGTAGATCACGAACTACAGTCTTGAACTAGAACGTGTCGATAGATCGTGTCGAGTCTAGAACTACAGTGATAGATGTCTATTTAGTCTAGAACTACAGTAAGTCGTGTCGATATTTAGTCTAGAATACAGTGAGATCGTGTCGATAAGTCTTGAACTACTGCACTTTTGGTGCGCAGAACCCGTGAGATCGTGTCACACTAGATTGACGTAGAGTTCAGTACAGATCGATCAGATATTTAGTCGAACTGTTTTCTGACAGTAAGATCCGTACTAGATTCCAAATATTTAGTCTAGGTAAGTGTCCATTTAGTTAGACTACTACAGTAAGTGTGTCGATGTCGACGGAAGTATAGTCTAGAACTGCCGTATTATCTGATAAAAGATGTGCGTTTGTGTGTGTTTCACTCACTTTCGTGTTGATATTTAGTCTGACGAGCGTGACTGACGCGCCGCAAGCAGAAAATCTGTCTATGTCTGAACTGTTCCTAGAACTACAGTAAGTCGTATTTAGTCAGAACTACAGTAAGTATATTTAGTCTAGCATAGATGCGTACAGTAGCGTGTTGAGAACGCGTGTTGAAAAGGTCGTGTAAGGTGTCTGAACTTCCGATATTTAGTCTAGAACTACAGGATCGTGTCGATATTTAGTCAGAACTAACATAGATCTGTGGATATTTAGTCTAGAACTATAGATCGTGTATAAGTCTAGAACTACAGTAAGATCGTGTTGATATTTAGTCGAGAACTACAGTAAGATCGTGTCTATTTAGTCTAGTGTCGATACAGTAAGATCGTTCTTTAGTCTAGAACTACAGTAAGGGTGCTTTCATACACCGGGTACAGATAAGATTCAGTTCGTTTGGATGATGTGAACGCTGTTTTCTGACCTCGGGTGCGCACCTGTGAACGTACTCGAGTCTTCTAGGGTGGTCTACGGTTCAAGCGAACTCTGGTACGGTTCGTGCTGATGTGAACGAACTAATCGTACCAAATGGAAGTCAACCGCTACCGTAGTAAGGGTATCTGATAAAAATGCACTGCGTTTGTGTGTGTTTCACTCACTTTCCTGACAGCGTGAGTTCGTCTCTCTATGTCTGTGTTCCTGTGGCTCATGTGTAGAGCATGTTTTCTGAGCAGCGCAAAAGGTCGTGGGTACTCAATTCCCAGCTTAACCAATGACAATGTATAGCAAATGCACTGTACGGTTCGCTGCTGAGTAGCGCCGTGTCGGCATAAATGTAAATGTCTCATTTCTGGAGCGTTCCATTTGCAGTACATAAAAGACGTAAGTGCCGTTGCTTTGTAAAACAAAACGAACGTCGTTACTAAGTAACGCGTAAACGTCCAAACGAACCGGGTTCGAATGTGTAACGTCGTCCAGGGGTCTGCTAGCAAACGAACTCTGGTTCGGACCAGGCAAGCGAACCAAGTGTGAAAGCACCCTAAGATCATGTTCACACACAACGCTCTGATTTCTGTCACCATGGCAACACCACAGCTGTCACTCAATACATCAGAAACAATGTAACTGTTACTTATTTTGAAAAAGTAACATATTTCCTTCTAGATTAAAAAGTAGCGTGTTACTTTACTAGTAACTTAAAGTAATCTGATTATGTATCTCGTGTTACTTGTAATGCATTACCCCCAGCACTGGAGCCCGAGTCAGGTCTGAAGATCACTCACCCTCAGCATCTCCTGGTTCTTCTCCTCCAGCTGAGCCTCCATCTGCCGGAGACGCTCCTCCACGTTCCCATGACGCTCCTCCGCCTGCGAGAGACACGCGCATGAGACACTACACCAGCAACAAACCCAAGAGAAGGAACGGTTCATCATGCTACGACGAGCTGAACTTTCACGAGCGAGAGTCGTGCGCCGTGTCTGGAGTTAGTGAAGACAAATTAATGTGTGAATGATCTCGGTCAGGGTTCACACGGGAGGAACGATGGACTCCTGACAGACGCCAGCATGAACCAGATCACAACGACACCACCATCATCAGGCATGTGCACAAGTGACCGGACTAGTCGAGTACTCGCTCCAGATTACAGGATCAGCGCTTCAGAAGGAGAGTAAATGTTTCTGCACTGGTGTCACCAGGTTAATGTGTTAAAACAGCTTGTTTGTAAAGTGTTCACCAACTAAATGTGGCATTCACATCACTGTGTGTGTGAGTGTGTGTGAGTGTCTGTGTGTGTCTGTCTGTCTGTCTGTCTGTGTGTGTGTGTGTGTGTGTGTGTGTGTGTGTGTGTGTGTGTGTGTGTCTGTCTGTCTGTCTGTGTGTGTGAGTGTCTGTGTGTCTGCTCTGTGTGTCTCTGTGTGTGTGTGTGTGTGTGTGTTGTGTCTGTGGTGTGTGTGTCTGTGTGTCTGTCTGTGTGTCTTTATCTGTCTGTCTGTGTGTGTCTATCTGTGTCTGTGTGTGTCTGTGTGTGTCTGTGTCTGTGTTGTGTGTGTGTCTGTGTATGTGTGTGCCGTACCTTAGTGAGGGCCACGACTCTCTGAGCCAGCTCTGCCTCCACCTCCGGCAGCGTCTCGGCCTTACGCAGCGTCTGCTGCAGCTTCTGCTCCGCCAGCTCCAGACGCTCCTGCAGCTGCCGACCCTTCTCCTCTATCTGCACACACACACACAGACACACACACACACAGACACACACACACAGACCACACACACACACACAGACAGACAGACAGCAGACAGACAGACAGACAGACACACAGGTCAGCCTGAACTCATGATCCATCACGCCTGGTTAATCACAAACACACAGATAATCACGGAGACCCCAACACCAGTAAGTGATGACTCCAACATCACTGTTTGGAATAAATGTGACCCGTGCTGGCAAAATGAGTCGGAATGAGCAAATTTTCAAAAATTACGTATTTTTTCTTTTGCCTGTAGCTCAAAATTAGACTGTGCGCATTCACACTAATTTTGCCATCACGGCTCACAATTGTTCTATTATTCTAAGCGTAACCCTGATAAAGACGCGCTGCACACCTGGCAGGCCAGCGAGTCCTTGTTAGCGATCTCGTTCTCCAGTTTGTCGTTGAGGTCGTGGACAGACGTGGCTTCTCTCTGAGCCGCTAGGTAGCGCTTCTCCAGCGTGGTGATCCTCTCCTCCATGTCCTCCTTCTGAGCCAGAGACTGAGAGAACAACAGAAACACACGGTCACAAACTGCCTCGTTCGATGCGTCCCTCTGCGGACGAAGGCTCGTACCTCTCGTAAGTCTCTCTGCAGGCGGCTGTTGATGTCCTCGGACTTGATGAGGTCTTTGCGGGCCGTGTCCAGATCCTCCTCCAGCTCAGCGACGCGGCCGCAGAGAGACGCCACGCGCTCCCTCAGATGCAGGAGCTCCTTACTCTGTCTGTCCATCGCCTCCTGCAGATCCTTCCCACAATCCTCCTCTGCGCCCATCGAGGCGTCTGAGAAGCGCTGCTGTAAACACACACCATGCTTTACACTGGAACATGAAGACTTCAGGAACTGTTAGTGTGCTCAACAGAAACGCTTTCATTGGTTTCTAAGCTCAAATTGAAGACATGCACAAATAAAATTAATACCATATGAGCAGGTTAGCACAATGTCTACAGTAACATTAAACTGTAAACACCATGATTTACAGTTCAGATACAAGTTTTCACAAATGCAAACATTTTTATAAAATTATTAACTTCACATTTCAGCCTTTAAACCATTTTTAAGTCAAAAGTATTAATTTAAACAATTGCCAATAAATTATTCCATTAATTAAATAACATAAATAAATTTTACTGTTTAGGTTTTTATAATGCATTATCTTCTTATCGATTTTCACATTGGTCTGAACAAAAACAACAGGCTTATTGAAAATGCACATTCATTCTCTGCCAGCAGGTGGCGCTTCGGAACAGCAGAAATATAACCGTTGCCCCGGTAACGGCAGAAATATAACCGTTTCCCCGGTAACAGCAGAAATATAACCGTTGCCCCGGTAACGGCAGAAATATAACCGTTTCCCCGGTAACGGCAGAAATATAACGGCAGAAATATTCCCCGGCAGGCAGAAATATAACGGCAGAAATATAACCCCGGTAACGTAGAAATATAACCGTTTCCCCGGTAACGTCAGAAATATAACCGTTTCCCCGGTAACGTCAGAAATATAACCGTTTCCCCGGTAACGTCAGAAATATAACCGTTGCCCCGGTAACGGCAGAAATATAACCGTTGCCCCGGTAGCGGCAGAAATATAACCGTCAGAAATATAACCGGTAACGTTTCCCCGGCGTCAAGCGCGCAGAATATAACACGGTAGCGCCATTGCACTTCCCCGTCGTCAGAAATATAACCGTTGCCCCGTAACGTCAGAAATATAACCGTTGCGTCAGAAATATAAACCGTTGGTAACGTCAGAAATATAACCGTTAAACCGTTGTCAACCGAAATATAACCGCCCCCCGTAACAGAAATATAAACCGTTGCAGTAACGTCAATATAACCGTTTCCCCGGTAACGTCAGAAATATAACCGTTTCCCCGCCGTTTCCGGTAACGTATAACAGAAATAACCGTTGCACGGTAACGGCAGAAATATTCCCCGGTAACGTCAGAAATATAACCGTTGGTAACCGGAAATATAACAACGCAAAGAAATATAACCGTTGCACCCGGTAACGGCAGAAATATAACACCGCGCGCAACGTCAATATAACCGTTGCACCCGTAACGGCAGAAATATAACCCGTTGGTAACGGCAGAGCGGCAGAATATAACCGTTGGTAACCCCGTTTCCCCCCGGTAACAGTCCCCGTTAACGTCAGAAATATAACCGTTCCCCCGAAACGTCAGAAATATAACCGTTCCCCCCGGTAACGGCAGAAATATAACCGTTGCGTCAGAAATATAACCGTTTCCCCGGTAACGTCCGTTTGCCCCGTTAACGTCAGAATATAACCGTTTCCCGTAACCCGCGGTAACGTCAGAAATATAACCGTTTCCCCGGTAACGTCAGAAATATAACCGTTTCCCCGGTAACGTCAGAAATATAACCGTTGCCCCGGTAACGTCAGAAATATAACCGTTTCCCCGGTAACGTCAGAAATATAACCGTTGCCCCGGTAGCGGCAGAAATATAACCGTTGCCCCGGTAACGGCAGAAATATAACCGTTTCCCCGGTAACGGCAGAAATATAACCGTTGCACCGGTAGCGGCAGAAATATAACCGTTGCCCCGGTAACGGCAGAAATATAACCGTTTCCCTGGTAATGACTGAATTTTGATGCACTGCCATTATAATATTTTACAAGTTTTTTTTATTTTATTATTATTATTTTTTGTAGCTGACAGTTGATAAACTGTTTAGCTCCGCACTTTTTAACCCAGCCGTCCAATCAATGGAGGAGGGGGGCGGGACAAACACCACACCGACCAATCATCCTACTCGCACAACAACTGAAAACAATAGAGAAGTTAATATTACTGATTACTGCATTTGCATATTCAGTAATATTCTTCAAAATGAGATACTAGTAATACGTTAGTGCCGTGGATATTCTACATCATAGAAACCAAACAGACAGCTGCTGGAAACCTTTTCAGTTACAGTCTATATAAACACTGTCACCAAACAAAGTGTTCTCTAGCGCCACCAGCTGGTCGTTTTCAGAAGTGCGCCTGACATTTTTCAGGTGGCTAAAAAGCTTTGGTGGACACGTTATTGAATATTTACGAGCGTTTGTGAATCCGGAGGAGAGTTTTCGGGAAGGTCTATTGATAGTTTTCAGTCACGAAGACTCGAAACATCCGTAGCACTGCAGCACAAGCGTCAATTAAATCTGTTTCACAGCCGCAAATATTTAGATCACGTCTCAAAAGAATAAAACAAAGGTATTTCTGAACAAAATGCAAGTTTTGGCCATTTGCAATCCATATTAAGCAATATTTCAATCATAAACAGTGCGACAAAACGGCCTTAAAATATTTAAAACCGTAATATTAAAAGATCAAATTCAGTATTCGCCATATTAATGATGCATAGTTTACATGATGAGGCCGTGAATATGAACCTTCAGTGTTTTCCTTCTAATGGTTTTCTATGGGAAGCATTTAATGTTAAACTTTGCACATTGTGTTTATATTCTGGGTTCATCTTCGTGCCTGTACAAACTATACATCATTAATAAGGTGTCCACTGAATCTCGCCTTTTAATATCTGTGTTTACTACTTAATGCAATCTGTGTATAAGCAGCTGTCGGTCAGTGGAGCAAAGCTTGGTTGGGCGCTCCTATAAGAGTGTGACGTCACGTGAACACTATCAATATGTGAATAGAAGCCTACAGTTCATCATCATATCGATTACTGTTTTGATGAGTTTTTGGAGCATGTAAGTTTTGGTTTACCTTGCCATTAGTGTTTGGTGCTGCGTCGGAGCTGTGATTGACTTCTGCTGATCCACCAATCATCACCTTCTTCTGCATGCTCTGCTCCTTGAGAAACACCAGCTATAACAGCACAGAGACAAGCGTTTACCCACAGAGACATTGTTATTAGGGCTGAAACCGTTAGTCGACATTATCAAAAAATTGACATTTTTTTATGTCGTTTAATCTCATTTGACCTAATGTAAGGAGCTGCAGTAACACGGTTTGACCAGAGTGGCGCTGTAGCGCAAGACTAATTAAACCCTTCTGGATGCAATTCAAGAGAAGCATACGCTGCTCTGTATATACACACATTTAATAACGAAATAAACAACAAAAATGACAGCGGTGAGAAAACAGCAGTTAAGAAAGCATCTGATCGTAGCGATGTGGATATGTTTGCATGAGCTCTGCAATCAGCACTCCAGTCACGTTTATTTATATAGCGCTTTATACAATATATTATATAGCGCTTTATACGAGAGCTTGATTTAAAGCAAGCAGCTTTACAGTATTAGACATTAAAAAAGATGCTTTCACTTGGTTTTCTGTTATAAAGCAGATATCCATGTGTAGAGCTAGCTAATGAAGGCAAAAGACAAAAAAAAAAGAGTATTATTGCCTTAATTTATACAAAAATAAAATGTCTTTTGTTCTAAAATCACTTTTATTCTGTTCACATCCATATGACTTACTAGGAGATGTTAGGCAGAATTATGAGTTGTTTTTCATTTAGTTAATTAAAGCACTGATTTTCTTGTTTACACTAAGGATCTTTGGGGTCAATATGACCCCAGGAATTGATCGAGTAATTGTAAAAAATATATACATTTTTAATGATACAAATAATATATCATTTTTTTTGTTTACTTCCCATCTATACATTAATGCTGTGTTTTGGGAGATATGAAGTACTTTTGTACCCGTTTACCACAAAATTCCTCAACCACACCATTAGCTTGCGTGTAAAATATCACATTTTTATGAAAAAATCACATAAATGATGATCTAAATTTAATTTAAGTTGTTTCTGGATATTGATCTAGATGTTAGGTGTTGAATTCTGCCATCTGCTGGTTAGAGATAAACCTGCAAGGATTGCAGTCTAGGAAATAAATCATTTTGACCAGCAGAGGGCCAACTGCTCATATCACTACTTTAGTGATACATTTTGTGAATTTATGTATATATAAACATTAGAAAAGACATTAAAAATAAATATTATTTCAAATAGTAGAATTTGATGCATTTTGAAATGTCTGTTTTTACAAAATGCCACAGAAATTTGACAGAAAAATGCAACATAAGACACACCTAAAGGACAAGACTTAAGAGTCAGATTGTAGTTGCATATTATTGATTTTAATGAACCAAGTATATGAATTAACTTTAGAAAGTAGAAGAAATTAAATAACTAATATGTAAATAAAACATAATTCACGTGCATGAATTAGGTGTGTGTGTGCGTGCATGCATGTGCATGAATGTGTGTGTGTGTGTGAGAGAGTGAGCATGTCTTTTCTACATTGCATTTGTGCTCTAGTACCAGGCCTTCTTTTCTGTGTGGAAATTTCCATATTTATTGATTTTTTTTGGGGACAAAAAAAAAAAAAAAAAAAAAAAAAAGATTTTTTCGCATTTCCCATTCATTTTCAATATTAATGTAGAAAAGTAACAAAATCTTATTCCACTGAGATGAAGGGAACCATATTTTTTAACTAAGGAGAAGTTGATTGGGGTCATATTGACCCCAAAGCACTTATAAGGGTTAAATGGTGAATGAGAGTGTCAAAATATATTTATTAGAATAAAAAAAATATATATATTTATATATTTTTTTTTTATACTTAATATATTTATATATATTTATAATTTTTTATATTTTTCTAATATAAACCTATGTAATTTCTGAATTATTAATTATGTGAATTGTGAAATTAGCATCATGTGTCTGCATGTTATTATCTTATATTGTGTAGTGATGTTAAATGTATCTGAATAAATAAAAAATAACTATAACAATTGTACAATAGTTATATAATTGTTTGAAATTTTCAAAAGCTGATTGCCTTATATTAATTAGTTAGAATATTTGTAACAATTTTCACTATTAATAAAAGCTGAATAATACAACAAACCTACGATTAGTTGATTAATCGTTGTAATAATCGTTAGATCGATTGATTATGAACACAATGGTTTGTTGCAGCTCTAATGGTTCTAACACGGACTGTTCTCGGAGGCTGTGATTGGTCCGGTCTCACCTCTTTATGAGCGGCTGTGAGCTGCTCCTCCAGCATGCTGCATCTCTCCAGAGCCACACGCAGACGCTCTCTCACCTGAAACAAGCACGCCACACTTAAAGCACATCCCAAACACGCCAGCGGCACACACGTCAAGACAGTACCTTCTCATCCAGGGCTTTGTGGTGCTCGAAGAGAGATTTGAGCGCCTTGAGCACCTCCACCTCACTGGAGACGCCGGCGGGAGACTGAGCCTGACGCTTGACCACGGTCATCCTCAGCGAACGCTCGTGACGAGACACCAGACACTCCAGATGCTCCAGCAACAACTGAGATCACAACACAACACAGATCACGCTCAGACTGACATCAAACCAAAGAGAACATCATCATCATATCAGCCTTGAGATCAAGAACCATGGATCCTTTCATCATCAGAAATCCTCCAAAGTTTTTATATTTTCATTTTAAAATCTATGCTTTGTAATATATGTGTCCCTGGAGCACAAAAGCAGTCATAAGTAACACAGGTATATTTGTAGCAATAGACAACAATACATTGTATGGCTCAAAATTATACATTTTCTTTTATGCCAAAAATCATTAGGATCTTAAAGGGGTAGTTCACTTTGAAATTAAAATGTGGTATCTATCAGCTTACCCCAAGGGCATCCAAGATGTAAGTGTCTTTTTTTCTTCAGTAGATCCAATTTTGATGTTTTTAGGTCAAACCGTTCTAGTCTGTCAGTCATATAATGGCAGATATAGGTCACTGTCTCTATAAGAGGGAAAAATAACATGCACAGAGAAATCCAAATGAAACAATTCCCCATCGTAACTACACATTGATGGCCTAAGACACGAAACGAGCGGTTTGTGTGAGAAAACGAACAGTATTTATATCGTTTTTTACCTCTTGTACACAACCATGTCCAAGTGATCTGAGTGCACACACATCCCGCCGAGATGCTCGCTTCCGCCTTTGAACGCGCACGTGACTTCCGGCGCTTGCACAGACTAAGCCAGAGCGCGCGCACACACACGTCACACACCGGATGTGTGTGTGCACTCAGATCACTTGGACATGGTTGTGTACAAGAGGTAAAAAACGATATAAATACTGTTCGTTTTCTCACACAAACCGCTCGTTTCGTGTCTTAGGCCATCAATGTGTAGTTACGATGGGGAAATGTTTCATTTGGATTTCTCTGTGCATGTTCTTTTTCCCTCTTATAGAGACAGTGACCTATACCTGCCATTATATGACTGACAGACTAGAACGGTTTGACCTAAATTGGATCTACTGAAGAAAAAAAGACACCTACATCTTGGATGCCCTTGGAGTAAGCTGATAGATACCTCATTTTAATTTCAAAGTGAACTATACCTTTAACATAAATGGTTCATAGAGCATTATTTTTGGTGTATACTAGTCATCTGTAAATATTTGTATTTCCTCAGGGTTTGTTTTTATTGATTTTCTTGAAGTGACCTCTAAACAACACGTACACAAGCAACTTTGTTTATGCCCTCGAGAAACTATTGACATGCGTATGGGAATGTTTTGCATGCTTACACATTACAATTTCTAGTTTTATATAACCTACTACCTTTGTGTATCACAGCCATCTTACTATGAATAAAACAAGAGCATGGATGCACATGAATTATCATATCTATTTGCTCAAAATTTGGCTTTTTTTACGCTAGTACCTCTAATATCAAGGCATAATTTCCAAAATGTACTGTATTGTAATCTACTGTAAAAAAGTGTTTAAAATGTGGCTTTTGTTAAAGGGGGGGTACAATGCTGTTTCATGCATTCAGAGTTGTTTACACTGGTAAAGAGTTGGATTCTCATGCTTAGCATGGACAACGTTTAAAAAAAAAAAAAATGTGGACGTATAACAGTATTTCTGTGCAAAAATCTCACTTCCGTTCGTACAAGTTTCGGAGAGTTTTTTTCGATCCTTATTCTTGATGACGTAAACGACGGTGGAACTCCTTATATGGGCATTTCTCCGGAAACACCCCCTGCACGCATCGACCGGAGCGAGAGCAGCCAATCAACACGCTTCAATCGGCAGCGCTGCACGGGACTCGCTCGGAAGAACGTCTCTAAAGAAGTGTGTTTTGGTTGTGAGGGAAAGATAACTTGTTCAGCTTCCCAAAACAACCCAGCGTTACGTGAACAGTGGATATAGTTTGTTTTTCCGGGCAGCAATGGAGTTTCTCAAGTGTTTTGTTGACGAACGTTTTATAAACAAGGCCCCATTCGCGCTGGATTTGCACATGGTTAATACTGAAAGATGGAGCGGTCCCAGCTATAAAAGATCCGGTCATGCAGATGGTGAGTGAAACAGCATCAAATGTCTGTGTTTTGTTGGCGATCGGAGCAAGTGCTCGTCACTCTTTAGCTCCGCCCACGACACGCCTTCACTCTTTAGCTCCGCCCACACGGCACACCTCCACTCTTTAGCTCCGCCCACACGGCACGCCTCCAGGAGCTCGGCTTTTTTCAGAGAGAATCGTAAATCTGTATCTTTCTTTTATAAATATGATAAAACAAGACTTTTTGGAGATATGAAGGATGCAGTACTACTCTATAGGTACTCAAGATTAACATGAGATTGGGTGAAACTGTGTGCGTTAGGTCCCCTTTAAGGCACTATGCCATATTTCAAGGACTTAGGTCTCTTTAACGCATACTTTGTAACCCAGAATGCTTATAACCTGCAATTTTGCACAATAAAAAAGTGCACCTTGAATTCATCCAGTCATATTTTGAGGTGAATTTTCAATAAATTCTTAATTTTGTATTACAAAAAAACGAAATATGGGCAAAAGTCTGGAAACACAAATACTTTTCCATACTCTGCTTTCTTTTTTCCATACATTTCCAGACCTGGAAAATACTTAAATCAAATTCCATACCTTCCCAAACCCCGTAGGAACCCTGGTCCTATCATAACAAACCATACATCAATGGAAAGCTATGTATTCAGCTTTCAGATGATGCATACATCTCAATAAAAATACATTGACCCTTATGAGTGGTTTTGTGCTCCAGGGTGTGAGTGTGTTTCTAATACAGCGTCTGTGGGGCAGTAAATGACATCGTTCTCTCTTCTGACCGCAGTTATGAGTCTCAGAAAGTCGTGAAAACACATGAGAGTTTCGTTGGGTATCTGAGCAAATAGGAATGCAAAAACATATTTGTGGCCGTCTCCCATTCACTGCTATAGAAGTCTCCCCAACTATGACGACGTCCTCTATTGAGGAAATGTGAAAAGGTCCATTACTGTGATGATGAGACTAAAATCAGTGCTATTAATGACTGCATATTCATGACAACTGCTAACAGACTTTTGTGGCAAATGAGGAAAAAAAGATAATGGTGCTAATTCACTGAATGAATAACAGTGGCTGTGATGATCCAGAACACTATATGCAAAGAAGCTGCACTACTTTCGTCTTTGTTTAAAGCAAAAAAAATCAAGTTTGATTGTATGGATCGTATAAAAATAAAAAAAAGTGTACATGTAAGCAGTGTTGGGTTCGTTACTCAAATAATGTAATATATTACTCATTACTAGTTACTCCATTCAAAAGTAACATTGTTACTTTCTGTCAGCAGTAATTAGTTACATTGTTTCTTCACGCCTCACAGAAGTTGTAACAGTGTATCTTCCACATAAATGTTACTAATAACATATTTCTGCTTCATCATTTGACCAAAATCCACATTATTAGTTATTACAAACACTCAATAATTAACAGTGACATTCAAGTAGAAGTGTTGTATTAATCTCATTAATGTGTAGCTTGAAGCTAATTGTAATTTCTCCGTTACACATATACGATTATATTTATGTATTTGATCAAATCACATAAGTTTGTAAGAAACTGTTTAATTTTCCAAAAAGATTTTTAATTGTAGTAATATAATGTAGCACGTGCTGATCAGAGCGATGTAACGCAGGAGTAAAGTAACACACAACAGTGTTCAGATCATGTGATAATTATGAAAATAATCTATGAATTATTATCTATGATTTTGAATCAGCAGGTCGAGGTGTCAAAAGTAACTAAGCTGTTTTATGGATGGTAACTGAAATCGTATTAGTAATTAGTTACAGCAAAAAGTAATATTATTACAGTAACTAAGTTACAGTAACTAGTCACTGCTTGTAAGTAAGTGTCTGAGAACTCACGCGTGTGTTGTTTCTTTCTGCTTTCAGCTCTGCGATCTCCTCCTCTCGCTCCAGCAGCTGCTCACGACACATATTCACTTCCTTCGTAAGAGCGGCAAACTCCTTCAGCGCCATGAAACACAACAAAACATGCTTTTAAAGAGGATTCTGCTTAAAGTGACACGCTGTGATCGACACAAACAGCACTCGGTGGAATCGGTCGGTCAGTAAGACGGCGCTCACGGACCGTCTCACAGTAATGTCACCTACGCTTTGGGAAAACTAGGTTATTAAAGGAACAAAAGGCTGTTTAAATTGCGTTAGGTCTATATTCAGGGATGCACATGTGTTTTAATATATAAGCACCTGGAGATTTGGTTTGGTCCTGACACTGCACACATAGTGTGACACATTAAATATAAATATATATAAAAATAAAATAAAAATTGTTTTAAATAAAATAAACAAAATAATAAAGTGTGATAATACTATTTTATTTTTAAATAAAAAGTGAGTATTAAATAAAAAAATACAATTATTTTAGATTAACCTTAAAAATAAAATGCTAATATTTACTTTATTATTAAGCATTTTTTTTATGCATTCAAATAATTAGACGCTAAAACACAGAATTTGGTAACAACCATAAGGTGAGAAAAAATAAACATTTCATACGGCCCTAAACATGTCATTTTTAGTTACTCTTTTAAGAAATTAATGTTAAATTGTATAAGTTTCATGAGTTTAATTAATTAGACATACTTTTTGATTAATACAATTTCATTTGCCATTAAAACGGAAAATAACAGAATTTAGAAAAAAATAAATCTGAATTCATAGGGCCCTAGTTAGGGGTTGAGCAGCGGTTGGACAGACACAGATGTGAGCAGCAGTTACCTGCGGCAGGGCGCTGTTCAGCTGTCTCTGCAGCGAGTCTCTCTCGTGGCTGATCTCGTGCAGCTTGCTCTGCGTCACACACAGGTTCTCCTGCGTCTCTCGGAGCGTGTCCAGCAGTCGGTCTCGCTCCTCCAGCATAGACACCATCAGAGACTCAAAGTGGCCCTCGGAGTCCGTCTGCACGGGAGAGCCGGAGCCCAGAGGGCCTCCGTTACTGCCGACCTCCGCCTCGCTGATGGTGGGCATCACCTCGCACATCATCTACACACAGACAGCACAGCGTTACCACAGACACAGACCAGAAGCTCTGGACTAGACGTCTAGACTTTACTAGTTACAAAGACTCTTTGAAGACTGTTACTAACTAAACAGTCACTTTAGAACTAGTAACAGACGTTGCGTCATTACCGAGTAGTTACTGGACAGAGAGAGAGAGAGAGCGAGAGAAAGCGGAGAGCGAGAGAGACAGAGAAGAGCGAAGAAAGAGAGAGAGCGAGAGAGAAAGCGAAAGAGAGAGAGAGGAGAGAGCGAGCGATGGAGAGAAAGCGAGCGAGAGAGAGAGAGAGAGAGAGTGAGAGCGAGAGAGAGAGAGCGAGAGAGCGAGAGAGAAAGAGAGAGAGAGAGAGAGAGAGCGAGAGAGAGCGAGAGAGAGTGAGAGCGAGAGAGAGAGAGAGCGCGAGAGAGAGAGAGAAAGAGAGCAAGTGTTGTGTGAGAGAATACAAGAGAGAGAGCGAGAGAGAAAGAGAGAGAGCGAGAGAGAGCGAGAGGAGAGAATAACTGAGAGAAGAGAGAGAGAGAGAGCGAGCGAGCGAGCGAGCGAGAGAGAGAGAAGAGCGAGAGAGAGAGAGAGAGCGAGAGCGAGAGAGCGAGAGAGCGAGAGAGAGCAGGAACCAGAGACGAGAACCAGAAAGGAGAGTGAGAGCGAGCGAGAATAGAGAGGATCGAGAGAGCCAGTAGAGAAAGAACCAGTAGAGAGAGAGAGAGAGAGATTAGACGAGTAACAGACGAGAAGATCAGAGCGAGAGAGAGACCAGAGACAGAACCAGTAACGCGAGCCTGAAGATCAGATCGTTTTGACAAAACCAGTAACAGACAGAATTGCCCACTATGTTTTTATTATGGTTTGTTTGCTGTAGTGGCTGTTAGGATGAGACAGAAGATCAGATCAATAATTTGTAACAGACCATCAGTAACATTTAATGAACGAGACTACCAGTAACAGACAGAAGATCAGAGCCAGAGAGGAGGAGATCAGGGTAACAGAGAGACAGAGGGAAGACAGACCAGTAAGAAAGAAGAGCGAATCAGAGAAGAAGATCAGTAACAGAAAGAGACAGAGGATCGAGACCAGTAACAGACAGAAGATCAAGAACCAGTAACAGACAGAGCGAGACCGATTGAACAGACAGAGAGATCAGATAACAGACAGATAGAGACCAGTAACAGAGAGAGACAGACAGAGCCTGCAAGATCAGTAACAGTGAAAACATGACAAACAGACAGTCACACTGGGATCAGACCAGTTTGATCCAGTTAACAGACCCCACTATGTTTTTATCAGTAACAGTGTTTGTTTGCAGTGGCAGCCTGAAGATCAATCAGTAACAGACAGAAGATTAGACCAGTAACTGAAGACAGAAGATCAGAACCATAATACGATCAGACCGAAGATCTGTAACAGACAATAACAGAACCAGTCAGACCAGCAGTAACTGAAGATCAGTAACAGTTAAATAATTTGGTTAACGTTGATGTAGTGTCAGGAACAGTAACAGACAGACGTCAGATAAAGAGTAACTTTAGACAGATACAGACCATAACAGCTGATAGAAGATCATAACCAGACCAGACAGCAGAAGATCGCAGTAACAGAACAGAACAGTAACAGAACAGAAGATCAGACCATAAACAGACAGAACCAGTAACAACAGAACGAGATCACCAGACCAGCAATAGAAGAGGATCAGACCAGTAACAGGACAGAGGATCCAGTAACAGACAGAACCAGTAACCAGACAGAACCAGTAACAGCCTGAACCAGTACAGCCTGAGATCAAGATCAGTAACAGACAAAACCAGTAACAGACAGAAGATTAGATCAGTGACAGACTGAAACAATAACAGACAGAACCAGACAGAACCAGTAACAGACTGAAGATCAGCTCAGAACAGACATAACAGACAGAAACCAGTCAGACTGAAGATCAGTAACAGACAGAAGATAACAGTAACAGACAGAGATCAGACCAGACCAGTAACATCAACAACAGTCAGACCAATAACAGACAGCTCATCAGTAACAGACAGAACAAACCAATAACAGTAACAGACAGAAGATCAGACCAGCAACAGACAGAAGATCAGACCAGTAACAGACAGAAGATCAGTAACAGACAGAAGATCAGACCAGTAACAGACAGAAGCTCAATCAAACAGAAGCTCAGTGACCAATGAGAACCAATAACAGTAACCCAGTAACAGCCTGAAGATCAGATCAGTAACAGACAGAAGCTCAGTACCACAGTACTGAAGATCAGTAACCAGAACCAGTCAGAACCAACAACAGATCAGTCAGTAACAGACTGAGATCATCAGTACCAATAACAGGAACAAGCAGACCAATAACAGACTGAAGTGAAGTAACAGACAGAAGATTAGACAGTAACAGACAGTCAGATTAAGAATTTCAGTACCAGCACACAGAAGATCAGACCAGTAACAACAGAAGTCAGACCAGTCAGTAACAGACAGAAGATCAGACCAGCAATAGACTGAATTTCAGACCAGTAACAGACAGAAGATCAGACCAGTAACAGACAGAAGATCAGACCAGTACAGTAACAATCAGTAACTCAGACAGAAGATCAGTAACAGAAGCTCAACCGCAACAGAAAGAAGATCAGTAACAGACAGAAGATCAGAACCAAACAGACAGATCAGAACAGACAGAAGATCAGCTAACAGACAGAAGATGAGACGAGTAACAGACAGAAGATCATCAGACCAGCACACAGACAGAAGATGAAGATCAGACCAGTAACAGACAGAAGATCAGACCAGTAACAGACAGAAGATAAGACCAGTAACAGACAGAAGATCAGACCAGTAACAGACTGAAGATCAGACCAGTGACAGACTGAAGATCAGACCAGTAACAGACAGAAGCTCAGACCAGTAACAGACAGAAGCTCAGACCAGTAACAGACAGAAGATCAGACATAATAGACTGAATTAACAGACAGAAGCCAGACCAGTGACATAAGATCTGACCATTTCAGACCAGACCAGTAACAGACAGAACCAACAGACAGAAGATCAGACCCAATTTCAGTAACCTGTACACAGAAGATTAGACAGTAACAGACAGAAGCTCAGACCAGTAACAGACACCAGTAACAGACAGAATATCAGTATCAGAAGATCAGAAGCAGTGAACAGACAGAAGATCAGACCAGTAACATACAGATCAGACCAGTAACAGACAGAACCAGTAACAGCCTGAACCAGTAACAGACTAAGTAACAGACAGAAGATCAGACCAGCAACTGAGGAAGATCCAGCAACAGACAGAAGATCAGACCAGTATTTAAGATAACAGATCAGATAACAGACAGACAAGCAGAACCAGTAACAGCCTGAAGATTAGACCAGTAACAGATCCAGTAACCAGTAACAGACTGAACAGACGAAGATCCAGTAACAGCCTGACAGTAAACAGACAGAAGATAACAGTGACAGAAGATTAGACCAGAACCAGTAAAGACTAACAGAAGATGATTAGATCAGTAACCAGTAACAGACAGAAGATTAGACCAGTAACATAACAAGACCAGTAACACCAAACAGACAGAAGATTAGACCAAACGGACAGAAGATTAGATCTAACAGAAGATTAGACCAGTGACAGACAGACCATAAGACCAGTAACGGACAGTAACGGACAGAAGATCAGACTGATGATTAGATCCGGACAGAACCAGTGGACATGATTAGATCACTGAAGATCATACCAGTGACATAAACACTGAAGATCAGACCAGTAACAACATAAGACCATTAGTAACAGACTGAAGATCAGTAACGGACAGAACCAGTGACGGACTGAAGATTAGAAGATCAGATCAGTAACGGAACAGAAGAAGAACGGATCCAGTTTAGTGATCAGACTGAAGATTAGACCAGTAACGGACAGAACCAGTAACGGACAGATGATTAGACCAGTAACGGACAGAAGATTAGATCAGTAACAGACAGAAGATTAGACCAGTAACAGACAGAAGATTAGACCAGTAACGGACAGAACCAGTAACAGACTGATGATTAGATCAGTAACAGACTGATGATTAGATCAGTAACGGACAGAACCAGTAACGGACTGATGATTAGATCAGTAACGGACGGATTAGATCAGTAACCAGTAACGGAAGATGATTAGTAACGGATTAGACAGAAGATTAGATCAATAATCAGACTGATGAACGCTCAGTATTAGATCCGTAATCAGACAGACGATCAGATACCAGTAAACCAGACGGAAGCCAGACCAATTAATTAGTAACAGCTTAGATCAGTCGGACGAAGCTCCATAACAAACCAGTAACGGACAGAACCAGCTCAGACCAGTAACGGACTGATGATTAGATTAGTAATGGACAGAACCAAACAGACAGAAGATCAGACCAGTAACCAGTAACGGACTGATGATTAGATCAGTAAACAGACAGACGGATCAGACCAGAAACCAGTAACAGACAGACGATCAGTACAGAACCAGTAACACACAGAAGATCAGACCAATCAACCAAAAAACAGACTGATGATTAGCTCAGACCAGTTAAACAGAAATTCAGTAACGGACTGATGATTAGATCAATAACAGACAGAAGATCAGACCAGTAACAGACAGAAGATCAGACCAGTAACAGACAGAAGATCAGACAAGAACAGACAGAAGCTCAGACCAGTAACAGACAGAAGCTCAGACCAGTAACAGACAGAAGATCAGACCAGTAACAGACAGAAGATCAGACCAGTAACAGACAGAAGATCAGACCAGTAACAGACCGAAGATCAGACCAATAACAGACAGAAGCTCAGACCAATTAGACAGAAGCTCAATAACAGACAGACATCAGCTCACCGAAGATTAGACAGAAGATCAGTAACGGACAGAAGATTAGATCAGTAACAGACTGATGATTAGATTACTGATCAGACAGAACATTAGATCAGTAACAGACATCAGATTAGACAGAAGATTAGATCGATCAGACCGAAGATCAGAACAATAACAGACTGATGATTAGCTTAGTAACGGACTGATGATTAGATCCAGTAACAGACAGCTTAGATCAGTAACAGACTGATGATTAGATTAGTAACGGACAATAACAGAACCAGTCAGACGGACTGTAAGATTAGACCAGTACACAAGATCAGACCAATGATGATTAGATCAGTAACGGACTCAGAACCAGTAACGGACTGATGATTAGATCCGAAGTATCAGACAGAAGATAACGTAACAGACATTAGAACCAGTAACAGAAGAGTATAAACGGACAGAACCAGTAACGGACTGTCAATCACAGACGGACTGGAAGCAGAAGATTAGATCAGTAACAGACAGAAGATTAGACCAGTAACGGACAGAACCAGTAACGGACTGATGATTAGATCAGTAACAGACAGAAGATCAGACCAGTAACAGACAGAAGATTAGACCAGTAACAGACAGAAGATTAGACCAGTAACAGACAGAAGATTAGACCAGTAACGGACAGAACCAGTAACAACAGAAGATCTGATGACCAGTGACAGACAGAAGATAACAGACAGAAGATTAGATCAGTGACAACGGACTGAAGCTCAGTACCATGTGACAGACAGAAGCTAACAACCAATAACAGATCTCATCAGACCAGTCAGACCAATAACAGGACAGAACCAGTATCTCAGAAGCTCAGAGACTGAAGTATCTGACAGTACAGACAGAAGCTTAGATCAGTAACAGACTGATGATCAGACCAGTAACAGATCATAACAGACAGAAGCTCAGAACCAGGAAGCAGTAACCAGTGACAGACGGATCTGATGATTAACCAGTATCTCAGACCAGTAACAGACAGAAGATTAGATCTCAGACCAGTGACAGACTGAAGATCAGACCAGTAACCAGTGACAGATCTGAAGATCAGACCATAACAGTGACTGATGCTCAGACCAGTTAGATCTCAGACCAGTGACAGACAGAAGCTGATGATTAGTAACAGACAGAAGCTTAGTATCAGAACCAGTAACGGAAGAAGCTGATGATTAGATCATGACAGACTGAAGATCTGAAGATCAGCTAACACAGATCAGACCAATCAGACGGAACTGATGCTTAGATCCAGTAACAGACTGTATGATTAGACAGAAGATTAGTGACCAGTAACAGACAGCTCAGACCAGTGACAGACAGAAGCTCAACAGATCGATCAGACCGAAGATCAGACCAATAACAGACTGATGCTTAGATCAGTAACGGACTGATGTAACGGACTTAGATCATAACGGACAAACTCAGCTCACCAGTGACAGATCTCAGAACAGACTGATGATTAGATCTCAGACCAGTAACAGACTGATGATTAGATCGATCAGACCAATAACAGACAGACGAAGATTAGATCAGTGAAGATCAGACCATGTATTACAGACAGAAGCTTAGATCAGTAACGGACTGATGATTAGATCTGTATGGACAGAACCAGTTAGATCAGTAACAGACAGAAGATTAGTAACAGACAGAAGATTAGATCAGTAACAGACAGAAGATTAGTATCAGAAGATTAGATCAGTAACAGACAGCTCAGACCAGTGACAGATCTGATCAGACCAGTAACAGACAGATTAGCAGAAGATCAGACCAGTCAAGTAATCAGACCAGGAACAGACACCAATAACAGACAGACGATCAGACGATCTGTGTATTAGATAACAGTAACAGACTGATGATTAGATCAGTAACAGACTGATGCAATTAGATCAGACAGAAGCTCAGAGGAACTTAGATCAATAACAGACTGAAGATGATTAGAACCAAAATAACAGGACAGAACCGGTAACAGACTGATGCTTAGATAACAGTAACAGTAACAGACAGAAGCTCAGACCAGTAACAGATCGATCAGACCAATAACAGACTGACGATCAGATTAGATAACAGACAGAAGATTAGATCCAGTAACAGACAGAGGAGACCAGTTAAGATCGATCAGACCGAAGATCAGACCAATAACAGACAGAACCAGAGGATCAGACGGAACTGATGATTACCAGTAACGGACTGATGATTAGTAACAGACAGACAGAAGATCAGACCAGTAACAGACTGATGAACCAGTAACGGATTAGATGTATTAGAAGTAACAGATTAGACCAGTAATCAGTAACAGGACAGAACCCAGACAGAAGATTAGACAGTAACGGACGGACTGTATGTATTAGATAACGGACTGTAACACAGAAGATGTATTACCAGTAACAGACAGAACCAGTAACGGACTGTGATGATTAGATCAGTAACAGACAGAAGATTAGACCAGTAACAGACAGAACCAGTAACGGATTAGACTGTAACAGATTAGATCAGTACAGACAGAAGATCAGATCAGTAACAGACAGAACCAGTAACAGACAGAACCAGTAACAGACAGAAGATCAGACCAGTAACAGACAGAAGATTAGACCAGTAACGGACAGAACCAGTAACAGACAGAAGATTAGATCAGTAACGGACAGAACCAGTAACAGACAGAAGATTAGACCAGTAACAGACAGAACCAGTAACGGACTGATGATTAGATCAGTAACAGACAGAAGATCAGACCAGTAACAGACAGAACCAGTAACAGACAGAAGATCAGACCAGTAACAGACAGAAGATTAGATCCAGTAACAGACAGATGATTAGATCAGTAACAGACAGATGATTAGATCAGTAACAGACAGAACCAGTAACGGACTGATGATTAGATCAGTAACAGACAGAAGATTAGATCAGTAACAGACAGAAGATTAGACCAGTAACAGACAGAACCAGTAACAGACAGAACCAGTAACAGACAGAAGATTAGACCAGTAACAGACAGAAGATCAGATCAGTAACAGACAGATGATTAGATCAGTAACAGACAGAACCAGTAACAGGACAGATGATTAGATCAGTAACAGACAGAAGATTAGATCAGTAACAGACAGAAGATTAGACCAGTAACAGACAGAAGATTAGACCAGTAACAGACAGAAGATTAGACCAGTAACAGACAGAAGATTAGATCAGTAACAGACAGAACCAGTAACGGACTGATGATTAGATCAGTAACAGACAGAACCAGTAACGGACTGATGATTAGATCAGTAACAGACAGAAGATCAGACCAGTAACAGACAGAACCAGTAACAGACAGAACCAGTAACAGACAGAAGATTAGACCAGTAACAGACAGAACCAGTAACGGACTGATGATTAGACCAGTAACAGACAGAAGATCAGACAACAGACAGAACCAGTAACAGACAGAAGATCAGACCAGTAACAGACAGAACCAGTAACAGACAGAAGACCAGTAACAGACAGAACCAGTAACAGACAGAACCAGTAACAGACAGAACCAGTAACGTTACAGGGGTTTATTTACCTTGATTCAGAGCAGGTTTGTTTCTCCTCTTCTCTACTGTGTCCAGTTCAATCACAACTAAGTTAACACATTTAAAATATCAACAACGACGCAAATTGTTCGTCAAGCCATTAAACTTTACGACATGAGTAAAATGAGTTACGAATCTCTTTCAAAAATATCTGACGAAGAATAAGCGAAAAAATAAAGAAAACAAACGAGGCCTTTATAATGAGTGAGAAACATCACTCATTACTAGAGATCTGAGTCTTAAGTGATGGAGAAGACATCACTGATCAATCAAAGACTTCTCACTGCCATTCATACACTCAAATATACATAGAAATCATATAAATACCAAAATACTCATATATAAATAAACTCCAATAGCGGCCTGCGCTAGTTAGCATTAGCAGCTAAGGTAAGAGTAATCACAATTATCCTCAAGCAAGCGCAGGAATAAATCAACTTTATCCTTTAAAAGAAACACGTAAAGCCGATGTTTGATGACGTGTTGTACTATTAAAATATAAATTATCGAAACGCGTTTATTAGAGTGAATTATTCTGACGCGTCACCATCTGATCCATGAGGAAAAACACCGGGATAAAAGTACAAATCCACCACTTTAAAAGCACAAAGCGTCCTTTAAACGACACTATCCGCTAGAGAAGTCTTTCGTCGGCCGGGTTGAGGTCGAAAAACAACAATTAATGCAAAAAAAAAGAGTTAAAACTAATTTTCCAGCGAGAGTTTGTCGCTGCTCCAGTTTCCTGCGCTCGCGAGAGGTGAGGACGTGCTGACGTCACGACGCCATACGCAAATCCCAGGCTGCTGACGTCACGACGCCATACACAAATCCCAGGAAGATACATCTGTTCTCTCGTGATAAACACTATTCTCGCAGATTCTTTATGTTATAACATTATCATAAATGCAAACATTGCATGCATCATGTAGATGATTTTGAGGAGTTTCGAGGTAAACTTCATTGTAGAGGGCGCAGCGACATCTCTGGACTGTTGATGATCCTTTAATAATTAAAGTTATATTTTTGACCTTTGTGTAAAATTAATTATTTATTTTAGTTTTAAAAAAATAATCAAAATGAACCGACACTAAACCAGAACTGTGTGTAACTAGTCGCTTGTTTTTTACATTACATTTTTCCAGACTTATTATAAAGAGGACAAAGAGACGAACACATTGAATTCGAATAATGTTTAATAATAAAATACAATCGAATAAAAAAGTCACCTCAGGCTGTTTCCACAGGTTTTGAGTTTGTAATTTAAAAAAAAAAAAATAATAATTTTAATAAAAAAATTAAAAATTTTTTTTGTAATTTTGAAAACACGTTTATTGATTCAAACAGTGTTTAAAAGCCATTTGATTCT
>CM049846.1:37884540-37904540 GCA_027422415.1 Schizothorax lantsangensis | reverse complement strand
AAAGGTTTTAATTAAACAATAAAAAGATTGGTTTTAATAACTGAAAAAGGGAAGTCGTGAAAGAGAGAAATAAAAAGCGGTTTGTGGTTTTGTTTGCGGTTATAAAGGTAGGTTTCAGGCTGGCATATGTTAGTTTTGGGGTGTGTAAATGTGATTCACGTCTGCTGTACCTTCAAAAGTTAGTTGATGCTGTGGCGGGAAGGGAGGCGTGGGCGTTTGCGGGCGATGGGGGGTAGGTGAGCGTGGTTCTACGTCTCTTTTTTCTTCTTCTTCTGCTGTTTTGTGTACGTTACATGCTGGGCGATGAAAACAGATAATAAATCACGCAGCGCAGCTCAAATCAGTGTTGAGGTAGAGCCGTCTTCACCTGTTTTTACAGACGCGATTATATGGTAAGTTGTTGTGTGTTAGCATGCTAAGTTAACTGCGCTTTTGTGAGTTGAGGTATAAGCGAATTATAGTGTTGTTGTTATTGGTGTGTTTATGTTTGCGTTAGTTAAAGTTTATGTAATAAGTCTGAGAAGTAATTTATTGAGAATTGTGTGAGCTACACGTGTTCATGTTAATAGTTTATTATAATTATTATTTAGTGAGTTTTTATAACAATCCGAGTCGTGTTATAACGTTAAGACCTCGTTTATTGTATTATTGATCATTAATAGGCTTATTGTAGTGTGTTAAATGTCTATGCAGTAATGCTTGTGTATATGAGAAAATGATATGTGATTTGAGTGAATATATTTGAGTAAAAGTGAGAATAAATCTCATATATGATAGTTTCATGTATGTCTGATGTATTTGTCATAAAATATGATAATGAGTAATGTACTTTTTTCATTGTTTTAACAACAATATTTCAATGTATAAGTTAGAGAGTTTATTTTGTTATTAGAGAGATTTTCATTCTACACACTGGGATTGTATTATGTTTCAGATTTGAGTGAAAGGAAATGGGATGTATGGGAAATATATTATTATGAGTTCATGACACGATGCTGTTTTTTGATACATGTCGTCGTTTCAGATGATTTGATTGTGCTATCGCACAATATGTCGTGTATGTTATTAATATATTTTATTATTTATTTAAAAATTTAGTTTATGTGTTGGAGGGTTGCAAAAATTATACAACTGTACTGATATCACAATGATCGCAGGAAAGGAATTATAGTAGTTTGGCATAATTTATTACTATTATTTCTATACAAAACTCTTATTAATGTATATTATTATTAATGTCATGTGGTGCAGAGCGTTTTATGACGAGTCATGGTTAGTTAGAAAACATCACGTGGTGGAACTCCATAAAACATAGCATTTGTAAATTAATAATTCATGATGCATTTAAAATATATATTGTTATTAAATCGATGGAAAAAACGAGTCGCATAAGAACGTGTTTTAATTTCTTTATCATGGACACAAATTATACTTTGACAGCATTAATTTTGTTTGTTTGTTTCTGAATCTGACGAAACATTTGTAATGTTTGATGTTGTATTAAAAAAGTTGGTTAATGTGTTATGAGCAGAGACATGAGTATAAACGAGTGTGTGTGTGTGTGTGAGAGAGAGTGTGAGAGAGTGTGTGAGTGTGTGTGTGAGTGAGAGAGAGAGTGTGAGAGAGTGTGGTGTGTGAGTGAGAGAGAGAGTGTGTGTGTGAGAGAGTGTGGTGGTGATGTGAGAGATGAGGAGAGTGTTGTGAGAGTGAGTGTGTGTGTGAGAGAGGTGTGTGTGAGTGATGTTGAGTGAGTGATAGTGTGTGTGTGAGAGTGAGAGTGTGTGTGTGAGGTGAGTAAGTGAGTGTTGTGTGGAGTGTGATGAGTTGAGAGTGTGTGAGAGAGGAGAGAGAGAGAGAGTGAGAGAGATGTGAGTGAGAGAGAGAGTGAGAGAGAGTGTGTTGTGAGAGTGGTGTGGTGTGTGAGGAGAGTGTGTGAAGAGAAGTGTGTGTGTGTTGGAGAGTGTGTGTTTTGTGTTGAAGTGTGTGTGAGTGAGAGAGAGAGATGAGTGTGTTGTGAGTGTTGTGAGAGAGAAGTGTGTGTGTGTTGTGTGTGAGAGAGAGTGTGTGTGAGAGAGTGTGTGTGTGTGTGTGTGTGTGAGTGAGGAGAGAGTGTGAGGAGTGTGAGAGAGAGAGAGTGTGTGTGAGTGAGCAGAGAGTGTTTGTGTGTGTGAGTGAGGAGAGTGAGAGAGTGTTTGTGTGGTTGTTTGTGTGTGTCGTGTGTGTGGTGTGTGTGTGTGTGTGTGACAAGTTGTGTGTAGTGTGTGTGTGGTGTTGTGTGAGAGTGAGAGAGAGTGTGTGTGTGTGTGTGTGAGTGAGTGTGTTTGTGTGGTGTGTGGAGAGTGTGAGTGAGATGTGTGTGTGAGTGGAGAGAGTGTGTGTGTGGAGAGAGAGTTGAGAGAGTGTATGTGTGTGAGTAGTGAGTGTGAGAGAGTGTGTGATTAGATAGTGAGTGTTGTGGTGTGAGCGAGAGAGAGAGTGTGAGAGAGTGTGTGTTGAGAGAGTGTGTTGTGTGTTGGAGTGAAGAGAGTGTGTGTGTGTGTGTGAGTGAGTGTGTGTGTGTGTGGTGAGTGAGAGAGAGAGAGAGTGTGTGTGTGAGAGTGTGTGTGTGTGTGTGTGTGAGAGAGTGTGTGGTGAGAGAGAGTGTGTGAGAGCTGTGTGTGTGTGTGTGGGTGGAGAGAGAGTGTGAGAGAGTGTGTGTGTGGTGAGAGAGTGGTGTGTGTGTGGAGAGTGTGTGAGAGTGGTGTGTGTGTGTTATGTAGTGCGCGAGAGTGTGTGTGAGAGTGTTGTGGGTGTGTGAGTGAGTGTGTGTGTGTGTGTGTGTATGTGCGAGTGTGGGTGTGAGAGAGAGTGTTGTGGTGTCAGTGATAGAGAGTGTTTGTGTGTGTCAGAGAGAGAGAGAGTGTTTGTGTGTGTGTGTCAGAGAGAGAGAGAGAGTGTTTGTGTGTGTGTGTGTGTGCAGTGTGGGATGTGAGAGAGAGTGTTTTTGTGTGTGTCACTCATGTTTGTCTCTGCAGCTTCAGTGTGGATTCGTTTAACTCTCTCCTGTTGTGTGTGTGTGTGTGTGTGGTGTGTGTGTGTGGTGGGGGGGGGGGGGTGTGAGAGAGAGTGTGTGTCTGTGGTGGTGTTGTGTGAGTGGTGTGTGTGTCAGAGAGGAGAGAATGTTTTGTGTGTGTGTGTCAGAGAGAGAGAGAGTGTTTGTGTGTGTGTGTGTGTGCGAGTGTGGGTGTGAGAGAGAGTGTTTGTGTGTGTGTGTCAGAGAGAGAGAGAGTGTTTGTGTGTGTGTGTATGTTTGTGTGTGTCACTCATGTTTGTCTCTGCAGCTTCAGTGTGGATTCGTTTACTCTCTTCCTGTGTGTGTGTGTGTGGTGTGTGGTGTGTGAGAGAGAGAGCGCGCTGTGATTGGTCGGTTCCTCCTCCTCCTCTCTCTCTCCATCATCAGCATCAGTCTGTCAGCTGCTGGCCGTTCGTTGGTTGGTTCATTCTCTCTCTGTCTCTCGGCTCGTGACGTGGCTGTGTGTTTGCTGAGCTTTTGTCTCGTCCTGGTCTGCAGCGCTCCGGATCGGATCGGCTCGGCGCTGGAGCTGGAGAGGCTGTGAGGGCCGCAGCTTTAATGCAGCGTGGCGGCGCAGCATCTGGCGCGGTTGGTTGCATTGTGCGTTGATGACCCCTGCTGTGTAGCGCTCACCCACCCCTCCCGCTCCCCTCTCTTTCTCCATCACAGCTCCTGGATCAGCCATGTTTGGCACCGAGTCCTCATGTAAGTAGCCCATCCTCCACCGCCGCTCTCTTTATCCTGCATGCATTGTGCTCTGTGTGTGTGTGCTGGATCTGATTCACCTCACACACACACACACCTGCTGTCGTCTGATAAACGCTCGCGCTCAGTTAGCATCGTTTGATGAGTTCGAGGCCTGCTCGCTGTGCTATGAGCGCTGTGTTATTCATCACGAGCGCTCTTGTGGAGACACGTCTGTGTTTGTGAGGCTGATGCTGCTCAGTGCATCATTTCAGGATTTCTGTTTTTAATTTTTGATCGGATCGATTCATTAGCAGAGAAGTAAATTAGCATCAGACCTGTTTGAATTGCCGCTCTGCTAAAAGATGAACTGAGGAGAAGAATCAACAGTGCATTAATGCCTCATAAACATCACAGAATGAAAGCACGGGTCTATTAATAAGAGCACTTTTGATATATGTGTACAGTATGATGAAAACACACAACATTCACAGGCCTTCAACTTTATTTAACCAGAGATTCGACAGAATATTGTGTCCCTGGAGCACAAAAGCAGTCATAAGTAACACAGGTATATTTGTAGCAATAACCAACAATACATTGTATGGCTCAAAATTATACATTTCTACCGTAAATATATCAAAACTTAATTATTGATTAGTAATATGCATTGCTAAGAACTTCATTTGAACAACTTTAAAGGTGATTTTCTCAATATTTTGATTTTTTTGCACCCTCAGATTCCAGATTTACAAATAGTTGTATCTCAGACAAATATTGTCCTATCATAACAACATATTTATTCAGCTTTCAGATGATGCATAAATCTAAATTTTAAAAAAATTGACACTTATGACTGGTTTTGTGCTCCAGGGTCACATATATATATGGTTCAGTGTGTTTCTGAGCACAGGCTTGACAGAACTCTCTTCTGCTCAGCAAGGCTGTGTTTATTTGATCAAAAATACAGTAAAACAGCCGTTTTCTATGTGAATATGTGTTAAACAGTAATTTATTTCTGTGATCAAAGCTGTATTTTCAGCATCATTACTGCAGTCTTCAGTGTCACATGATCTTCAGAAATCATAATAATATGCTGCTCAAGAAGCATTTATGATTATTATCAATGTTGAAAACAGTCGTGCTGCACGATATTTTTGTGGAAACTGTGATGGATTTTATTTTTCAGGATTCACAGATGAATAGAAAGATCAACAGAACAGCGTTTATTTGAAATATAAATATTTTGTAACTTTATAAATGTCTTTACTGGCACCTTTGATCAGTTTAATGTATCCTTGATGAATAAAAGTATAATTTTTTTTTAAAATCTAATGTACTGAGCCCATGTGGTTCTGATGTGATGGGTGGTTGATTACTGGATCGTCAGACTGGGCTGGTTTGAGCTGGACCGGTCAGACTGGGCTGGTTTGAGCTGGACCGGTCAGACTGGGCTGGTTTGAGCTGGACCGGTCAGACTGGGCTGGTTTGAGCTGGACCGGTCAGACTGGGCTGGTTTGTGCTGGACCGGTCAGACTGGGCTGGTTTGAGCTGGACCGGTCAGACTGGGCTGGTTTGAGCTGGACCGGTCAGACTGGGCTGGTTTGAGCTGGACAGGTCAGACTGGGCTGCGTTGAGCTGGACCGGTCAGACTGGGCTGGTTTGTGCTGGACCGGTCAGACTGGGCTGGTTTGAGCTGGACCGGTCAGACTGGGCTGGTTTGAGCTGGACCGGTCAGACCGGTCAGACGCTGGTTTGAGCTGGACCGGTCAGACTGGGCTGTGAGCTGGACCGGTCAGACTGGGCTGGTTTGAGTGTGGTGAGTGTGGTCTGTGTGGTGGCTGATGAATGGTGTGTCTGTGCTGGAGTGGCTCTCTCCGGTCTGAATGGAAGAGCGCAGCTGTGGTCAGACGGCCGCCGTGTGTTCGGCTCTCAGAACCATCACGTGATGACCGGTCGCTCTCACTGACTGAAAGGGAAAGTTCACACACAAATAAACATCCCATCATCATGCCTTTCCAAACCCATGAGGCTCTCTTTCTTCTGAGGAGCATCAGAGAAGAAGGAAGAGTAAATGATGACAGACGGATGATTTGGGTTTCTCTTTAAATTCTGTTCTGTTGATCTTTCTATTCATCTGTGAATCCTGAAAAATAAAATATATCACAGTTTCCACAAAAATATCGTGCAGCACGACTGTTTTCAACATTGATAATAATCATAAATGTTTCTTGAGCAGCATATTATTATGATTTCTGAAGATCATGTGACACTGAAGACTGCAGTAATGATGCTGAAAATACAGCTTTGATCACAGAAATAAATTACAGCTTAACACATATTCACATAGAAAACAGCTGATTTACATTAGAATAATATTTCACATTTTTTACTGTATTTTTGATCAAATAAACACAGCCTTGCTTCTTCAGATGCTGCTGGAATTATGGGAGACTCATAGAAAACAATGAAAAAACATTGATATAGATTTTGCTGAAACATTTCTTGTTTAAGATATTGTTATGAGAGCAGACTGTTGTGATGTAAATGTAATATAATTACTCATACAAGTTCATATTTAGTCTGTTTTTAACTTTTGTTTTACATAATGTTTGTATTTTAACAGCATGATGTATGGCACAAATCACACAGATGCATTCTGCTAACTAAATTAATGATTTAATTGATATTATTATTATTATTATTAGCTGACAGATGCGGTGATGTTTGCTCATCTCATTGACTTTTTAAAGTCTTCCCAGAATGCATCTGACAGGAAGTGCTCGACAGATCAGCTGATATCCTCACATGATATTCATGTTGTTTTCTGGCTAGTCGTATTTATTGGCGTTTGTGAAACAGGAAGTGATGTCGTGACACTCGTCATGATTGACCTACTCAGCCGTTGGTGAGCGTTAGATGAGCTCAATCTCAGTTTTACAGCTCACAGTGTTCTTCCAGCATTATAGAGCTGTACCAGATGACAATGAACATCATGTGCTGCCCCACCTCTCACCCCCCAACCCACCCACCACAAACATACCACCACCTCAACACTCCACACACCACAAACCACACCTCACCCTCCCCCACACACACACACACACACACCCACTCACTCCTCCTTCTCCAAACACACCACCCCCTCCCACCCACACACACACCACACACACACACCCCCTCTCACACACACCAACACCAACACACACACACCCCCCACTCACACACACACACACACACAACTCCCACCACACACCCCACACACACCCACCCACACACACACACAAACTCACTCACACTCCTACCACACAACACCCACACCCCTCACCCCACACCCACACACCAACACACCCCTCCACACCACACACACCACACACACACACCACACACACACACACACACCACCCCACACTCACTCCCACCCACACACACCACACACCCACTCACCACACCACACACACACCCACACACCCACTCACTCCACACTCACACACTCACTCACTCCCTCTCTCCCACTCACAACACCACACACACACTCACACACTCACACACACCCACTCACTCCACTCACCCACCACACACACACACACACACACACACACACACAACCACACACCCCACTCAACCACACACACCCACACACACCACACACCACACACACACACACACACACACACATCACACATTGGTTCTGATGTCTGTGTTGTCCATTCTTGTGTTTTCTACTACAACGTTTGTAGTGATATCACCTTCATTGTGAATTATCCCCTGGTGACGTTAGATGTCCATCTCAGCTCTTTAATGATCTCTTACTCATCTTCATCACTTAAACCTTCAACATTTAAATCCCTCCAACACACACACACTCACACTCGACCCACACACACACACACACACACTTACACAACCTCACCAACACACACACCCACACACACTCTCTCTCTCACCACACCCCACACACCCAAACAAACACCCCCACCCAACACCACCCCCACAAACACACTCTCTCTCACCCCCCCACCTCCACTCCCTCCACATAGACACAGACACAAGACACACCACCAACACAACACTCCACTTTACACACACACACACACACACTCTCCCCACCCAACACACACTCACCCCCTTTTCTCACAAACACCCCACCCACAACACACTTCACAACACATCCCACTCTCCACCCCCCACCCACCACGCCCACCACCAACCCCCACACCATCTCCACTCCCACACACAACACACACACATCTCACCCCTCACCCCTCACTACATACATTCACATCTCACTCACCCCCCCCCCCCAACAAATACAAAAACACTTCACACACACACTCACCCCCCACACCCACCACAACACACACCCCCCTACCCCCCCCCCAACCACCCACCCCACCCCCACACCACCACCCCACCCCACCCCAAACCCCCTCCACTCACTACACCCCCAACACAACCACCCCACCCCACACACACAACCCCCACACCAAACCCCCCACTCACCAACTCCCCAACCTTACCCACCCTCACACATCACACCACACCCCCCCCCCTTCCACACCCACCACCACACCTCCCACCACACACTCACACACCACACCAACCCGCACTTCTCACACACTCACCTCACCCACACACCCCCCCTATCACTCTTCACCACACCACCCCCCACACCACACAACATACACACACACACAACTCCACACACTCATCTCCCACCACACACAACACACACCCTAACCTCTCCCTCAACACACACCACCCACACACACACCCCCCACTCTCACTCACTCACTCCATCACTCACTCACTCACTCACCACCACACCCACACATTACACTCACAACACTCTCTCACACACACACCACAACCACACTCATCACTCACTCACTCACTCTACTCTCACACACACTATCTCACACACACAACACCACACACACACACACACACTCACATACACAATCTCACTCATCACTCACTCTCACACACACACACACTCACACACACTCACACACACACACACACACACAACAACTCCATCACTCTCTTCATTGGTCTTGATGTCTGTGTCGTGTCTGTGGTCTCTGGTTGTTTTCTGGCTAGTCGTATTTATTGGCGTTTGTGAAACAGGAAGTGATGTCGTGACACTCGTCAGGTGTGAATGACCTCAGCAGGCGTTGGTGAGCGTTAGATGAGAGATGCTCAGTTTTACAGCGATTCAGTGTTCTTCCAGCATTATAGAGTGTACCGAAGAGATGAACACATCATGTGCTGCAGAACTCACACACACAACATCAACACACACACACACACACACACACTCTCTTTCTCACACACACACAACAACACACACACAACAATCTCTTACCCACACAACACCACAATCTCTCTTTAACACACACACACACACCACCACACACACACACACACTCTCTCTCTCTACCAACACACACACACAACAACCCTTCTCTCTCTCACCACACCACACCCACTCTCTCTCTCTCACACACACACACACACACCACACACCACTCACACCCACACACACTCCACACACAGACACAGACACACACAAGACAAACACACAAATTTAATACATCTCTCTCTCTCACCCCTCCCTCCTCCTCCCCAAATCAAACTCACCACTCAAACAAACCTCTCTCAACCCCACCTCTCCTCTTTCTCTCTCAACACCAATCCCACCACACACACACCAAACAACACCCCACACATTCACAACAACACACCACACCCACACACACACTCTCTCACACTTCCACAAAAAACACCACATCCCCCCACACCCACTCCCCACATCCCACAATACTCTCACACCCAACACACTCAAACACCACTCTTCTCACACCCCACCACCCACCACCTTCTCTCACACATCACTCACTTCTCACACACACACACACACACCCACATTCACACTCACTCACCCCCCACCACACACTCATCACCACCTCACATCATCTCCTCTCACACTCTCAACCAATCACTCACTCACTCACTACACACTTCTCACCACACACACCCTCACACACCCACACACACACTCTTCACCACACCACTCACTCACACCATCCAACACACACACACACACTCTCACTCACACTCACTCTCCACCACACACCACACACACACACACACACTCTCACTACTCCCACTCACCACACACAACACACACTACCCCCCCACCCCCCCACACAAACACACACCACACACACACTCATCAATCATCATCACTCACACAACAACACACAACTCTCACACCACAACACACACACTTCTTCATTCACTCACTCACTCACTCACTCTCTACACACAACACACAACACACTCAACACTCACTCACTCACTCACACACACTCACTCTCTCACACACACAACACACACACTCACCACACACACACTCACTCACTCACTCTCACACACCACTCACTCTACACACACCACACACACACTCACTCACACACAAACACCACACACACTCCTCTCTCATTGGTTCTGATGTCTGTGTCGTGTCTGTGGTCTCTGGTTGTTTTTGGCTAGTCGTATTTATTGGCGTTTGTGAAACAGGAAGTGATGTCGTGACTCGTTCAGGTGTGAATGACCTCAGCAGGCGTTGGTGAGCGTTAGATGAGAGATGCTCAGTTTTACAGCGATCCGTGTTCTCCAGCATTATAGAGTGTACAGATGAGATGAACACATCATGTGCTGCCAGAACTCTCACACACCACACACACACCACACACACACAACCACACACACACACACAACTCTCTCTCTCTCTCACACACACACACCAACACACACACACACACTCTACACACACACAACACACCACACACCACTCCCTCTCTCCACACACTCACACACACACTCCACCCACACAACTCACACACCGACACACAACAGGGCACACATCCACAACACACACAGACACCACACACACCACACTCCCACACCCACACCCCCAACAACACAACCCACCCCTCCTCCCCCCCCCTCCCCCAACAAAACACAAACAACACAACACACACACCCCCACACCAACACCACCAACACACACACAACCCCCAACACACCCACCCCCCCCCCCACCACCCCCCACCCCCAACCCACACCCCCCCCCACCCCACCACCACCCATCAAACCCCCCACACACACCCCACCACACACCCCCTCCCACACACAACACTCAACACACCACCCAACCTCAAACACCCACCCACACCAACACACTCACCCTCCCCCCCAACACCCACCACACAACCACCCTCCCCCACACTACACACACCACCAACCTACCCTCTCACACCACACACCCCCCACACACCACCCCCACAACACCCCCACCACCTCCCACTCCACACAACCACTCCCTCACAAACCCCCACACTCCACCACACAACCAAAATTCCCCCCACAACTCCACCCTCACCTCACAACACACACCACACACCCACCCCCCACACACTCCAACCCCACCCTCCCAAACCCCCCAACCCACCCCACACACCCCACACAACACCAAACTCTCACCACCCCAACACAAAAACCCTCACACCCCAACAAACTCACCCACACACAACACACTCCCCTCAACACACCACACACCCCACACCACACCACACACACCACACTCACAACACACACACTCACCCCAACCACCACACACACACACCAAACACACACCCCACACACAACCACCACTAACACACACCCCCACTCACACCACCCACACACACACACCCACACACACACCACACACTCCACCTCACACCCACCCCCCACAAACCACCACACACATCACTCAAACTCCTCACACTCACACCCACACCCCTACCACCCACCCACCACACACCAACCCTCATCCACCCCACACCACACCACCCACACACCATCACTCACCCCTACAAACCACCACCACACTCACCCACACACACACACTCACACTCACACCCCACCACCCCACACCACACACACACCACCACACTCACTCACACACTCCTCACCACCCCCATCCACACACACATCACCCACTCTCTCCACACTCAATACACTACCACACCACACACACACACCTGCTCACTCACACTAAATGCTCACCCAACACCCACACACACCACAACCACTCACTCACTCACACACCACACACACACCACACCCACTCATCTCACTCACTCTACACACCACACACACCACCCCCCACCACCACCACCCCCACACACCACACACTCACCACTCACTCCACTTACCACATACACACAACACCACCCACACACTCACTCACTCACTCACTCACTCACTCTCTCACACACACACACACTCATACACTCACACAACTCACACTCACCCAACACACACAATACACACACAACATCACACAACACACAACACTCACTCACTCACTCATCATCTTCACACATCACACACACACACACGCTCACTCTTCACACACACCAACACCACACTCACACACACCTCCTCACTCATCATCACACAACACCCACACACACACACACACACACACTCACTCACTCATCACTCACTCACTACTCTCTCACACACTCACTCACACCACACACAACACACACTCTCACACACACATCACTCACTCACTCACTCACTCTCTCACACATACACACAACACAACACGCTCACTCACTCACATGCTCACTCTCTCACACACACTCACACAACACACACACACCTCTACTCACTCACTCTCACACACACCACACACCACACACTCAATCACTCACTCATCTCACACACACACACACACACACCACACTCCCATCACCACCCACACACATCACACCACACACACCCACACACACCCCCCACACACACTCACTCACTCACTCACTCAATTTTCAATTCAATTTAAGTGTGCTTTATTGGCATGACAAAAACTATACATTTGTATTGCCAAAGCAATTGCAGCTGGGCTGCTCACAAATAGTGCACATTTGAATTAACAGAAAGAAAAATAATAATAGGAAAGTACAAATATTTAAAAAAGTATTAAGCGTGTAGTGCAAAATAAATGGCTAGTGTAAGTATGTGTTAAAAAATAGAATTAAATAGATAAAGTATAAGAATACAGAGGCAAAATATACATTTAAGTAATATGGCATAATATAATGTAGATGTGCTGGGAGCATCAGCTCAGGGAGGTGGAGTGTCTTCTCTTCTGTGGTGACAGAGAGACACATATTGAGCAGCAAACACACAGCCTCTTGTGTTCTCGAGCAGATACGCTAGTTTCTCCTGGTCTGGAAGAGTTTTTAAATGTGGGATGGATCTGCTGTATTTTGTTGTAGAACACTGTCCGTATATCTGTGTATTTGGAGCATTCTGTTAGGAAGTGCAGTTCTGTTTCCGTCTGATTCAGATCACAGTGTGAACACAATCTCTGCTCGGGGGGCAGCCATGTTTGTCTGTGTCTGCCCGTTCTCTATCATCAGCTTGTGTCCGCTGAGTCTGTATCTGGTCAACGTGCTTCTCAGTTTCTTATCTGACACTGTGTACAGATACTCTGCCATACTGTACTCTCTCTTTAGGGACAGATAGCATTGCATTTTACTCTGTTGTTGAGTTTGGGTTTGCAATGGTGATGTAACCTGTTTGATTTGTGCAGTGATCTGATTGGTTCTGATGTTGTGAGTCAGAGCATCAGTAGATGTTAGTGAAGCATCAGGACTGAAGCTCTGGATCAGATGGAGGAAGGGCTTGCTTTCTTTGCTCATCTCTTGGTATTGCAGGGCTTTATAATGGTATGATTGGGGGTCACTGAGCTTCAGATGTTTCAGAATTTAATAGCCTTTTTTGTATCTTTATGATTAGAGGATATTTGCCTAATTCTGCCCTGCATGCGTATTTGTTGTGTGCCGGTGCACGTGTAGTATATTTTTACAGAGTTCTGCATGCAGGGTCTCAGTCGGGTGTTTTTTCATTTAGTGAGATCTTGACTTGGGTTTGTCAGCGGACCCACACCTCACTGCCATATAGTGCAATGGGCTCAATTACTGATTCTAATATTTTAAGCCAAATTCTAATAGGGATTTCTATAGGACATTGCGTTTTATGGCGTAGAAGGCCCTGCGCGCTTTACTCTCAGTTCATTCACAGCATGATTAAAGTTTCCAGTGGATGTGATTTTCAAACCAGGTAGTTGTAGTGTGATGTGTGTGCTATCTGTTCGTGCCTAATGAAAATGTGTGTTGTGTTCCTTGGGATCTGGGTCTCTTCTGAAAGATCATAATGTTGGTTTTCTTCAGGTTGACTGTCAGGGCCCAGGTCTGGCAGTATTGCTCCAGCAGGTCCAGGTTCTGCTGTAGACCATGTTGAGTGGGAGACAGCAGAACCAGATCATCTGCATAAGCACAGGCATTTGATCTCTGAGTCGTGTAGAGTGAGGCCAGGAGCTGCAGATCGCTCCAGACTGAGCGCAGTTCATTTATATAGATGTTAAATAATGTTGGGCTTAAGCAGCAGCCCTGTCTCACTCCACGCTCCTGGAGAGATACCTTGTACGTTTGGTGTTGATTTTTACGCCACATTTACTTTCAGTGTACATTGATTTGATGAGGTCATAGGTTTACCTCCTATTCCACTTTCAATAAGTTTGTAGAATAGTCCTTGGTGCCAAATTGAGTCAAAAGCTTTTTTAAAGTCAATAAAGCATGCATATATTTTACCTTTATCTTGGTTAACGTGTTTTTCAATTAGAGTATGTAATGTAAGATGTGATCAGATGTACGGTAATTGGTAAAAATCCGATTTGACTTTGCTCAGTACATTGTGTGTGGTGATGAAGTCTAGTAGTCGAGCGTTTATTATGCTACTGAATAACTTTCCAGGTTGCTGCTCACCCAGATTCCTCTGTAGTTGTTAGGATCAAATTTATCTCCGTTTTTAAAGATTGGTGTTATCAAGCTTGATTCAGATGTCGGGGAAGTAACCTACACTCCGGATCACATTGAATAGTTTTAGAACGGCTAATTGGAGCTTGCTGCTTGTGTGTTTTATCATTTCATTTAATATCCCATCAGGTCCTGATGCTTTTTGAGTTGGAGGTTTTTGATTTTTTCTGTAAGTTCTTTATCATTATTGGAATCTAATGGGTTTTGGTTATCTTTGATTGTTAATTCTAGTTTTTCTAATTGGTTGATTGTTTGGTTTTGCTTACAGTTTGTGTCTGTTTGTACTTTATTAAACAATGTTTGGAAATGACTTTCCCATATTTCTCCATTTTGTATTGGCAATTCTTCATGATCAGTTTTTTTCAGATTGTTCCAATTATCCAAATTGGTTTGTGTTCACGGACTTCTCGATTATTGTCAGTTGTTTTTGGGTGTATTGTGCTTTTTGGTTCTGAGTGTGTGTTTGTATTGTTTTAGTGTTTCGCAGTAAAGAAGACGGA
Organism: Schizothorax lantsangensis; assembly: GCA_027422415.1. NCBI lineage: Eukaryota > Metazoa > Chordata > Actinopteri > Cypriniformes > Cyprinidae > Schizothorax > Schizothorax lantsangensis. The sequence goes on along the minus strand of CM049846.1, from coordinate 37,889,364 downwards.
TCTCTGCATTATTTGGATCGTTATGTTTCTGATTTGACAATGTTCTCAGCTTTTTGCGAATAGTTTGACAGTTCTTATGATCAAACCAATTTTTGTCATTTTTGAGTATTTGATTTTTTCCATTTTTTGTTTCAATTTGGGATTGTTTTGCTGATTTTTCAAATATTATTTATAATCTTTGACAGCCAGATTGACCCCTTCATTAGTGTGAGCATAGGTGTTATTTAGAAGATATCTATCAGCGCTTGTATTTTTTGCTGCTAAGTGCTTTCTGATATTCTTCAGCACTGTTTTCCAGCCAGCATCTGTATGGTTTTCTGATGTTGTACAGCTACTGGGCTTTGTGTTAATGTTATTTTCAGTCGTTTTTGAGATACGCAGTGATTTGACTGTGATCAGACAGAGGGGTCAGTTCTCTAACAGTGAATGATCTGAGAGATGATGGATCTATGTTGTTATCATATAATCAACTGTGCTATTCCCAAGGGTGAGCAAATGTGAATCTCCCTAAAGGTCCCTCGTACCTACCGTTGATGATATACAGACCAGGCTTCGACAGAGCTGCAGAGGTCTTTTTCCCATTCTTTTTACTGTATGATCATGGTTATTCTGTATATGGGAGAATGTGTTATTAATAACTGTCAGTTTTTGTTGATGTATTTGCTCCTTGTGTGTCGGTGAAGTCCGCTGTAGTCTGTTCTTGCGTTCAGGTCCCGCAGATGAGCACGTTCCTGGGCGGAGAAGTGGGGTCTCTCTTCCTTAATGTGGAGAAGTGTCTTCGCTGTAGTAGGGGACTCTGATGGCGGGATGTATATAGCACACAGAATGTATCTTTTCTGGATAGCAGTTCCTTGTGGATTTTAAGCAGGTGTAGTATTTGCCTTGCTTACTGTGTTGATGTGTTGTGGAATTTTGATTTGTACCAATTATTACTCCTCCTGAGTCTCTTCCCTTGTCGGACTGTGTTGAGTTTTTGTGTTGTAGGATGATTTCTCTGTAGTTGGTGGGCATGGGTGATTGCGTCTGCCCTGCTCATGTCTCCTTAAATTTATAATGTCCATCCTGATGCCTTCTTCTGGAATGCTGTGTTTAAACTCTTTAGCCCAAATGCTGTTGAGTTCAAGCCTTGAATATTCCACATTGATATTGAGAGAGTCCATTTCAAGAGTTCAAGGTATAGAGTTTTTGTTTTCAAAAAAGAGGTAATCCTTTCTAAAGTAATATAATATATTGAAGAAAATAAAAATATTATTTTTTTCTCATTGTTAGGCAGATGTTTGTAATGCTGTGTGGACCCTCATGCTGTCAGCTGGGGCTGATGAGTTCAGCAGCTGTCTGATCTCGTCATCTCCAGTGTTTTTGCTGGTCCTTTCAGGCCTGACGTAGCTCCTGGAGTGTGGGAGTGTGCTGAGATCATGTGTTATCAGCTGAGGGTGCATGAGCTGGTGGAGCTGGATGCTGCTGGTGATGGCCCATCCTAGTGTTCTCCTCTGCCTGGAGTGATGATTTTTTTGTGTCGGGTGTCTGGATGATCATCTGGTGCAGACTGGGGGTCTGCTGAGGACTGGTGTAGTCTGTGGTGGTGTAGCATTGGTGCATGGGTGTTTCTGATGGGGAATTTGGCATTGTGTGGGGTCCGTATTGTGCAGCCAGCGGGGTTCGTTCTCTGTGATGAGACTGTGTTTTCTGCTGGGTCTGGATTTGTGTTCTCTGGGTTGGCAATGTGTGTTTTAAGGGGTTATAGGTGTTTTGTCTGCCCCATGCTATGTCTTTCAGTGTTTTTGCAAACACATTGACTTTGTCCTTCTTATGTGTACATGGTTACATGGTCTCTGACAGGTCTGATGGAGGAGGTGGATGGCCAGGTCACATTTGGCAAGGCGAGCACATCCTTTTGAGATGTCACGTGACTCTTTGGATGGTGTCTGGGTGAATGTCTCTGGGGTAGGAGGTAGATATGGTGATCTTGGTGTGGGTAATATCTGTTGCCTCTCTGCTACTCTGCAGATCACTGCCCAACTCTTCCTGTTCCCTTCTATTCGTTAGTGCCTGTGTGGATGATGAGTGTGTGAGGGTGTGCAAAGCTGGAGTCAAGAAAGTATTCTGAGGGCATCTCCTGTTTTGGCCCAAGTTTTGTTGTTTACGGCCTGGAACATTTTTTCTTTGTAGGAATTTCTCCATTGGAGTCCATGAGGAGGCAATGTCAGCTCTGTTTTCACTGCTGTTCTCGTGGGGTTGTAGCTGTAGTGTTTTTCTGAGGGGGTCTGGGTTTCTGGGGGTTGCATGTTCTGCTTCCCTTTGGGCTGTTGTGGGGCTGTGATGGTTCGTGGATGCCGGAGATGTGCTGCTGGGTTTGGTTGTGTAGGTGTCGGTGAGGGTGGGGGACTTTTGGGGCATTTGCAGGGTTAGAGAGACCCTTCTGTGTTGTTGATAGGGTCTCTATCTGTCTGTCCTTTGTTGTAGCGTCATAGCTTGAAGCTCCCTCCCTGTGTAGTCTTTCATTTCTGAAAGTTCCTTCCCATAATCCGTTTAAAGTTCTTTGCTGTCTTTTTTTTAGCATTTCCTCTGTCTTGATGCAGAGTGTCATTTCTCCTCCCTTAAGTTCTTGGATGGACATTTTCAGCTGGGTCTTTTGGTTCCAGCTGTTCTCTGAGTTGTTTCGGTGTCCTTAGCAGTCAGGGCGTGGACTTGCTCACTCAGCTCCACTATTTCCATTTCAAGCAGTGCTAAGCTGTGTTGTAGCTGAATAACTGAGTTGTGTAATCCTTGCTTGGGGGATTGCTGATGTTCTCTGTGGTTTGGAGTGGTCTTGTTCTTTGTGTTGTTATGGGTTGAGGGCTCATTCTGGCCAGTGACTTTTACTGTGTTTGTGGGTTACTTCATCTCTTTCAACCATTTCTTTTAAGCAGGGAAGGTCTGCTCAAAGTTTGTGAGGGCAGCATTGCTTCCCTGTACCATTACAGTTTCCATTTGATAAAGGTTTATTGTAGTGTCTGTTCTCTGGGTCTTTGTCTGAGTCTCATAAATGCACAGTTGTCTGCTCTACAGATTCCATTTGGTGTGGTATGGGACACAGTGTGCAGGAAGCTGTTGCCATGCAGTTGGCGTTCTGTGTAGAAAGCAGGTTTGTGGTGATGGCTTTGCCCTTGCTGTTTGAACTATCCTTAAACAGTGTCTCTGGGTTTTCGTCTTTTATTTGAGCTTGTGATGTTGTTGCTCTTTCAGACTGGATTTCTGGGGTAGGAAAGGTTGTGAGCTCAGTCCCATGGTGGTGTTGCCATGGTGATTCGTTTTCAGGTCTTTGTATGAAGTGATGCTCAGTTAATCCAATCAGAAGGTGTGAATGACACGCCTCCTTTTGTTTTTAACAAAAGAACTCCCTCCACCATACTCAACACCCAACTCAACCAGCCTTCCATCACACTCACCACACACACCCACACCTCACACCTCAACTTCAACCACCCCACTCTCTCACCCCCCCCCCCCCCACACAACCCCCCACCTTCACTCACTCATCACTCACTCCCCAACCACACACACCACCACCACAAACACCCACCAACCCCAACAACAACACTACACCACCACCCTCCTCATATTCACCACCACACACCCACCTCACACCATCCCCACACCACAAAATCCCCTACCACACCCCACCACCCACCCAAACACCACCTCCCCTCCCCCACACACCCCACCCCACTCATTCCTCCTCTCACATACCCCACACACCACCACCCACACCCACCACACACAACCACACACACATCACATCTCACACACCCCCCAACACACCACCCTCCCCCACACACACCACCACACACACACACACCACACACACACACACTCACCACAACAAATACATCAACTTCCACACACACACTCACTCAATACACCACACTCACACAATCCTCTCCTCTCACACTCCACTCACCTCCACACACAACACACACACACCACTACCATCACTCCACACAACACAATCACACACCCACACACACACACACACACACATCACACATCACTCTCACAACACACACACACACACACACACACATACCCAACCCACACTCTCACACAACAACACCACATCAACACTCCTCCACTCACTCTCCACTCACACAACAAACACACATCTCACAACACTCCACTCACACTCACACTCAACACACTCCACACACACACACACACACACACACACACACACACTCTTCACACACACACACAACACACACCACACACACACACACACTAACACACTCTCCTCACATACTCTCTCACTCACTCATCTACTCACATCACATCACACACACTCACCACACACCACACACACACACACACACTCTCTCCACACACACACACACACACACACACTCTCACACACACAACACACACCACATACACACACACACACATACACACACACACCACACTCCACACACACACACACACATACACACCAACTCACACACACACAACACACACTCACTCCAAAACTCACTCACTCTCACACACACAACACACACCCTCACACTCACTCTCACTCCTCACTCACTCTCTCACACACACACACACACACTCCACTCTCACACACAACACACACACTACACACACTCTCACACACACACACACACACACAACAATCCACTCCACACTCACACTAACACACACACACACCACCCCACACACACACACACAACACACCACACACACACACCACCCACACCAACACCACACACACACACAAACACACTCCTCTCTCATTGTTCTGATGTCTGTGTCGTCGTTCCTGGTGTGTTGTGCTTCCTGTGTTTTCTC
>CM049846.1:37754540-37874540 GCA_027422415.1 Schizothorax lantsangensis | reverse complement strand
CAAAGTTTGGATGAATGAATCAAAAGTAGGTCACTTAAATCAAATGGTGATATGGACTAGTATCTGATGTAAATCTGAATCCTGCATGTGTCTCTGTGTGAATGGAGCAGGGTTTTGTTTACTACATACACAGAGCGCGTGATTTCAGCGTCTGACGTCTCAATGAAGACATAAATACATCAACAATATCTCCAAAACTGATCAAAACCAGCATTTTACCATTTCATTTGAGTAAAACTAGTCATATCATATACACACAGAACTTTACTCGGCAACCCGTCAAAATAAAAGTCCTGTTTAACTTGAAGACATTGTGTCAGAAATAGCTATATTACTATTATTTAGTAGAATGTACGTCATACTACTACTACTGTTGAAAAATAATAACACTTTATTTTTAAAGAAATAATCACAAAATATTTTAATTTTAATAGTAAATCCTCTTTATTTACCAAAAAAAAATCTAATGTTTAAATTTCATTAATTAAAAGATAAATTAAATTTGGGTGAAACTTTTAAATAAGTATAAAGAATGGCATTGATTTTTGTACATTTTATTTTTGTTTGACTTAGTGTTTTTTAATTAGCATGTTTTTGTGTTTTGCTTTGGTACCGAAATTGGTACCAAGAACCGTGGATTTTCACTGGGATCGGTACCAAATACTGAAATTTTGGTACCATGACAACACTAGTCCTGAGTTTCTCAAATCACTTTAGTATTAGGGGTGTAAGTGGGACATTATTCATACCGAACATTTTGATGTGGCTCCACAGAACACTGTATGAACGCCTCGGTTTAAACCGCAGCGCGATGATCGCTCTCTCTTTACTAGTTTTAACACGAAATAAACATGAATGAACATCTCACGCCTCGTGTAATCACTCAATCAGTGTTTCAACTGCGGAAAGACGTCAATAAAACAGCTTGTAAACAAATGTCACGTAGCATTTCATTTACCTCAGCAAGTGTTTACAGCTCGTTAGTTCACTATAGAAATGAAGTCTAGAGAAGAGCATTTCACGAAATATTAGACTATATGTGACCCTGGAATCATCTGAAAGCTGAATAAATAGCTTTCCATTGATGTATGGTTTGTTATGATAGGACAATATTTGTAAATCTGGAATCTGAGGGTGCAAAAAAATCTAAATATTGAGAAAATCATCTTTAAAGTTGTTCAAATGAAGTTCTTAGCAATGCATATTACTAATCAAAAATTAAGTTTTGATATATTTACGGTAGGAAATTTACTAAATATCTTCATGGAACATGATCTTAATATCCTAATGATTTTTGGCATAAAAGAAAAATGTATAATTTTGACCCATACAATGTATTGTTGGCTATTGCTACAAATATACCCCAGCGACTTAAGACTGTTGTGCTCCAGGGACACATATACTCATTATATTTTACTAAACCTGTTAGTGATGTCTTAACCTATTTAATATGTTACTTAATAAATCTGTTATGAAGCAAGTTATGACAGCCACTGTCTAAATGAATATATTTCAACAACAAATATAAATTTTATCATTTAGAAGTTAATTTAGAAACTGCATTGTGTGATTTACGTGTTTGCATTTATTAATTTTTTTAGTTGAGTGTTGGTTATTATATTAAAAAAGTTTGGTCTGTTGTTAATTGTAATGTAAAAGGGCTCCCTATTGTTAGAGCATAAGCTGAGGTAGATTTTTATCCCTAAGACAATTTTAGTTATAATTTAATTTATTTGTTTGGAGCAATTTGTTTGGTAAATCATTGTTAAATTAAAAAAAGCTATTTTATGTGTAGTCCCCCCCCTCCCTGCTGTACTGAAACACACCGAACCGTCATGTTTGTGTAGCGTTACGCTCTAATCAGTGCTTCTGTGAAGTGTTTCTGCATCTGTTCTGATGTGGCTTGTGTGCGTCTGCAGGTTTTCTCCAGAGGCGGCGTCACGCAGAGGTTTGAGCACAGCAGAGATGAACGCAGTAGAAGCCATACACAGAGCGGTGGAGTTCAACCCACACGTACCGAAAGTGAGCCGCCTCCTCATCATCTTCATCCTCATCATCCTCAGCCTCAGCCGTAACCTGCCTCTCGTTCTCTCCGCAGTACCTCTTAGAGATGAAGAGTCTGATACTGCCACCGGAGCACATCCTGAAGCGCGGAGACAGCGAGGCCATCGCCTACACCTTCTTCCACCTGCAGCACTGGAAGCGTGTGGAGGGTGCGCTCAACCTGCTGCACTGCACCTGGGAGGGAAGTGAGTGACCCCGAGACACAGGCCCCCGAGACACAGGCCCCCGAGACACAGCCCCCGAGACACAGGCCCCGAGACACAGGCCCCGAGACAGGCCCCGAGACACAGGCCCCGAGACACAGACCCCGAGACCTCGAGACACAGGCCCCGAGACACAGACCCCGAGACAAAGACCCCGAGACACAGAGCCTTAGACACAGGCCCCGAGACACAGACCCCGAGACCCCCCCGAGACACAGGCCTTAGACACAGAGACCAGACCCCGAGACACAGGCCCGAGACACAGAGACCCCCCGAGACACAGACCCCGCACAGACCCCGCCAGACCTCGAGACACAGGCCCCGAGACACAGACCCCGAGACAAAGACCCCGAGACACAGAGCCTTAGACACAGGCCTTAGACCAGACACTCGAGACACAGACCCCGAGACACTTAGACACAGAGACACAGAGCCTTAGACACAGGCCCCCCGAGACACAGACACAGGCCCCGAGACACAGACCCTTAGACACAGGCCCGAGACACAGACCCCCGAGACACAGACCCCGAGACACAGACCCCCGAGACACAGACCCCCGAGAGACACAGACCCCCGAGACACAGACCCCCGAGACACAGACCCCCGAGACACGCACCCCCGAGACACAGCCCCCGAGACACAGACCCCGAGACCCAGAGATACAGACAATAACAATTTGGTGTAGTCAAGTCACCTTTATATCTGTATCGCTTTATACGATACAGAACGTTTCTAAGAAGCTTCACAGTGATAAAAAGGCAAAAAACAGTGTTAATGTTGTGAAATTCATCAGTTATGAAATGATTCTCCTCTGTAGAGCTGAAATTGAGTTTGAGTCATTATTCAGATCAGGGTTTGTTCTCCTGTGATGTGTCAGTGCAGATAAATAGATGATATTACTGAAAGTTACCTGACTTTAAGGACACAGCTAATCAAGCCGAAGCTCACAATGAACCCAAACTCCATTAGGAGACAGAAATGAAAGAATTATTATTTATTTATTTTTGCCATAGTTGCAGTAGCTGCCAAATCCACACTAAAACCCTGTTCATTTTTGTATAATTACTGTGCGTCGCCTTCGCTGTGGTAGTCATCATGAATAAATGCCTTTATTTCTTACGTCTTTTAATAAGCAGACTTATTTTTTTCAATATAAAAGTTGTCAAAGCTGCTTGTTGATGGCCTGATGTTTCAGCTTTCAGAATGATTCCATATCCTCTGGAGAAAGGCCACCTGTTCTATCCATATCCAGTCTGTACAGAGACGGCGGACAGAGAACTGCTACCAAGTAAGAGATTTTCCTGCATGTCAGCTGTTTCTGTCGTCTGCGGCGTCCAGATCCTCACTGAACTGATCAGTGCCTTTCAGTGGAGTATATTAGGCCTTTTAGTACAGCTTTACAAACGTTCAGCTGCTGCTTCAGTGTCAAATCTGGACTGATTTTGATCAATAATAACTGCAGTCATATCTCCAGATGAACTCTTACTGGACTGAAGCAGCTCAGCTTTACTTGATTCTCCATCAATCATGTTTTAGTCTCAAATCTGATCATCAGGATCTTTTGAGGAGCGTTTGTTTCTCAGCGGAGGAATGATCTTCATCTCACATCTTCTGCGGAGACTTTATTATTCATCTCTCAATCAGCATTGCATTATATGTTATAATCTCATCTTACTGAGACATATTATTGGAGATATAGAGCGATTTAATTTTGAGGCTGCTTTCAGACTATTATTTGGTATGTCAGGCATTACAGGGTTAAAAGAGTGCTTGTGTAATTACTGACGCAGCCTCGTGTCTCCAAACACATCTGCTGTTATTTTAATATCCAGCACAGCTGTCAAGCTCCAAAACAATAAACATACGCAACATAAAGTTGTGTGATCACTGAGGCGCTTCTCTCTGGGTGCAGTAGTAGTTAACCCTGACTCTCTCTCTCTCTCTGTGTGTGTGTGTGTGTGTGTGTGTCTGTGTGTGTGTGTGTGTGTGTGACTGTCTGTGTCTGTGTGTGACTGTCTGTGTGTGTGTGTGTGTGTGTGTGTGTGTGTGTGTGTCTGTGTGTCTGTCTGTCTGTCTGTGTGTCTGTCTGTGTCTGTGTGTGTGTGTGTGTGTCTGTGTGTGTGTGTGTGTGTGTCTGTCTGTGTGTGTCTGTGTGTGTGTGTGACTGTCTGTGTGTGTCTGTGTCTGTGTGTGTGTGTGTGTGTGTGTCTGTCTGTGTGTGACTGTCTGTGTGTGTCGTGTCTGTGTTCTGTGTGTGTGTCTGTGTGTGTCTGTGTGTGTCTGTGTGTGTGTGTGCTGTGTGTCTGTCTGTGTGTGTCTGTCTGTCTGTGTGTGTGTCTGTCTGTCTGTCTGTCTGTCTGTCTGTGTGTGTGTGTCTGTGTGTGACTGTCTGTCTGTCTGTGTGTGGTGTGTGTGTGTGTGTGTGTGTCTGTCTGTGTGTGTGTGTGTGTCTGTGTGTGTGTCTGTCTGCCTGTCTGTGTGTCTGTGTGTGTGTTTGTGTGTGTGTGTTTGTGTGTGTGTGTGTCTGTGTGTGTAAGCAGTGTTCCACGAGGTGTCAGTGTATCCTAAGAAGGAGCTGCCGTTCTTCATTCTGTTCACGGCGGGTCTCTGCTCCTTCACAGCGATGCTGGCGCTCCTCACGCATCAGTTCCCGGAGCTCATGGGAGTGTTTGCTAAAGCCGTGAGTGTCACACACTTCAGTACTCAGACAAACACACCACTGTTGAAGGGTTAGTTCACCCCAAAATGAAAATTCTGTCATTAATTACCCACCCTCATGTTGTTCAAACCCGTAAGACCTTCGTTCATCTTCAGAACACAAATGAAGATATTTGTGATGAAATGGGAGAGTTCTCAGACCCTCCATAGACAGCAACACAACTGAAATGTTCCCAGGTCCAGAAACGTAGTAAATACATCAGTAAAACAGTCCATGTGACATCAGTGGCTCAACTTCAGTTTTGCGACGCTACGAAAATACTTTTTTTTTTTTTTTTTTTTTTTTTTCGCAAAGAAAACAAAAATAACAATTACTCAACCATTCTTCTCCTCCAAGTTACGTCTTCCACCCTTTAAAGGCTGTTCATTTTCATCAGCACCGCTTCAGTATCATCAGCTCTGATGAAGAATTGTTTGAATGGCACTGGTACGCAGGGTTCGGCCAAACATGACGTTTTTTAAAGATAAGTCATCATGCTCATATTTGTATTTGAAATGTAGATTCATCTTAAAAAAATATGACCATGTTTACAGGGCTTAAAGGGATCCCTGGGTATTAAGGCTTGTATGGCTTAATATAACGTAAATGATGTCTCTTACTGAAATATGTAGTAGAAAACCCATTAAAGATTTATGTTATTTAAAAAAAATCACATAGTTTTATACATATTTTGGACTATGGGGGGTGCCATTATTCTGATGACGTAAAATGGTTGCACTCGATGAGCTACTAGCGCTATCTGTTGCTATTTTTACCACAACACAACTCTGAAAATAAAATACTGATATGATGAGCACAGCTACTGAAAGAGCTCACAGGTGGTGATGGATGTAAGTATAGGTTTAAACCAAATGCTGTACCATCGATTTTTCCCCACAAGGAGTCTAAACGCCCCGGATGTGGAGGGAAATCCACGCTGAGGAACTCCTCTAGCGGTCGCGCGTCATGATTAGCGTCGGCATGTTTACATCCTAACAGATGGCATCTAGCGTTTCTTGTCTCAGTCGTTTGTAAGCTCTTTCTGGAGCTGTGGTCAAAGACTCAAAGGCATCAGGGCTAAAGTGGAGAGAAAAAATAAGCGGGTCTTTAGGAAGTTTTATTCATCCTCATGCATCTTCCCATGCTTTTCTCCTAATTATCCTATTAATTGAACGTGACGCGTCTGGTGTGTGTGTGATACCCGTGACTTCTCCAAGACCCCAATTTTTTTAAATATTTTGATTAGATAATAATGCAGTGTTCTAAAATAGCAGCAAATAAAATGTGAGAGTACACATACAATATCAATAACCTGTGCATGTAATTTTGATATGTCCTTGTGTAGGTATTTCAAGATGGCCATCTTTAAGCATGACTGTTGAAATGATAATACTTAACAATAAGAGTCCATCTGTAACATTAATGAAAGCTGTAGAAGTATTGTTCCTTGTTAAGAGTGTGTTCATTTCAACATTTACTCTTATTAATAGGCTTCATTTAAAACAATTTAAGTTTCTTCTTTTAACATTAGTAAACAATGAAATAACTTTAATAATCAATATAGTAATTAATATTGATACGTTTTTATTAATTTACAAAGTATGGTTCAGTACTGTTACTGCTTTTTTTAATATTAAAACTCTATTTAGTTTTCGTTCAGCATCCATTTTTAAAACTATCGGTTAATTAATCGGTATCGGCCAGCGTGATCCAACCTAGCTATCGGTATCGGTAAAATCCACTATCGGTCGACCTCTAGAACACAGCTTTCACTCTCAACCAAACTAACATTACTAGCCAATCAGAAGTTTTTGCTCTTATAAACACGAGACGTGCATAATAGCAGAGGAATAGCTGCGTCTCGAGTGCGCGACACATTGAAAAAGCTGCGAGGCGCAACGGTCAAAGATGTCTATCTAGCGCCATATTTATGAAAAGCTATTAAAAAAGCAGCAGAGTTTTGTAAACAGCTCAAAATAATCACGTCATCTCCATAAGAACTATATGGTTGCCAGAACACATTTACCAGTAGTTTTGAAAAGGATTTTAATTTACCAGTAAAGACTGAATGTGTGAAAGGAGCTAAACTCTTCCTCTGCATATGCGTTAGTTTACGTTCATCTGGGAAAACTGTGCGTTATCTCACTAGATTTATAAATTATTATTTATAAACCTGATAAATATTTATAATTATGCGATTGATTGTACATCGTGATTTCAAAATAAAGGTTTCTGACTTGGCTTTAAAATTAAATGGATTTAAACGCCGTTGAATCACATGAAACATGTGATGGGCGTTGGCGCCCTCTGCAGGTATTTTTTATAATAGGCATATTACATGTATTTTAAAAGATAAACCATGCAATCAACAACAAAACCATGTAATTACTTGGTTCTGATACTTTATTTGAGCAAATTATTATTGCCTCACATTAGTTTATATATAAATATAGCCTGTTTTTCAGCTCATAATTTTCCAAGTGTATGATACAGCTTTCTTTCTTCGTCAATCATATATTCATGAAAAAAAAATCAGTTTGAATAAGAAAAGCAGTAACTTTGCCATAGTATCCTTTCAAATGTTAAAGTTGCCACAGTCATTGCGTTCTTTACGTGTGCAGTACTTTATTTGTACTATTTTGTTTTATTAGTTTATTTATCAGGTAGTTTCAAGGAAAATCATTTTCAAATGTTGTTTTTTTGTTCGGCAAATAACCCTGTGTATGTGTCCACCAATCTTACCCCATTGACTCCTATTTTGTTTAACTGTGAAACTGTTTTTCAGAAATGAATTAGCTATAAAATGCACAGATGGCCAGATTAAAATTAATCAGAAGAAATCAATAATACTTGAACAAATCGACAAACAATCCAGCTAGAGACTGAATAAAGTGACTGAATTCTCTGGATCTCTCCATATTAAAGCAGTTCTTGTCTTCTGTTGTAGTCTGAACCTCTGAATGGATTTGTGTTAGATCGCTGCATGTTTACTATTCCTCATCAGCAGTGTGTAAAAGTTACTTTTAAAAGTAATGCGTTACAATATTGCGTTACTCCCTAAAAAAGTGACTAATTGTGTTCTTAGTTACTTTTTATGGATAGTAATGCGTTACGTTACTTTTTCTCATCTGGGCTTGGCTTACTTGTTTTTTTTTATATATATAAAAAAGTTTTGTTATTATATATGTTACTATTTTTGTCAAATTCACATCTGTACAGTAGAGGGCGCCACTCAAACTAACCTTTGAGCCGTTCTGGATCACACGAAGAATCAGATGCAAGAGAACAAAGTTCAACACTAAAGGAATAAAATAAATAAAACACAAATGTTAAGGTTTATCTTAAGTCACTTTTGCTCATTATTATGGTTGAATTGGATCATCAAAGCTCAGCAGCAAAGACATTGGTTAATAAACTGGGATTAAACACATACAGGATATTTGTGTTATTTAACATATTTAATAACTGCAGGTTTGCATTTGACAGTTTTTATTGATTCTGAGGAACACGGAATGTGCTTTTGTGCAGGTAAGATGAGTAAATACATGTTGATATTTAGTCTAGAACTACAGTAAGATCGTGTTGATATTTAGTCTAGAACTACAGTAAGATCGTGTCGATATTTAGTCTAGATCTACAGTAAGATCATGTTGATATTTAGTCTAGAACTACAGTGAGATCGTGTTGATATTTAGTCTAGAACTACAGTAAGATCGTGTCGATATTTAGTCTAGATCTACAGTAAGATCGTGTCGATATTTAGTCTAGATCTACAGTAAGATCATGTTGATATTTAGTCTAGAACTACAGTGAGATCGTGTTGATATTTAGTCTAGAACTACAGTGAGATCGTGTCGATATTTAGTCTAGAACTACAGTAAGATCGTGTCGATATTTAGTCTAGAACTACAGTAAGATCGTGTCGATATTTAGTCTAGAACTACAGTGAGATCGTGTTGATATTTAGTCTAGAACTACAGTAGATCGTGTCGATATTTAGTCTAGATCTACAGTGTTGAGATCGTGTTGATATTTAGTCTAGAACTACAGTGAGATAGTGTCGATATTTAGTCTAGATCTACAGTAGATCGTCGATATTAGTGATCTACAGTAAGATCGTGTTGATATTTAGTCGATATTTAGTCTAGAACTACAGTAAGATCGTGTCGATATTTAGTCTAGAACTACAGTAAGATCGTGTTGATATTTAGTCTAGATCTACAGTGAAGATCGTGTCGATATTTAGTCTAGAACGTACAGTAAGAAGTGTCGATCGTGTCGATGTGTCGATATTTAGTCTAGAACTACAGTAAGATCGTGTCGATATTTAGTCTAGAACGTAGATCAGTCTAAGTAAGATCGTGTCGATATTTAGTCTAGAACTACAGTCAGATCGTGTCGATATTTAGTCTAGATCTACAGTAAGATCGTGTTGATATTTAGTCTAGAACTACAGTAAGATCGTGTCGATATTTAGTCTAGAACTACAGTAAGATCGTGTCGATATTTAGTCTAGAACTACAGTAAGATCGTGTCGATATTTAGTCTAGAACTACAGTAAGATCGTGTTGATATTTAGTCTAGAACTACAGTAAGATCGTGTTGATATTTAGTCGATATTTAGTCTAGAACTACAGTAAGATCGTGTTGATATTTAGTCTAGAACTACAGTAAGATCGTGTTGATATTTAGTCTAGAACTACAGTAAGATCGTGTTGATATTTAGTCTAGATCTACTACAGTAAGATCGTGTTGATATTTAGTCTAGAACTACAGTAAGATCGTGTCGATATTTAGTCTAGACTACAGTAAGATCGTGTTGATATTTAGTCTGAGACTACAGTAAGATCGTGTTGATATTTAGTCTAGAACTACAGTAAGATCGTGTCGATATTTAGTCTAGAACTACAGTAAGATCGTGTCGATATTTAGTCTAGAACTACAGTAAGATCGTGTTGATATTTAGTCTAGAACTACAGTAAGATCGTGTTGATATTTAGTCTAGAACTACAGTAAGATCGTGTCGATATTTAGTCTAGAACTACAGTAAGATCGTGTCGATATTTAGTCTAGAACTACAGTAAGATCGTGTCGATATTTAGTCTAGAACTACAGTAAGATCGTGTCGATATTTAGTCTAGAACTACAGTAAGATCGTGTCGATATTTAGTCTAGAACTACAGTAAGATCGTGTTGATATTTAGTCTAGAACTACAGTAAGATCGTGTCGATATTTAGTCTAGAACTACAGTAAGATCGTGTCGATATTTAGTCTAGAACTACAGTAAGATCGTGTCGATATTTAGTCTAGAACTACAGTAAGATCGTGTCGATATTTAGTCTAGAACTACAGTAAGATCGTGTCGATATTTAGTCTAGAACTACAGTAAGATCGTGTCGATATTTAGTCTAGAACTACAGTAAGATCGTGTCGATATTTAGTCTAGAACTACAGTAAGATCGTGTTGATATTTAGTCTAGAACTACAGTAAGATCGTGTCGATATTTAGTCTAGAACTATCAGTAAGATCGTGTCGATATTTAGTCTAGAACTACAGTAAGATCGTGTTGATATTTAGTCTAGATCTACAGTAAGATCGTGTCGATATTTAGTCTAGAACTACAGTAAGATCGTGTCGATATTGTTGATATTTAGTCTAGAACTACAGTAAGATCGTGTTGATATTTAGTCTAGATCTACAGTAAGATCGTGTCGATATTTAGTCTAGAACTACAGTAAGATCGTGTCGATATTTAGTCTAGAACTACAGTAAGATCGTGTTGATATTTAGTCTAGAACTACAGTAAGATCGTGTGTGATATTTAGTCTAGAACTACAGTAAGATCGTGTTGATATTTAGTCTAGAACTACAGTAAGATCGTGTTGATATTTAGTCGATATTTAGTCTAGAACTACAGTAAGATCGTGTCGATGATATTTAGTCTAGAACTACAGTAAGATCGTGTTGATATTTAGTCTAGAACTACAGTAAGATCGTGTCGATATTTAGTCTAGAACTACAGTAAGATCGTGTTGATATTTAGTCTAGAACTACAGTAAGATCGTGTTGATATTTAGTCTAGAACTACAGTAAGATCGTGTCGATATTTAGTCTAGAACTACAGTAAGATCGTGTCGATATTTAGTCTAGAACTACAGTAAGATCGTGTTGATATTTAGTCTAGAACTACAGTAAGATCAGTGTTGATATTTAGTCTAGAACTACAGTAAGATCGTGTTGATATTTAGTCTAGAACTACAGTAAGATCGTGTGTGATATTTAGTAACTACAGTCTATCGTGTTGATATTTAGTCTAGAACTACAGTAAGATCGTGTTGATATTTAGTCTAGAACTACAGTAAGATCGTGTTGATATTTAGTCTAGAACTACAGTAAGATCGTGTTGATATTTAGTCTAGAACTACAGTAAGATCGTGTTGATATTTAGTCTAGAACTACAGTAAGATCGTGTTGATATTTAGTCTAGAACTACAGTAAGATCGTGTTGATATTTAGTCTAGAACTACAGTAAGATCATGTTGATATTTAGTCTAGAACTACAGTAAGATCGTGTTGATATTTAGTCTGAACTACAGTAAGATCTATAGTCTAGAACTACAGTAAGATCGTGTTGATATTTAGTCTAGAACTACAGTAAGATCGTGTTGATATTTAGTCTAGAACTACAGTAAGATCGTGTTGATATTTAGTCTAGAACTACAGTAAGATCGTGTTGATATTTAGTCTAGAACTACAGTAAGATCGTGTTGATATTTAGTCTGAACTACAGTAAGATCGTGTTGATATTTAGTCTAGAACTACAGTAAGATCATGTTGATATTTAGTCTAGAACTACAGTAAGATCATGTTGATATTTAGTCTAGAACTACAGTAAGATCATGTTCACACACAACGCTCTGATTTCTGTCACCATGGCAACACCAGAGCTGTCACTCAACACATCAGAAACAATGTAACTGTCACTATTTGAAAAAGATGTTACATTTTAAATCAAAAAGTAATGTTACTTTACTAGTTACTTGTGAAAAGTAACTCATGTTACCCCCAGCACTGCTAATGTGTACCAAAATGTTTTCATGATATTATTGAATATGATTTAATACGCAGGCTGTTCAGACGGCAGATATCTGACTGGTTTCTGTCTGGTTTCTCACAGTTCCTGAGCACTCTGTTCGCCCCGCTCAACTTCATCATGGAGAAAGTGGAGAGTATTCTTCCCTCGAGTCTGTGGCACCAGCTCACGCGGATCTGATCTCCTGGATATGCATTATTATTATTATTATTATTATTATTGACTGAGGTGCCAAGTTCTTCAGAAGTGCCCCGACAAACAACAGAAACACAACCGACGTCAAACGCCGAAGGAATTATTTCCCTCTTAATCTCCTGTAAATCTTTTCTGTTGAAAACTTTTAAACTCCATCAGTATATAAAGAAAAATAAATCAATTTCTGTACTGCTGCAAAACATACGTCTCCATTTTTGAAGTCCATGTCAGAAAATCATCTTGGAAATGCAAAAATTGCCTGAAAGCAGCAGAATATATGATTGTTCGGCTTCTTTTACACATAAACACAGAAGTGGAGTCTTTGACCTGTCAGTTCATCATTGTTTATATTATAATGTGCTGTTTTATATGTTTATGCTGCTGGTGCTGATTCATGCCAGGATCGTTATGAATCATAATCTGTGAACGGATGAAAGAGAGACGTACTGTACTGTAAAAACCCCGGCCTGCCATCTCTTACATACAGTGAGTTATCAGCGAGATCATTGGTTTGAATATATGTTTAGATCAGGGGTTTACAAACTCTGCAACATATTTGTAAACATAATTTGGTTTATTATTAAGAGGGCATGACATGTGTAATCTGAGCACTGGGTGTCGCTATCACACCCGTCACACAACATCTTTATCAGTGTGTGCTGATCACATGTAAACAACACTATCTAGACTACAAGAACAAGAGAGAAACCTCTTGAGCTCATATGCAATGCATTCCTCCCACAAACTAACATAAACCTGGATCAGCTTAACCTCATTCATCAGATCATCTGCAGTTGCCTTTTCGTGTGTGTGTGTGTGTGTGTGTGTGTGTGTGTGTCTGTCTGTCTGTCTGTCTGTCTGTCTGTGAGTGTGTCTGTGAGTGTGTGTGTCTGTCTGTGAGTGTGTCTGTCTGTCTGTGTGAGTGTGTGTGTGTGTGTGTGTGTGAGAGTGTGTGTGTGTCTGTGTGTGTGTGTGTGTGAGAGAGCATGTGTGTCTGTCTGTGTGTGTGTGTGTGTGTGAGAGAGCATGTGTGTGTCTGTGTGTGTGTGTGTGTGTGTGTGTGTGAGTGTGTGTGTGTGTGTGTGTGAGTGTGTCTGTGTGTGAGTGTGTCTGTGTGTGTGTGAGAGCATGTGTGTGTGTGTGTGAGTGTGTGTGTGTGTGTGAGTGTGTCTGTCTGTGTGTGTGTCTGTGTGTGTGTGTGTGTGTGAGAGTGTGTCATGTGTGTCTGTCTGTGTGTGTGTGTGTGTGTGTGTGTGTGTGTGTGTGTGTGTGTGTAATGACTGAAAAGAGCGTCATTTATAAACGGGGTTGCCAGGTCTGTGTTATAAAACCAGCCCAATCTTATTCATGGGGGGGGGGGGGGGGTGTTATCGCTCCAACCTTTAATTATTTATTTTATTATCATCATGTTTTGCAGTCTATGGCTTCAACCCATGGACCCCCCCCCCAACAGTATAAAAGCAGCCCAATTTTGCAGGAAAATCCACACCACTGTTCAAATAAAGCAATAATCCCATGGTTTACAGTGAATTTATAACAGATAAGGAGCGTTGTTATTCACGATGCGAAGCGTTATAAATTCACCACGGCTTCACGGGGCATATTGCGTTTATAAAACAGTTATTCCATATACATAGTAAGGTCTCACAAAATAAAACAGAGCAAATAAAGTGTAATGATATTAATAAAAACAGTATTCTTCCGCCAAACAATGTAGTTCCTCAGAAACGGTTGAGGTCAACAAAGCGGTTGCTGAGCAACACACAGACGTAAACAAAGGTGTGTGTTTGTAGAGTAATTTACAACAGCTTCGAACACGGTTCAACCAATCAGAATCAAGGACCGGAACTATCTGTTTTATAATGTATAATTAGCGCTCTTTGAAGAAGACGTGGAAGAGTGTCCAGCACCACGTCACTTGTTTTTACTGTAAGTTTTTGGAAATGTAAGTAATTCTACGGCTCTCCATTCTCAGGTGAAGGAATGGTGCTCTGTTATATGTTAATGACGTTAATTATGCAGCGTTTACAACTGAAGGCGGAGATCTGAAACCATTCAGCTGTGCACAATTCCAAAATCATTTGCGATTTATAGATTTCACATCTGGAAGAGAAGCATACACAGGTTTACCGAGCGCTCGTCTGAATCACGGGAACGTGCTTTTGAGACATAATCATAAAATCAAACATAGGACGGATTCTACCTGAGGCCCAGGTGTCGTGGTTTGAGTTTGTGGATCAGATAACTTCATGAGAGAGGTGTCTTCAGCAGAGAGCTGTGATTGCTGGAGGTTTGCAGCAGAAGAACAGTGAGAGTGAAGGTGCTGGAAATCTCCTGAAGCAGCAGTGATTACAGCTACAGGTCAGATTATAATATCTGAGGGTTTAATGCTTCTAAAATACACTCATTTTAGTCAATGTTTATCCATATTATGCACAAAACAATGGTGAGGGAATGACTGACTGATGCTTGATGCTTAGACATTAACTTAAAATGCTTTTTATTAAATATATAAAAAAACATGAAATATGTGATACGTCTTGATATTATTATTATTATTTTTTTTTAATTAGGAGTGCAAAACATACAACATACGGTGAACAAAAGCAGCAATAAAAACAGAAATAGAACCAAAAAAAAACAGCAATGATAATGATAACGATGAAAACAAACAGCAATGACAATCTGAATAATAGTAGTAGTAATCTTAATATTATTAACTCCTCTTTATCTGTAGGTCAAAGTCCCAAAATCCCTCATTTCAGAAACTGCTCAATGACATTTTAAGACATTATATAGATAGATAGATGTTTATACTGTATATAGTGTTTTATTTTAATATTTATTCAATTTCTTGAACGTTACTGCTAAACACTGTACCTGAAAAATAAAGCGATTTGTTTTATTTGTATATTGTGTATTTGTAATGTATATCTTTTATTCTTATTTTCGGTAACACTTTAGAATACTGTTCCATCATTAATTAATAACTACACAAGAACACATGAGTAACGCTCTATTAGCACTATTAGTAACTATTAGTAACTCTGATTAATTAATTAGTAAGTGATAGTGCTTAGTCGAATGTGGTAGTTCACTATTAGCTAATCAGTGAGTATTATATTAATTATGAATCTGTATACAGTAGTTCTTAGTGAGGTATGAAAAATAATAGTTACTGATTAGCTATTAGTAACTACTAGTAACTGATTAATTAATTAGTAAGTGATAGTGCTTAGTCGAATGTGGTAGTTCACTATTAGCTAATCAGTGAGTATTATTTTTCATACCTCCCTAAGAGCTACTGTATACAGATTCATAATTAATATAATACATAATGTATAATTAATTGTAAAGTAAAGGTCATGGTAACCCACTAGTAATGACTCAAGTGTTACCAAATTCTTCTACTAGTTATTTGGATCAGTTTCTAAAGTGAAGATCGTTATAACTCTCTATTAATTACTGAAGTCTGTAAACTTTTGAGGTTTTTGTAAGGTTTTGGTTAGTAATTCATTTTTGGTAGATTTGGTAACACTTAAATCATTACTAGTGGGTTACTGTTCTTCACTTTAGATCCAAATAATTAATAATTTCTTCAGAAGGATGTATAACACTTGAGTCATTAATATCCAAAACATTACATATATTCAAAAGCGTACAATGACGTCAGTCAATATTAGAGTTATGATGATATTCACTTTAGAAACTGATCCAAGTAATTAGTAATTCTATTAGAAGCAAGTGTTAATTATTGAGTCATTACTAGTAGGTTACAATGCTCTTCATTTTAGAATTAATTATACATAATTGACATTAATTATGAACCTGTATACAGTAGTTCTCCAGGATATATATATAAAAAAATAGTAGTTATTGATTAGCTAATAGTGAACTATGAGCGCTATTACTTACTAAATCAATAATCATAGTTTCTTGTTAGTTAATAGTAGTTACTACACTGTTAATAACTTGTTGTAGTTATTCATTAACAAAGGATCAGTATTCTAAAGTGTTACCTTATTTTCTAATAACAAAGATAAAATAATGACAAAGATTTTTATCTTCGCCCACTTTGGCCTAAATGTCTGCTTTGTTTATTAAATATTGTGTTACCTTGAAAGGCTTTGTTTTTACAGTAGGGACATTAGTTTGGCTGTAATGCTCAGGAAACTTGCAAAAATAGTAAAACCAACATGACAAAGAATCGTGATAAAATTGTGAATCGTGATATTCCGGAATAAAATCGTGATATTTTTGCCATATCGCATATTCACCTCTTTTAACCTCTGTAGCACCAGTATGTGCAAAAAAGTTAACGTACAGCCCTATATACAGTATATATATTATAATATATCTAATTTCTTTCCACGTTTCACTAATATAGCACTTCATACAATAAAAACAGCTTCAAAGCAGCTTCACCAGTTCAGTTTCAGACATCAGTCGTTTCAAATATAACTTGAAGTGCATCAAAGCAGCTCTACATAGAATAATACAGTTTTGAGTAGCTTCAAATACAGCTTCAATGTGTCTTCATGCCTCTGATGAGCAAGACTACAACGACGGGCAAGAAACCACAACTCCATCAAAAACAACCTCAGGAGAAACTAGGCCTGGCATCCTAACTGTTCTTCATTAACCTGTTAACTGTGACCCGTCCCCTCTGTGGGACGCCTACGTTTATTCACTATTTTACAATTAAATCCTAATCTAGGCAAACTATATATCGTTGGAAAGGTCTAACTGTGCGTTCACACCAGACGTGACTTGCGCGAATAAATCGCGCTATTCGCGCGTAGTTGGACGCTTGAACATTTTGAGTTTACTCGCTTCATTCGCGGGTGAAATTCGCTTCATTCGCGCGTGAAATTCGCTTCATTCGCGCGTGAAATTCGCTTCATTCGCGCGTGAAATTCGCTTCATTCGCGCGTGAAATTCGTGAAATTCGCTTCATTCGCGCGTGAAATTCGCTTCATTCGCGCGTGAAATTCTCTTCATTTGCGGTCGCGCGTGAAATTCGCTTCATTCGCGCGTGAAATTCGCTTCATTCGCGCGTGAAATTCGCTTCATTCGCGCGTGAAATTCGCTTCATTCGCGCGTGAAATTCGCTTCATTCGCGCGTGAAATTCGCTTCATTCGCGCGTGAAATTCGCTTCATTCGCGCGTGAAATTCGCTTCATTCGCGCGTGAAATTCGCTTCATTCGCGCGTGAAATTCACTTCATACCGGGTATCCACATACAGCCTCCGCTCGTAATCACGTCACTATTAGAGCAAGCTCCTGATTGGTTAACGCGGCGCAAATATCCACCAAAGTTCAGATTTTTCAACTCGCGTGGCAAACGCCCGAAACGCTCAATTCGCGCCGCGTCATTCACGCGAACCGTGCCGCAGGATGTCTATTCGCGTCTTTGCATTGACTTAACATGTAAATCACTCGTGCTTAACGCTTCATTCGCGTCTGGTGTGAACGCACCTTAAGACTCCTAAAATATGGTAAAATATCTATGTAGGAAAATTATTTGATTAATTTATGACAAGAGTGCACCTGAAAAATCTACATCATAACAGGAGTTCTGACCTTTGTTACAAAAAATGTCTACGCTTTAGAAATCATAAGAAATGATATATCAGTTGAAAACTTAAAATCTCAAAATTCATCCTTTGAAACCCATTTTAAAATCAGACATTGCATTACCATGGAAACGGTACATAAAAATCATGTTTTTGTTCATGAATTATAAAAATGTAAGTTTGGATAGTGCACTATAATGTCTATGCTCAAAACTGTGAGTGACAGTTAAGGGGTTAAAGCATGCATTAACATTAGTAATTTCTTATATTAATGTTCATTTCAAAATTTAGGACATTATTAAAATTCAAAGTTGTATCTCTTAACATTTGCATGAGCTGGTTAACAAAGATGAATAAACACGGTAACACATGTATTGCTAATGTTAGTTAATGCATTAACTAACGTTAACTAAAGGAAGTTTATTAAAAAGCATTACCTCAGTGTGAAACAACGGGGCTTCGCTGATGATTTCATAATCAAACGTCTCTGTCAGTTCAGAAATGTGCGCAGCTGCAAATTATGCAGTTTGTTGTGGCGACCAGGATCCAGCACAAAGTTTATGTTTCTTTCCACAAAGGACACATGTGTTTAACAGGATCAAACACTGTACCTATGCTAATATGATGTTTCAAACACACTTGGTTCAGAAGTTTCCGATCGATAAATCCAGCACCCGCAGGCAGGGTTTCAATTGTAGACAGTCCGGATTTATTGCTAAGACTTTTACTTTTTAAAGAATTAAAGGTATAGTTCACTTTGAAATTAAAATGTGGTATCTATCAGCTTACCCCAAGGGCATCCAAGATGTAGGTGTCTTTTTTTCTTCAGTAGATCCAATTTTGATGTTTTTAGGTCAAACCGTTCTAGTCTGTCAGTCATATAATGGCAGGTATAGGTCACTGTCTCTATAAGAGGGAAAAAGAACATGCACAGAGAAATCCAAATTAAACAATTCCCCATCGTAACTACACATTGATGGCCTAAGACACGAAACGAGCGGTTTGTGTGAGAAAACCAACAGTATTTATATCGTTTTTTACCTCTTGTACACAACCATGTCCAAGTGATCTGAGTGCACACACACATCCGGTGTGTGACGTGTGTGTGTGCGCGCGCTCTGGCTCACGCTGCATTCACACGGGGCGTCGGCGTCAACGCTTGACGGAGGGCGTGTCTGAAGCGTGGTGCTGACGCAACTTTTCAAGCGCCAACGGAGGCGTCAGCCAATCAGATCACCTCATGCAAATACCCAATCCCGTTCATGCAACACCAGAGAAGTATGTGATTGGTTGTTGTAACTATGACGGCGCGTCAGCACCACGCTTCAGACACGCCCTCCGTCAAGCGTTGACGCCGACGCCCCGTGTGAATGCAGCGTGAGCCAGAGCGCGCGCACACACACGTCACACACCGGATGTGTGTGTGCGCACTCAGATCACTTGGACATGGTTGTGTACAAGAGGTAAAAAACGATATAAATACTGTTGGTTTTCTCACACAAACCGCTCGTTTCGTGTCTTAGGCCATCAATGTGTAGTTACGATGGGGAATTGTTTAATTTGGATTTCTCTGTGCATGTTCTTTTTCCCTCTTATAGAGACAGTGACCTATACCTGCCATTATATGACTGACAGACTACAACGGTTTGACCTAAAAACATCAAAATTGGATCTACTGAAGAAAAAAAGACACCTACATCTTGGATGCCCTTGGGGTAAGCTGATAGATACCACATTTTAATTTCAAAGTGAACTATCCCTTTAATCTGATTTATGATTGATCAACTCGGCTATTTTTAAATTTAACTCCACAAACGCGCGCATTTTACTATTATATCCTTACGTCGTAAACATAACGTTGTGGGTGGGACTAACAGAAACGGACGAATCATCATCATTTTGACAAGCGTGATGCATTTAGCAAGAGAGCAAACTAAGAAACGACCTGTAATTGACCATTGAATATTTTATAATAAATATATAAAGTTACAGTGAAATAAGACGTTTATTAGTATTGTTTAATAAATTACATCCATTTGGAAAATTACCAACTTCTCATTGGGTGGGCCACAGATGAACGTGGCTGGGCCCGGACCCACCCAGACCCACCCGTAGCTACGCGACTGCTTTACACAGCAGAGAAGCCCAGAGGAAACCACTTCTCCTGATCCAGAGCTCGGTCTCCCAGAACCACGTTTGTAGCCGCTACGAAAGTCTTCCTGCTCTTCACCGTCACCTCCAGCACGCGTCCGTGGAGTTTGGGAACGTTCCTGTACTCGATCTGAAGAGAAAGCAACAGCTCTGAGAGAGGAACGAGGCACGGATGTGACGCACACCGGCTGCTCCTGACGTGGAACTGAAATGGCTTTTCTCTCACCAGCTCGTTGAAGGTGGGATTGTCATTGCTGCGGACCGCTTTGGTCTTCCTCTTAGTCTTGTCCTGTGGGTCAGGTCTTAGTCGTGTGACCACATAGGCGTCCGGACACGAGCCGTTAGACAACCTCTGATAGACATTCAGAATAGGGGTTAACACTCAATGCAGATGCAAAAATTAGTTAAAGTGAACAAAATGTAAGCATTCCTATGCTGAACATTTAATTTTGTAAGCCAAACAACCCAATTAATACCAATTAATTTTAAGGGAAAACAAGATTTTCGGTAACACTTAAAGCCTTTATGCATAATGCATTATAAAAGTATTCATAATGTACGCTGTAATGAATTATGTCTTTTCATAAATGAGTGTAACCAAAGTTAAAATGCATTGTAATATTTAAAGGTTTATTTCTCATGTGCTTTAATGCATTTTAAAGGTTTAACAATGAATAGGAAATAATTATTATAATGTATTATAACTGTGGTTATGGTTATTCATGAGATCATACAATGCATTATATCTATTAAAAGTTTAACAATGAATAGGTAATTAATTATAGGTGCATTACAAAGCATAATTAATGCATTAAAATAATTTTATAATGCATTATAAAGGCTTTAAGTAAAGTGTTCCCTGATATTCAAATCAATAATAGCTTGAAAAGAAAACTGACTCACAATATTTTTTAAATGCTTTATCATCACAGATAACTTATAGTCTTTATAAGACAGGTAGAGCTGAATCTGCGGTCGGAGATGAGCATCTGTTTCTGAAACAAACACATTTTCAGACATCATGACGCAGTCTTTAATTCATGCAGGACTGATGAACGTGCCGTATCTCCGGTCTGTGTTTACAGTATGATCATTTAAAGAGACAGTACACCCAAAAATGAAAATGCTGTCATCATTTACTCATCCTCAAGTAGATCCAAACCTGTATGAATGTGTTTGTTCTGAACACAAAGGAAGATATTCTGAAGAATGAGGGAAACAGAGCAGTATTTTTCTCCTACTATTGAAGTCAATGGTTCCCAAAACAGCCTGATTACACACTTTCTTCAGAATATCTTCCTTTGTGTTCAAAACAAACACATTCATACAGGTTTGGAGCTACTTGAGGATGAGTAAATGATGACAGAATGTTTATTTTTGGGTGTACTGTCTCTTTAAGCAAGATGTTCATATGTTCATTTTAAGAAGAAATGTCAAAAAATATTGCAGGTTTGGGAACAAGTCAGATTGGAAATAAAATATGTGAATGAATTCCTGAAGCAAATCAAAGCCACGCGATGACACACACACACACACACACACACACACACACACACACACACACACACACACACACCTCTCTCTCACACACACACTCTCTCTCTCTCTCTCCTCTCACACACACACACACACACTCTCTCTCTCTCTCTCACACACACACACACACACACACAACACACACACACACACTCTCTCTCCTCCACACACACACACACACACACACTCTCTCACACACACACTCTCTCTCACACACACACACTCTCTCACACACACACTCTCACACACACACTCTCACACACACAACACACTCTCACACACACTCTCACACACATCTCTCTCTCTCTCACACACTCTCTCACACACACACTCTCTCTCTCTCACACACACACGCACACACACACACACACACTCTCTCACACACACTCTCTCTCTCTCACACACTCTCTCTCACACACTCTCTCACACACTCTCTCACACACACTCTCTCACATTATGACAGCAAGCTAGCTGTATAACATTAAGAGTCCTCAGCAAACAAAGAAGCCCAGCAGTGAAATGTCAAATACTTCTCATTCATCATCAATCATGGTCCAGGAGGAATCTGTGTTTGGGTTCAGTCTTTACCTGACTTGACCGCAGCGTTTGGTCCGTCCAGAAACAGGCTACAGACATATTCGTTCTGTCAATGACATGATGAAATATAAACAGTGCTTGAAGTGGGAAAAAAGAAGTGCCAGTACTCACCCACAACCCCCCCGCCCCTTATTTATTTATTTATTTACATATTTATTTTTATAGTAAATAAGTACTCATTCATTTTCATAATTCACAATGTACAGTTGAAGTCAAAAGTTTACATACACCTTTCAGAATCTGCAAAATGTTAACTATTTTACCAAAATAAGAGGGATCATACAAAATGCATGTTATTGTTTATTTAGCACTGACCTGAATAAGATATTTCACATAAAAGATGATTACATATAGTCCACAAGAGAAAATAGTTGAATTTATAAAAATGACCCCGTTCAAAAGTTTACACACCCTTGATTCTTAACACTGTGTTGTATCTGAATGATCCACAGCTGTGTGTTTAGTTTAGTGATAGTTGTTCATGAGTCCCTTGTTTGTTCTGAACAGTTAAACTGCTGCTGTTCTTCAGAAAAATCCTTCAGCTCCCACAAATTCTTTGGTTTTCAAGCATTTTTGTGTATTTGAACCCTTTCCAACAATGATTGTATGATTTTGAGATCCATGTTTTCACACTGAGGATGACTGAGGGACTCATATGCAGCTATTACAGAAGATTCAAACACTCACTGATGCTCCAGAAGAATAAACCATGCATTAAGAGCCGGGCGTGAAAACTTTTGAACAGAATGAAGATGAGTACATTTTTCTTGTTTTGCCTAAATATCATATTTTTTCATTTAGTACTGCCCTTCAGAGGCTACAGAAGATACTTACATGTTTTCCAGAAGACAAATTAAGTTAAATTTACCTAAAAAAAAAAATCACGCCCCGGCTCTTAATGCATGGTTTTTCCTTCTGGAGCATCAGTGAGCATTTACTGTCACCGTAACTTTTTTTTTAATCGTAAATCATTATCGATGCTGGAGTCTTTTAAAATCTTTATAATGATGGTCCGCTTCTGTAAAGTTGGTTTTGTGATAGTTTTCACTCATTTGTTCCCTGCTGGTGAAATGATGTTGTGTATCATCATGTAAAGTATTGGGACGCAGCATCACTCACCCCTTTACAGGGTCCTTCGAACAGCTCCTTCAGATACTTGTTCAGCAGAGACATCTTTCTGCTCGCTGTAAAGGACATGTTAAACCAGCTGGGGAACCTAGAACAGCACAGAGACCAGATCAGTCCGGCCCTCCTCATGTCTTTATTTAACCAGGAGAGAACCTCACTGAGATTAAAAATCTCTTTTCCAGGAGTGTCCTGGCCAAGATAGGCGGCCCAGTTATACAAATACACGCATGTCAAACAACAATACATCACAACAATAAAATATTACAGCATTAGAAGCATTTGCAAATCATTAAATCATAAAATTACTAAGGGACACCAACTGATTTAGCCACAGTTTCATTTGAAGAGAGTTCGTGTTTGACGGTGCAGCATATTCAAATGCAGTTTTACCTAAATTAGTTCGAGCTGAAGGTATAGAATAGCTTTGTAAATCAATAAGTACCAATGCATTTTCCTTCGAAAATCAATTATGATGCCCAGGTACTTATACTCTGACACTAATGCGATCAGTTTCCCTTGCAAAGTTCGGAGAACAACAACTATCTAAAGAATCTGATAATCACATAAATTTGTTTTCTCAACATTTAAGACCAACTTTAAAGTAAAAAACCTTGCTTGAATAATATCAAATGCTGATTGTAAGTCACCCAGAGCTTGTTGTTGTGTAGGAGCACAACAATAGATGACAGTGTCATCTGCATTTTCAATGTTAACCTCTAAACAATTCATATATATAGTAAATAATAATGGCCCCAATACAGATCCTTGGGGGACTCCCGTACCCACTTCCATTAAGTCTGATTTGATACCTTCCACTTGCACACATTGAGTTCTTCCCTTTAAATAAGCATTAAACCATGAGACTACATTGTCTGATAGACCAACACATCTAAACAAAATCTTGTGGTCCACTGTATCAAATGCTTTAGTTAAATCAATAAAAAGACATGCACAGTGGTGTCTTATGAGCCGGACTCTTACTTCGGGAGCGTGGACTCGATGAAGTGCTTCTGCAGCAGCTTATGAAGCATCTCAAACTGAGCAAAGCTCTTCTGAACGATGACGTATCCGTCCTCGATCGTCACCTTCAGCTCATACATCTGACACGGAGGACATTAGAAATGCTCTGCTGAGATGTATGACTTTACCAACATTTATGATGTTCTTCAAATTCATTTAAATATATTTTCCAAGTATACTTTATGTAGAGTATTAATATCAATGCACAATATTGTAAGTGTGTTTCAATACTGCTTGAGACTAAATTGACCCACTTTTTAGTTAAAGGTGTAGTTTAACTGAACTAGTTGATGTATGTTTTTCTGTTCTATTGCAAACGTACTGTAAACTATACTTACTATAAGTGAACTTACTGTTAATTTACTAGCTATATAGGGTACAACGGAGCTAAATGCGACCATCTAAACTACTAGATGGCACAAAAACGTGGCGTAGCACTTTCCAAAACATCCACTTTTCAAGATGCACGTGCAAATTTGTCTGAAACTCGACTCGATTCTGTGCTTACTTGATCTAATATTTTATGTTTTTAAAATGTTGTAGATTTAAGTAGCAAATGAGAATCGCTAAAATTAATGCATCTATTTTGAGACAAAGGTCTTCTTTATGATTTTCAGTTTTGTTTAAGATAATAAAAGCAACAGTTTTTAAATAACGAAAGAATATGTAAAAGTATGGTATTTGGGGTAAAAAGCGCCTCTGCTGTTGGGGCTAAAGGTGCAATAATTAACATGATAATTAATAATTAATGTTGACATGGTTAGATTCAGATGGTAAATATCATATATTCCATATAGTGTCCATATTAGAGATAATCACCATGTTTAGAATGAACCCATCATATTTAAAAACATATTAATCATATCATATAATAAAATATAATTAGTTGTTACTACTGTAAATATATATTAAATTATTATTGGATCTCCTTCAATGCTTTCAGAATCTTTACTTATTAAAATGATTTTGTTTCTGTATTTTAAAATATATTTTTTATATTAACATATTTTAATGACAGTGTATTTATTGAACAAAAATTATTTTATTTTTCAAAATAAGCAGAAAATAGTACAAACTTTGCTAAAGTGATTGTTTTGAAGTATTAACTTAAACATTATTTTAAAAAAAACATTATTTTAGCTGAAGTATGTGTATTAATACCGTGTGTGTCACCTATATGATTTCTAAACAAAATAAACAACTTGTATGATTTATTTTCACACAAAATCTGTTGCTCCATTAATGTTCAATACAAACATATATATTGTTTCTGCAATTATACATTTTAGGCGCATTGAATAGCACATTTTTTCTTAAGATGTGCCTTTAGCCCCGTTGTACCCTACTCTACGTCTAGCTGACTTTTTAGTTTATGAAAGTACACTTTGAAGTATACTCTCAGTAAACTACCAGTCTATACTGTTTTCTTTAAGTGAAGCTATCATATTTATAGTTTACTCACGCTGTGGAAGATCTATGTATGAATCAATGGCATTCGGTACAATGAAAGATATTGAGCCATTTCATCCAAAAGATGACTAGTTCCTCTAGACTTAAACATCTATGTTTAGTAGATAGTATGTAAAACATATGTGACCCTGGAGCACAAAACCAGTCTTAAGTCGCTGGAATTTAAAGTAATAGCCAAAAATACATAGTATGGGTCAAAATTATAAATTTTTCTTTTATGCCAAAAATCATAAGGATATTAAGTAAAGATCATGTTCCATGAAGATATTTAGTAAATTTCCTACCATAAATATATCAAAACTTAATTATTGATTAGTAATATGCATTGCTAAGAACTTCATTTGAACAACTTTAAAAGTGATTTTCTCAATATTTAGATTTTTTTGCACATTTGCACCCTCAGATTCCAGATTTACAAATATTGTTCTATCATAACAAACCATACATCAATGCAAAGCTATTTATTCAGCTTTCAGATGATGCATAAATCTCAATTTAAAAAAAAATTGACCCTTATGACTGGTTTTGTGCTCCAGAGTCACATTTGCTGGTGTTTTACCTTAAAAAAGCCAATTGGTATGAAAAAAAATGCATTGAGGCCAAACATGCTTGGATTTTTCTGTATACTTGCCAGTATATGTCAAGAGAGGTATAAGTTAAGTATATATTTCTTAAGTTTATCTCTGATGAAGTACATAAAAGGTAGACTGGAAGTATACAATATTATTTATTAGACACATACTAATAACACAGTTGCAGAACATCTTCACAACGCCATCTTCCTAAGTCTCATTACCGGGTTTTGTGAAGGAAACTCACCACATCTTTGCCGTTCGCTGTATATTTCTGGATCACGGCCTCCTGTATGTTAGCGTTGGAGGAGATCTGGCTGTTAGCCTGCGCTTCTGAACGCTTGACGGAGGAAAACTGCACCATATTGTGGATGAGGAAGTTTATCTTGACGGGGAAACTCTCCATGCTCTCCTTAATTCTTCTGAAACAGAAAACACAAATCTACTACTTCACCATGAGCAGAACCTCTGTCAACACTCATAGCTGTGAGAAGCCATAAAACTCTAATCATATCTCTTATTATTATTGTGGCCAGCAGACTAATATCTCGCTCGTTTGTTGATTTGTACAGTCTTTCTTCTTTTGTGAGAAGAGGACATGATCTATACTGCAAAAAGTGCTTTCTTACTTAGATTTTCTGTCTTGTTTTCAGCCGAAATATCTAAAAAATATTAAATCAAGAGTGATTTTATAGACGAGTAAATATTGTTGTGTTGTTTTTGGAAAAAACAAGTCAAAATAAAGTGAGTTTTTGCTTGAAACGAGCAAAATAATGTTATTTCAAACAGAAAACAAGATTATTTTGCTCGTTTCAAGCAAAAACACACTTAATTTTGACTTGTTTTTTCCGAAAACACTACAATAATATTTACTTGTCTTGAAAATCCTTCTTGATTTAATATTTTTTTGATATTTTGGCTGAAAACAAGACAAAAAATCTTAGTAAGAAAGCATTTTTTGCTGTGTATTTGCTAACAGATGCATAAAGATCTACTGAAACTGTAATGAGAGATATTTAATAAGAGATAATAAAACATGGAAAATCCATGTACAACAAACTCTCCTTATGCTATATTCATAATTAAAGCCCTACAAACGTAGATGATATCAAACTTTTTTAAAATGCATTTTATAAGAGGATTGAACAGACATTAGAGACAAATAAACAACATATTCAAAAATAAGACACACAGATCATAATTAGTGCTGCCAAACGATTAATCGCATCCAAAATACACTGTGTATATTTATTATGTATATATAAATACAAACACATGCATGTATACATTTAAGAAAAATATGTTATGTTTATATATTAAATATATTTATATATAACATAATATAAATGTATATACATGTAAATATTTTCATAATAATATTTACAAATATTTATACATAAATATACACAGTACACATACATAAATTACGTAATCAAAAACTTATTTCAGATGTGATTAATCGTGATTTGACAGCACTAATCATAATATAACATGATAGATTAACCATTTGTTGGTGTGATGTGTTACTTAGTAAAATATGAAGTGGCTTCCAGCTCAGAGTCGTGAGGTCTCAGTTTGTTGTGAACGTATTTTATGTCCTGGATGTCCTTCAGTTCAGGCAAACCAGCCGCCAGCATCTACATGTGCATCGATACAGAAAACGGGATCATTTAAAGGGGTCCTATTATGCTTTTTCACTGTTTGAATGTTAGTCAGTGTGTAGTGTGTGTGTTTGGGGCATAAAACGATCTACAAAGTTACAAATCTCAAAGTCCACTCCAAAGGGAGAGATTTAGTTTAAAAAAAAATCAATTTTTAAGAACTACAACGAACGGCTCGTTTGGACTACAAAGTTGTTTTCCTGTATTTGTGACATCACACATTGTAAATCCCGCCTACTGAAATGTGATTGGTTGGCGGGTGTGGAGAACGCTTGGTTGAGCACTGCATGCTTCAAAATCAAAACCGGTGCTGGTGTTTTTATATCACTGTATTTCTGATGGAAACTAACTGTTTTCAGAACATTTTGGATGTCGTTTTCATTTCATCTTGCGTGTAATGTCTGTTAAAGCTTTCCTGTAAAGCTTTCCTGTAGCTCAAATGGTAGAGCATGGCGCTAGCAACGCCAAGATCATGGGTTCGATTCCCAGGGAAAGCAAGAGCTGATAAAACTTGAATGCAATGTAAGTCGCTTTGGATAAAAGCGTCTGCTAAATGCATAAATGTAAATGTAAATAAAGCAGCGTTTGTGGGCGGAGCTCTGCTTTGTGTACAGTGTTACCGTGGAGACCGGCGGAGCTCTGCTTTGTGTACAGCGTTACCGTGGAGACTCTGTTTTGTGTACAGCGTTACCGTGGAGACTGAGCGGAGCGCTTTGTGTACAGCGTCTGCTTTTTGTGTACAGCGTTACCGTGGAGACCGAGCGGAGCTCTGCTTTGTGTAACCTAGAGACGATCTCTTTGTGTACCGTTACTGTGGAGACAGCGGAGCTCTCCAGCGTTACCGTGGAGACCGAGCGGAGCTCTGCTTTGTGTACAGCGTTACCGTGGAGACCGAGCGGAGCTTGCTTTGTGTACATAAGACCGAGCGGAGCTACAGCGTACCGTGCCGAGCCTCTGCTTTGTGTACAGCGTTACCGTGGAGACCGAGCGGAGCTCTGCTTTGTGTACAGCGTTACCGTGGAGACCGAGCGGAGCTCTGCTTTGTGTACAGCGTTACCGTGGAGACCGAGCGGAGCTCTGCTTTGTGTACAGCGTTACCGTGGAGACCGAGCGGAGCTAAGCGTTACCGTGGAGACCGAGCGGAGCTCTGCTTTGTGTAAGCGTGTGGAGACCGAGCGGAGCTCTGCTTTGTGTAACGTTACCGTGGTAACCTCGATCTCTCCAACAGTCCCGCTGGCAGAGAATTAATTTGCATAAATATATGTATAAGTCTGTGGGAATGGTATAAATAAATTCAACTGAATTAAATTCATGTTAAATGTTAGAATTAAAGAACAATAAACATAATACCTATTACCGTTGCACTTATCTGTACATAGTCAATGCAGTTATTTTTAAGCTGTTGTTGACATCCGATCTAAAACGTGATTTAGCCCAAAAACAACAACAATAATATTACCACTTTAATATGTCTTGCAATATCCGTGGATCCTCTTGTTCAATATTCTCGAGGTCTGAATTGATATGGCAATATTGAGGAACTTGCTGTTTTGGCAAGGGGCGGGGCATCTGAAACACCGTCTAAGCTGTTCACCAATCACAACGCACTGGGACAGCTAACCAATCACAACACATTTAGTTTCTCGGAAGGCGGGGCTTCATCAAACCCGGAACTAATCGAGCCGTTTGTGTCAGGCTGGGGAGAAAGGTATTGTAATAATGTAAATAATGTGAAAAATAATGTGATTTTTGAACCACCGAGCATGAGAGCATGTTCTAGTACACCCCCAAAACAACATCAAGACTTTGTAAAAGAGCATAATAGCACCCCTTGAATAATTACCAAACCAAGTAAAACAAACAGAGCCTCACCAGCTGCAGCAACCCGAGCACCAGAGCGGAGCGTCTGCGCAGACGGTTGTATGCATCACAACACAGCTCCACGAAGCCATGGAGGCGCTGTGGATTCTCCCCGCCGCCCGTGATGAAGCGCTGCATCTCCGGCGTGAAGATGAACGGCGTCCGGTCTCTGTCCGTTCACAAAGGGGACGTTTCGTTTAGAAGGGATTCTTTTTCACACAGGAGTTTGGGAGTGATATGGCCAGAAAAATTATCACAAACTTTTTTGTCTTCGTATCAGTCGATATTGATAATGTCAAATCTGTATTTATTTCAAGTTTAAAGCCATATTTTTGCTCCAGAGTGAAAAAAACCAGAACATTAATTTTCCTTAAAATAAATATCTTAAAGGAACACTCCACTTTTGTTGAAAATAGGCTCATTTTATATCTCCCCAAGAGTTAAACAGTAGAGTTTTACCGTGTTTGAATCCATTCAGACGATGTCTGGCGGTAGCACTTTTAGCGTAGCTTAGCATAGATCATTGAATCTGATTAGACCGTTAGCATCTCGCTCAAAAATGACCAAAGAGTTTTGATATTTCTCCTATTTAAAGCTTGACTCTTCTGTAGTTACATCGTGTACTAAGACTGACGGAAAATGAAAAGTTGTGATTTTCTAGACTGATATGGCTAGGAACTATACTCTCATTCCGGCGTAATAATCAAGGAGCTTTGCTGTCGTAGCATGAGTGATATTACACAGCGCCTGAAAGTAGTCCCCAGCTAGGTAACTAGTTATGATATACCTGGGGACTACTTTCAGGCGCTGCATAATATCATTGCGCCTTTAAAGAGGAAAATTATTGAAACTCTTTTGGTCATTTTTGAGCGAGATGCTAACGGTATAATCCGATTCAATGATCTATGCTAAGCTACGCTAAAAGTGCTACCGCCAGACCCGGGAGATCGACTGAATGGATTAAAAAAATACAGTAAAACTCAACTGTTTAACTCTTGGGGAGATATAAAATGAGCCTATTTTTTTTTTAAAGGTGTAGTGTTCCTTTAATCAAAAAAAATAATTTCTTAGTTTCTGCATGTGATATTGTTTCAAATCAAGAAACAGGTTTGTGTTGCCTGATAATATTAATAATATAACTTTTTTGTCTCTTAGAAATATTAATTTGGTAGTTTAGTAGCTTGAGTTGGGATGCAGATGTACATTTTTGTTCATTATCAAAATCAGTAACATCTGTAAAAATTGTAGCAACCTCATTTTTATATAGTGATATATTAATTAAATTAATTATTCTGAGTTTTTATTTTTTATTAATCATTGGTCTTCCATAGTAGCATACATTTAAATCATGATAAACACAGTTAAAGCCACACACATAGCACACCTCAATACTATGGTAAAAACAGTATGTCTTTGTATGAAAAACAGTAGTCTAAAAACATTTATTATAAATGCACACGCTATAGCTTAATCACAAAAGTACTGTAATTATATTCCATTACTCCTTTAATTCATGTCTACATTAATAACATAATAAAATTCAATACAAATACCCACAATTCTGACACAATACCACGGTGCAGTTAGTGTTACTACAGTAAATCCATGGTAAACGATGGTGATTTGTAGATTAAAAAGCCTTCTGACTGTATCGTTACACAGTGTTTATCTGCTGTTCGGCCAAGGCCGCTCTGGAAAATCAACCCTGGAAGAGCACCGCAGGGAGACGCTTAAATTCTAAAGTGCTTTACACATACACACACATACACACAAAAACTATTACAGTTTACCTCCCCACCCCCGTTTCGCTTTGAACCGCCAGCCTTTCAGCAAATGGCTTTCTGGATGGCAATGGATTACTTCCCCTGTTGCAAAGTCGTGTGTCTATGGTGTATTATGTGCTTTTTGTTGCGGAGGTGTTTTTCCTGTTCTCAACTGGGAGCATAGTCTGGGGGTTATTTTTTTCACATTCCTCTTGTTTGCTGTAAAATTCCCTGTCTTCCTGTCCTGTCTACCCCAGATATATGTATGTTGTGTATGGACAGGTTGATGGCTAATTTTGCTGGTACTTGTGACTAGTTAAAGGGCTACTACTGCAAATACCCACAATTCTGCCAAATACCATGTGTTACTACAGTTAGTGTTACAAAAATCCATGGTAAACATGGTGATTTGTAGATTAAAAAGCCTTCTGAAACACGGTGTTTCTGCTGTTTCAAAACAGTTTACAGTTTATTTCAGCAGCTTTCACACATTTTCAAAACTTTGCTTTTTTTCAAAGCTTTACACACAAATCCAAGAATTGCAATCACTGTAAGAACTGCATTCAAAATATCACAAACACATCTCAAAAGCAAACATTTGCACACACCTTTGCCATAATATTAATTCCTGTGTTTGTGTGTGTTGCATAGAGAATTATGTGTTGTGTTTTGCATAAAGTGTTTATGAAATTGCAAACTGAGTCAAAGGCAGATTATTAGAGTCTGGTTTTGCAGATTTGGTGTGTTTCTGCTGTTTGAGAGACAGCTTTCAGAAATTTAAGTATAGATTTTGTGTGTAAGCAGCTGAAGCACTGCAAAAAATGCTTTTCTTACTTAGATTTTCTGTCTTGTTTCCAGCCAAAATATCTAAAAATTCTTAAATCAAGAAGGATTTTCTAGACAAGTAAAAATGATTGACTAAAAATAGTTAAAATTAAACAAGAAACAAGCAAAATAATCTGCCAATGGGGTAAGAAAAATAATCTTATGTCAAACAGAAAACAAGATTATATTTCTTACCCCATTGGCAGATTATTTAGCTCGTTTCAAGCAAAAACTCACTTAATTTTGACTTGTTTTTTCTGAAAACAAGACAATTATTTTTACTTGTCTAGAAAATCCTTCTTGATTTAAGAATTTTAAGATATTTTGGCTGGAAACAAGACAGAAAATTAAGTAAGAAAAGCATTTTTTGCAGTGTGAAAACTGTAAATCACAGTCATTTGTGTTTTTCGCTGAATTCAAGCTTCACGCTGGATCTCACAGCGCTGTTCGGTGTCTAGTGAAGCTTGCAACCAATGCGCTGCCGCTTGAACTCTGACCCGACTGGATAAACGCTCCGCGTGTCGTGCTTCAAATGACTAGCGCTGTTTCGTTCCTCTTTTGCCGCATAAACATGCCGATATGAACATTTATCGAGCTCATCATATCGAGTAAATTTATATCGAGATATTTATCGTTATCGATTTATCACCCAGCCCTACTTTTTCCATCACCCAAAGTGACAAGAAATCAAATCACTTGCCTCTTGATGCTACCGAACTTCTGCGCATTGCCCATGATCTTGCCGAAGTCGATGTGGAACATGTGTCCGCTGTGTTTGATCATGATGTTGTCGTTGTGGCGGTCGCAGATGCCCAGAATGAACGTGGCGACACACCAGCCGGCGCAGGAGTGAAGGAAGTTCATCACGGCCTGAAGGTCAGACGAGAAACAAACGCACCGCACACTGAAGCCAAGAGCAGACGCCAGTGAAGAAGACATGCTCTGTATACATGCATTACCTTCTCGTAGTCCTCTCTGGTCTTGTTCCTCATATGGAACCATTTCTCTAGTGTGTCTTCCCTCAGCGCTCCAGACAGACCCCACTCCTGATGAATCTGTGCCAGCGTCACGGCGTCACGCACCACTTCCACTAAACCTGAACACAATCATGACACCAGCATTACTTTCTAACCTTAAAATGAGCTGTATGCATTAACTTCAGTAAATTGTTTTACTCTTTTGACTGCTTTTAGGTCAAGGTCAAGTCTATTTATATAGCACCTTATATAGCACAGGTGTGGCACAGCCAAAACATCAGAAATATCAACTAACAAAAAGCATTAAAACATAAAATTTGAAATCATTAAATAATACAATATGTAATGCAAAACATCACCAAACAAACAGAAACCAAACAAAAAATCTAATATATAAACAGAAACAAAACAAAAAAAAAAATTTTTTTTTTTTTTTTTTTATATCTAATAAAAAGTATTGTTAGAGGATATTATTAGTGCTTTTGTGACTCTGACTCCAAAGTCAGGTTTTGGCACCAATGGAGTCAATTCCAAAATCAATTATTTTGAACGGTCACCATTGGCACATAATGCAACAAAGACACCTAAAGTCAGCAGATTTTACTAACAGGGTTAGCAATCTCTGTTGCTTTATGCACCAATGGTGACCATTCAAAAATATGGAAAGAGCACTTTTCAAGTTTTTTCTCCAAAGTTTACAGGCCTGTAACTCAAGAAGTATTAACGATATCTTAATGCCCTTTTAGATATTGGGACTTAACAAACTTTTCTTTTGGCATCTTTATTTTTAAGGCCCTATATGGTTTTGTTCCAGAGATATTGGCATTTCAATATGGCTCCAGGAGAAAATCGTTAAATTGTATGCAGTTTCAGTGGTCTTAAACCAAACGTGGGTCACTTTGCAAAAATATGATACTTCTTTTCTTTTAAAGAGGAATGTCTGAAGATCAAATAATGTTGAAACTAGTTTCTTTCAGTCAAAACAACAGACATGAACATACCTGTGAGCGCCAACTAATATTCTTTTTCCAAAGTTTGCGTGCATATAACTCGAGTATTAAACAGTGCTTTTACCCCATTTTTGAATGGTCACCATTGGCACATAAAGCAACAAAGATTGCTAAAGTCAACAGATTTTACTAACATACTTAACAATCTCTGTATAACAATAACATTATGATGCTGTCATCTTTCTAAAGTCATTTTTACCCCCCTGTAATTTGGCTCTGAATCTCAGGTTGAACATAGCCATTTTGAGCCCCCTCTACAAAACAGTGGATTACTCCGTTAATATTCATCCATGACATTTAATATTTCGGCTTTCATCAGTATACATGCTTATCTTTCTTCAGAAGAAATATTGGAAAAATCCAAAATTTGAGCCGGGGAAGTTTCTGCAATTTGGTTGATTTGACACAGAATGTGCTTTTGTGACTCTGACTCCAAAGCCAGGTTTTGGCACCAATGGAGTCGACTCCAAAAATCAATCCCATTCTTGTAGCAAAAACAGAGCATGTCTTTGGATTGTGAGGGAAAACATGCGAAATCCACACAGATCGTCATTTTAAATACTGTTTCAGAGACCGTTTGTCTTATTTAATGGGGTCATTCATTGAGAAATCAAATTGTAATTGATCTTTGGCATTGATAAGGTCATCGTTCTATAAACAAACATACTCATGACTCAAACCTTCCTTGTTAGTCCAACTTATCTACTATTTGAACAGAGGTGTTCAAAGTCCAGGTCCAACCCTAATCAAACACACGTGTGAAGCGGCTAACTAAGATCTTCAGGAAAACACATGATCTCTGGAACTGAAGTCTGATCTCTTCAAGAACACTTTGAGCTCCCTTCATCTGGGGTTCCCTTACGAAAAAGAAGTTTATTCAAGTGTGCTATTAGTATACTTCTTTTAAACTAAAAAATAGGAAAGTATACTTTTAGTCTACTTTTTATGTACTTCTCAGAAATATACTTAAAATGACATTTAAGTATACTCAAATCAAATCAAATCAAATCAAATCACTTTTATTGTCACATCACCACAGCACAAGTGCCTTGGTGAGTGAAATTCTTGAGAGCGTGCTCCAAACAGTGCAAAAAACAAAACAGTTTACATATAGACAGTACATATTTACAGACTGTACAGAAGACAATGTGCAAAATACACATACACATACTCAATACACACAGTGTACTATAAAGACAGTCTTAGTTATCAATACACTATGTACACATTTTACATTATGTACACATCTAAACATTGTGATATGTTAAGGGCAACAGATTATAGATTTACAACAGATTAGTTGTGCAGTAGATAGTTGTGCAAAGGTGCAACAGATTATACATATGCAATGTCGTGGATGTGCATTGTATGGTATCCAGTGATAGCAGATAGGTTGTATTATTGCAGTGTGTGCGTGTAGTCCAGTGGGCGGCGGTAAAGTGCAGTGTGTGGCATGTTGTGTGAGTGGGAGTGTGATGTAGGGTGGATTAGTTCTGTCTGTTCATTTGCCTGATAGCCTGAGGGAAAAAGCTGTCCCTCAGTCGGCTAGTGCGGGATCGGATGCTGCGGAGACGTCTCCCTGAGGGCAGCAGAGAGAGCAGTCTGTGGGATGGATGGCTGGAGTCCTTGATGATCCTCCTGGCTTTCCTTATACACCGCCTGGTGTAGATGTCCTGGAGGGAGGGAAGCTCACCTCCAACGATGTGGCGGGCAGTTCGCACAACTCTTTGCAGAGCTTTGCGGTTGCCAGCGGTGCTGTTTCCAAACCAGGCGGTGATGCAGCCGGTCAGGATGCTCTCCACAGTGCAGGTGTAGAAGGATCTGAGGATGCTGGGGCTCATTCCAAACTTCCTCAGCCGTCTCAGGAAGAAGAGGCGCTGATGTGCCTTCTTCAGCACTGCGTCTGTGTGAGTGGACCATGTGAGATCCTCGGTGATGTGAACGCCGAGGAACTTAAAGCTGTTTACCCTCTCCACAGGTGTCTTGTCGATGGAGATGGGTGTGTGTTCTCTGCTCTGTCTCCTGAAATCCACCACCAGCTCCTTGGTCTTGTCGATGTTGAGTGAGAGGTGGTTCTCCTGGCACCATTTAGTCAGGGTACTCACCTCCTCTCTGTAGGCCGTCTCATCGTTGTCGGTGATCAGGCCTATTACCGTTGTGTCATCGGCAAATTTGACGATGACGTTGGAGCTGTGTGTAGCTGTACAGTCGTGTGTGTACAGGGAGTACAGGAGTGGGCTGAGAACGCAGCCCTGCGGGGCACCAGTGTTGAGGATCAGGGGAGATGAAGTGTTGTTGCCCATTCTGACCACCTGACTTCTGCCTGTCAGGAAGTCCAGGATCCAGCTGCACAGAGATCTGTTCAGTCCCAGAGTCTGGAGCTTCGCAACCAGTGTGGCAGGCACTATGGTGTTAAATGCTGAACTATAATCCACGAACAGCATCCTCACATAGGTGTTCTTATTTTCCAGGTGGGAGAGAGCAGTGTGCAGGGTGAAGGCAATAGCGTCGTCTGTGGAACGGTTTCTGCGGTATGCAAATTGTAGTGGGTCCAGTGAGGCAGGCAGCACAGAGCAGATGTGGTCTCTGATGAGCTTCTCAAAACACTTGCTGAAGATGGGTGTCAGAGCAACGGGCCTCCAGTCGTTCAAGCATGTGATTTTATTTTTCTTTGGTATGGGCACAATGGTGGATTTTTTTGAAGCATGAGGGAACCACAGACAGAGAGAGGGACAGATTGAAGATGTCTGTAAAAACCCCGGCTAGTTGGTAAGCGCATGCTTTGAGCACACGGCCTGGGATGCCATCCGGGCCCACAGCTTTGCGGATGTTCAACCGTTTGAAGGATCGAGTTACATCCGCGACAGAAAGGGAGAGTGGACTCACCTCTTCTGCAGCAGCTGTGGGAGCGCTCTCTGTGTGGGCGGGGTTATGAGCCTCGAAACGAGCATAAAAGGTGTTCAGCTCATCCGGTAGAGAGGCCGCAATGTTCACAGTGGCTGGTTTATTCCCTTTAAAGCCTGTGATGTTGTTGATGCCCTGCCACATGCTTCTTGGGTTGTTGTTGTTGAATTGTTCTTCAACTTTGTTTTTATATTGTCGTTTGGCTGCTTTGATGGATCTCCTGAGATCGTAACTGGCTTGTTTCCGATCGTCAGTGTTTCCGGATTTAAAGGCAGATGTCCGCGCTGACAAGGCTGATCGAACATCGCTGTTAATCCACGGTTTTTGGTTGGGGTAGATGCGTATTATTTTGGTCGGAATTACATCCTCTATACACGTCCGTATGAAACACGTTACAGAATCTGAGTACTCCTCTATGTCACCATCAGATGCTGCCCGGAACATGTCCCAGTCCACGTGATCAAAACAGTCCTGAAGTATAGCGTCCGATTGGTCCGACCAGCATTGAACTGTCCTGAGGGCGGGTGCTTCTCGTTTCAGTTTCTGCCTATAAGCAGGCAGAAGCAGAACGGAGGAGTGATCCGATTTGCCGAAAGGTGGGCGGGGGAGGGATTTGTAAGCGTCCCGGAAGGGGGAGTAGCAATGGTCCAGTACACGATCACCACGCGTGTTGATGGTGATGTGTTGAAAGTATTTTGGAGCTATTGTTCTGAAGTTGGCTTTATTAAAGTCCCCCGTAATAACAAACGCTGCATCTGGGTACGCGGTTTCCTGCTCGCTTATATTCCCGTACAGTTCCCTGAGTGCCTGGTCTGTGTTGGCTTGAGGGGGAATGTATACAGCCGTGATTATGATCGCTGTAAATTCCCTCGGTAGCCAGAATGGTCTACACAGAAGCATATGAAATTCCAGATCAGGGGAGCAGAAGGATTTAATAGAGTGTAGGTTCCTTTCATCACACCACGAGTTGTTGATGTAGAAACAAACGCCCCCACCTTTGCTTTTCCCGGTGAGCTCTTTCGTTCTGTCCGAGCGGTGCACGGAGAAGCCCGTAAGCTCGATGGCTGAGTCTGGAACCATTGCAGACATCCAGGTTTCTGTGAGGCAAATAACGCAGCATTCCCTTGTTTCTCGTTGGTATGAGATGCGCGCACGCAGTTCACAGAGTTTGTTATCCAGTGACTGAACGTTAGCCAGCAAAATGGTTGGGAGAGGAGGTCGAAAGGCACGGCGTCTCAGTCTGACAAGAACGCCAGCTCTCTTCCCTCTTTTCCAGCTGCGTTTCTTTCGTCGTGGTCGTGCGTTCCAGACAAAGGGCTCTGATGCGGTGTCTGTAAACAATCCACCAGCGTTCAGGAACTCAAAGTCCGGTTTGCGTTGCGCGACGTAAGAACCGATGTTTAAAAGCGTGTCTCTATCGTAGACAGTTATACTAACAACATCTAACACGTAAAACAACAAAAAAACAAACAAAACATACGAAAACCTGCAGAGTTTTCTCGGAGCTCGCAACACGGCTGCCATCCTCGGCGCCATCTTGGTACTACTTGACTTATACTTAGAAAAGTCTAAATATATTTGAGCTATACTTGTGCTCCGTGTTGTCATTGTTATTCGGTAGGGGGCGCTAGAACACATCTACTGTACAGAATTACCACAAAACACAAGTGAAGAAGAAACCGACACAACAGATGCTTCACATGTAATCAAACACATCATCAGACATAAAACAGCATCATAACTATAACGTTATGAATAAAATATCACCAATGAAGAGATAATAATGACTGTCAAGCTTTGGGGTGTTGATCGACTCCATCTACGTTTTGATTATCATTCTGAATCATATTCATATCAGCTTTTTGTTCAAAACGTTGTTTATTTCTTTATTTTTTATTTATGAAACTAACCCACATTCAAGTGTTTAAAGGGGTGGTTGATTGCGATTTCACTTTTTTAACATTAGTTAGTGTGTAATGTTGCTGTTTGAGCATAAACAATATCTGCAGAGTTGCGGCGCTGAAAGTTCAATGCAAACGGAGATATCGTCTTTTAAAATTCTGGCAGTTTAATGCCTACAAAAACGACAGGTAAGGGACTACAACGAGTTACTTCCCGGGTCTGATACGTCACAGACCCAGATAAACCCCGCCCCCGGGAACACGCAGCAAAGGGGGCGGAGCCATGCTGCGCTGCTTTAGAGAAGAGGAAGAGACAACTAGGGATGCACGTAACAATCTATTCATATGAATCACGATTCTGTCTTCTAACGATTCTAATGGATTCACAAGTTTCAAAATCATTAAAGCAGCAGTTCTTAATACTGTTACTCTGTCGCCCT
Organism: Schizothorax lantsangensis; assembly: GCA_027422415.1. Taxonomy (NCBI): domain Eukaryota; kingdom Metazoa; phylum Chordata; class Actinopteri; order Cypriniformes; family Cyprinidae; genus Schizothorax; species Schizothorax lantsangensis. Next base: position 37,834,894 of record CM049846.1, on the reverse strand, counting down.
GCTCTGCATCTCTCTCTCTCTCTGTCTCTCTCTCTCCCTCTCTCTCTCTCTATCTCTCTCTCTCTCTCTCTCTCTCTCTCTCTCTCTATCTCTCTCTCTCTCTCTCTCTCTCGCTCTCTCTCTCTCTCTCTCTCTCTCTCATCGTCAGATCAGCTCCAACAAACTGTTCTAATTATACACTTATTTTCACACAGCAATGAGAAGCATTATAAATGGACACGCGTGCGGTTGCTGTGCTGTATTAAAGCTTTAATCAGGATAAAACCGTATATTAAAAGCTAACAGAAGCAGTAGCACTTACAAATAGCAGCGTATTTAAAAGTATGAGACAACAACAACCAAACATACCATTAAGAGCCGTGCTTGCACAGGTTCTGCACGATCCTCTTCACTAATATCCTCTGGGTCTCAATCGGGCTCAAATTGATAAGCATTATAGACAACGCCACTGTTTACAATTCAACCGGAGCACATGCCACTGAGGAGAGGGGCGGGACGTTCAGACGTGCAGTAGAGGCGGTTTAGCCAATCACAACACACTGAGCCAGCTAACCAATCTCAGCCCATCGAGGGAGGGGCTTCATAAAACCAGGAAATAAATCGAGGCGTTGTCAGAGAAGGGACAGAGAGGTGTGGTAATAATGCGTTCTTAAAAAAACCAAGAATGAACACATGCTAGACTGCACCCCATAAACACAATCAAGCCTAGAAAAAAACCTGTCAACCACCCCTTTAATAAAGAAAGCATAAAGCTAGAATAAAATGTGTTTGTTTACAAGCAGATACTCTGTTCTTTCTTTTGATGTTTTGTATGTTCAGATATTCATATAACAAAACATATACAAATTAATATCTAAATAGGGACATAGTAGTATACTTAAAGTATGATGTAAAGAGTATACTTGCAGTATAAAACTACTAAACTAGTAGACTATACTTCAAAGTGTACTAAAAATGCTACTACAAGTATTTAATTAGTAATCTATCAGTATATCTATAAGTTCACTTTTAGTATAGTTGCAGTACAAGATAAAAACAAACTAGTGGTGTACTCAAAGTTTACTAGTGTTATACTTAAAATATACTTTTATATACTAGAAAGTGGGCCAATTTAGTCTCAAGGAGTATTGAAATAGTACACTTACAAGTACACTACTAGTACACAGATATTTGTATACTTACTACATAAAGTATACTTAAAAATATACTTGAACTTTACTTAAGTATACTTAATAAAATAAACTTGAAGTATACTACTTTTTGGTAAAGGTATCTCAGAAAAATAAGACCTAACAAACGTGTCTTCAAGATTTCAAAACACAAAAACACCAGCCGGCCTCGCCTCTCCTGATATCTCATGATATCACACACGTCATCATTCAATACACCGCAATGCATCACAATATAATAACTGGATTGTATGTGAATCTGCAGCAAACAAGCCAAATAGACCCAGTGTGTCTGAGAGAGAGATTCAGTCAGGTTTACATGTTGTTGTTGTTCAGGAAATTATATAATTGAGCAGCAAACTAAATTTAAAAGAGTAAAGAGTTTAAAAGCAGTGAAAAAGTGTTTTTTACTTACCCCACTGGCAGATAATTTTACTTGTTTTAAGCAAAATGCACTTAATTAATTTTTTTCCCCTGGAAACAAGACTAAATATTTTAAGTCATTTTGCTTATCTGGTAAAAGTATCTTGATTTAAGAATTTTTAGATACACTATATTGCCAAAAGTATTGGCACCCCCTTCTAATAGTTTAGTAATTTCTATGAGTACAAATCTTAATGTTAAAGCATATAATGATATTCTAGGAAATTGTGTGCTTCTAATATTATAGCAACAGTTTGGACTCTTTTCTATTCTAACATGACAATGTCTCTGTGTATAAGACAAGGTTCAAAAAGAAAATGATTGATTGAGTCAGTGTGGAAGAACTTGACTGGTCTGCATAAAACCAAGTCCTAATCCCAGTTTAACACCTCTGGTGTGACTGTAAATGCAGACCTTGAGACAAAAACTCATCACCAAACACCAATGACTTGTACATACACTATATAGACAAAAGTATTGGCACCCCCTTCTTTAGAACAGATGCACTTCCAAATCTGTGGCAACAACGATAGGAACATAATTCATGTATTTAAAAATTGTATTTCCATCTCTGTTGCAACAGTTTTGGAAGTGTCTTTTTATGTTCTAAAGAAGGGGGTGTCCCAATACTTTTGGCAATATAGTGTATTTTGACTAGAAACAAGACAAAAATACTAAGCAAGATAAGCCATTTTTTGTAGTGTACTGATGCAATATGAGTAAAGGATTGCAATTTATTAGTATGATTATAACAGCAGAAACCCACTATCATTTCATCGCCTGACTGACCTTGATCTCGTCCGGTGGAAACGCATCTGTAGGTGACCATCCTCATGTCCAGTCCCTCCAGTCTCCACATGCGGTCCAGAACACGCACGATCTGCAGCACCAGCATGTCCTGCCGCAGGTTATCTCCGGTCTGAGAACAGCAAATATCATGCTTTAATTAAGATGAACTCAACCAGCACTGACGACGTAACTCGTGAAGGATCTTCATACTTTGCAGATGAGGCTGTAGTTCTGGCCCAGCGGGTCAGCGGTGATGAAGGACACTTCCATGGGCGCTGCGTTTGAATTAAACACCTTAAAAGACTGAGAGACATGCATAGCTTTCTTGAGATTTTCCTGCATCCATAAGCAAACATTTAATCACTAGCAGTGATGGATATAACCAGAAACTCAAGTTCTTGAAAGTGACACCAGTGATGCATCATGAAAAAAATGCTCAGACACGAAACCATCCTAAACTATTAATAGTTTTCAGTCACATGACCGGCTCGAAGACATCCATAGAACTGCAGCACAAGCCAATTTTGTGTCTGTTTCCAATCCACAGATATTTAGATCACCTCTCAAAAGAATAAAACAAAGATATGTGACCCTGGAGCACAAAACCAGTCATAAGTGTCAATTTTTCGAAATTGAGATTTATACATCATCTGAGAGCTGAATAAATAAGCTTTCCATTGATGTATGGTTTGTTATGATAGGACAATATTTGGCTGAGATACAACTATATGAAAATCTGGAATCTGAGGGTGCAAAAAAATCTAAATATTGAGAAAATCACCTTTAAAGTTGTTCAAATTAAGTCTTAGCAATGCATATTACTAATCAAAAATTACGTTTTGATATATTTACGATAAGAAATTCACTAAATATCTTCATGGAACATGATCTTAATATCCTAATGATTTTTGGCATAAAACAAAAATTGATAATTTTGACCCATACAATGTATTGTTGGCTATTGCTACAAATATACCTGTGTTACTCATGACTGCTTTTGTGCTCCAGGGTCATATATGTGAACAAAATGCAAGTTTTGACCAGTTGCAATCCATATAAAGCGCCCGCCGCAATATTTCAATCACTACAAACAGCGAGACATTAAAACACTTAATGTGAAAAACACTTAAAGTGCCTCTATGTATTAAAAATATTAAAAGATCAAATTCAGTACACACCTTATTGATGATGCATACTTTATATAGGCAAGCCGGAATATGAACGCAATGTGCTAAATGATCAAGTGTTTTCATTATAAAGGTTTTCTATGGGAAAACACTTAATGTGAAGCTTTGTGCATTGTGTTTATATTCTGGGTTCAAGTGTGCAACATTAATAAGGTGTTTACTGAATTTGGCCTTTTAATATCGGTCAGATTTAAATATGAATACTCAAATGTGTCAAAAACGGGCCTCATTTTAAATGTTCTGATTGGTTACTGCGTGATTTTAGACAGTATGCTATGGTCAGATCCCAGTCGTGTCCAAAATATTAGAAAAATGAGTTTCTGCTCAGTTATGCTCCTTCTCACAGAAATATTGTATCTATTAAGAATCTAGATCATATCAAGAGACTGCCCTCATTTAAATGACCTGCTTTTCACTGCTATTTCTACCAGATCTTCGTGCTATAGTTGATCATATAGATCATGACATTCAACATACTCTTATGTTTTAAAGAACGCTAGAAGGAATTTAGACAAAAGACAAAAGGAGTAAATAGATGAGATTTGAGATTGCAGTCCAATGATCTATTAATAATTATAATACTGATCATGAAATCAGATCACAAGATTTTCTTTTTATTGCAAAAGCAGAATAAAAAGACAAACCAAAGCCTGAATGAATGAAAGAGCACTGAGCACAGATGTTCAGTAAAAATACTAACATTGTCATATTTTACTGACAAAACAAGATTGAAATGTCATTAATAAAGGATTGCAAATAATTAAGGATTATTATTTAATCGACTTAAATTAAAATTCAGTAAAAGACCGAAAAATGCATAAACTAGACCATACATATCAATTCTTATCTGCCAAAACAGTTCGGATGGAGTCATAACCCTGTGTTTATTACTAATCGCTCATGCACAGTAAATCTCACAAATGCATTTATTGAATTTACCTCAATATTCACCCCTTTGACCACAACCGCTGGATCTAACGGAAGCCTGCAGGACTGTCCATCAGCAAAAAAGCTCACAATTTTCCCTCTCTCGTGGCTAAACACATCCTGCACAAAAACAACACTTTTAACTATTTCATTTCGGATACAAAGCTAAGAAGGATCTTCTTAAGTTAAAGGGGTCATCGGATGGAAAATGCACTTTTCAAGTTGTTTGAACATAAATGTGTGTTGGAAGTGTGTGTATCCATCACATCCATCCTATAATGATAAAAATCCACCCAGTGTTTTTTTTTTAAATCCCTATTTTAAAATCCTCTCTCAAATCAGGCTGTTCTGAGATTCCTGTCAGAATGATGTAGTTCTGTACAAGCCCCTCCCACGATAGTTGATTGACAGGACCATCTTACCTTAGCCCCGCCCCCCTGAGTGAGCTGAGAGCTCCGCCTCCGGTGCAGGGGAAGACAAGATGTCTCAGATTAAGCGATTGAGGTGTTTAGTTGTTGGATGTAATAATGAATATAGCATTCGTTATTTACTCCCGACATCTGAGCCGCTGAAGACACAGAGGATTAATGTTACTTTTGCTTTGAAGTGAATGCGCCGATCCCCGATCTACATAAATGCGTCCATGTTCACGCGAATCATTCGTGATCCGGCTTAATCTACAGAAGGGTTTTTATGAATCTTTGCAAAACGCCTTTCCTAATAATGTGCTAGTTAGCCAGTTTCGCAGCTAAAGTAAACAGTACTGCTCGTCACCCCACGGAAGAGAGGGGCGGGGTCAGCAGAGCTCATTAGCATTTAAAGCGACATGGACTAAAAAAATGGCTTGATGAAAACAGAGCTGATTTTGACCGGTTTAAAAAGGTGTTTTTTACACTACCATTGAGAAATTATAACCAAAGTATGTTTTAGACTTTTCATTAAGACCCTAAAGAAACACATCAACTTGTGCAAAATTGGCATCCGATGACCCCTTTAAGGCTCTCTATGTTGGGTTTTTTGCTTGATATGTTACGAGACCTTTCTCTTGGTTTTGTCAGCTGTACGGATTTTCTCCGCCACTTGAGTGAGAAGATCCACCAATCTGCTCTGGCGCTGAAGCTCGTGTCTCAGAGCGCGACCGCAGCAGTGCTTCAGCGCCGACAGAACCTTATTCATCCAACTCTTATAGAGCCAGTCGTCCAGAGAGTCCACGAGTAACCTACACACACACACACACACACACACACACACACACACACACATGAGTCCATGCAGCCTACACACATCCAGCTCACAATCCACATGATGCATTTGCTCTTTCTCATGGGTCATTCCGTCAAATCAACCAATTTTCAAAAACTGAATTTTTTTATTTTGCTGATACATTTTCTGAAGAAAGACAGACATGTATACTGATGAAAGCCAAAATATTAAATGTCATGGATGAATATTGACTGAGTAATCCACTGTTTTGTAGAGGGGGCTCAAAATGGCAATTTTCACCTGAGATTCAGAGCCAAATTACAGGGGGGTAAAAATTACTTTAGAAAGATGGCAGCATCATAATGTTATTTCTACACAGATATTGGTAACTCTATTAGTAAAGTCTGTTGACTTTAGCAATCTTTGTTGCATTATGGACCAATGGTGACCATTCAAAAATAGGGAAAGAGCACTTTTCAAGTTTTTTCTCCAAAGTTTGCATGCCTGTAACTCAGGAAATATTAAAGATATCTTAATGCCCTTTTAGATATTGGGTCTTAACAAACTTTCCTTTTGGCATCTTCATTTTCAAGGCCCTATATGGTTTTGTTCCAGAGATATTGGAATTTCAATATGGCTCCAGGAAAAAATCGTTACATTTTATGCATTTTCAGTGGTCTTAAACCAAATGTGGGTCACTTTGGAAAAATATGATACTTCTTTTCTTTTAAAGAGGAATGTCTGAAGAACAAATAATGTTGAATCTAGATATGTATATAATTTCCTTCAGTCAAAACAACATACATGAACATACCAGTCTGAGTGCCAACTAATATTATTTTTCCAAAGAGTTAAACAGTGCTTTTACCCCATTTTTGAATGGTCACCATTGGCACATAAAGCAACAAAGATTGCTAAAGTCAACAGATTTTACTAACAGACTTAACAATCTCTGTATAACAATAACATTATGATGCTGTCATCTTTCTAAAGTCATTTTTACCCCCCTGTAATTTGGCTCTGAATCTCAAGTGAAAATTGCCATTTTGACCCCCCTCTACAAAACAGTGGATTACTCCGTTAATATTCATCCATGACATTTAATATTTTGGCTTTTACCACTATACATGTCTGTCTTTCTCCAGAAAAAATATTAGCAAAATCTAAAATTTGACACGGAATGACCCTTATGTTTCTATTATGGTTTACAGTTCCAGTCCATTATAATAACTCCATTCAACACCATTAAAACCACTGCTAATGTGATGCATGTTTCCACACCAGTACATCTGCTGAGCGATACGGATGCAGTGCAAAGATCTTGAGAGCAGAAGCTTCATCAACGGCCCATCGATGTCCCACTCCATCTTCAGAGCCTGGAGGAGAGATCACACGAGTGTGTTCAGATATTTCCAGCATTATAATACTCATTATAATGTGTCTCACCTGCACCAGCTGTGGCAGAAACTCCTCCAGCTCACTGTCACACATCTGCTGGAAACACTGCACAGCCACTGACCGCACGTACTGGTCATGAAACCTGACGGACAAACACATCCGCTTCACTGTGATACACATATACAACGTGTTCTCTAGTTCACAGCAGAAGTGCAGTAAAAGCTGTTTGCAGTAGTTTATTCACTCTGTGTTTGATCTGACCAGAGCAGCATCAACTAAACCCAAGAAAATGAATTGATAAGCTCACAATTAACATCATTATTCACTGTGATGATGACAATTAAAATCATTCATCAAGACTAATGGGTGGCTAATATAAGCAAAAAATTTTATCACAATATTTTTCCATTTTTTGCAATTACATGTCTTTATGGAAACGTAAACATTACAGTTTACTAAAGTAATAATGGTTAAAAGTAATGGTAGGCCTATCATAAATGTAACAAATTTCGTAACAAATTAATTAAAAAAAACTAAAAATGATAGGCTTTTTCACTTTTGAGCATAATTAATATTTTCTTTGTTTCTGACGCTGCTCTAGGTCCCAGTATGTCCAGTTTTATGTTTTCATGACATAATGAAAAACGTTTTGGTGACTATATAATATAAACACATAAATAGACAAGGAAAATTTATGTTTTTCAGAAGTCAATCTACATCAAACAGTGTCTGGAGTACATATATATATACAGTATATATGTGTCCCTGGAGCACAAAAGCAGTCATAAGTAACACAGGTATATTTGTAGCAATAACCAACAATACACTGTATGGGTCAAAATTATACATTTTTCTTTTATGCTAAAAATCATTAGGATATTAACCCTCTGGGGTCTGAGGTGATTTTGGGGCCCTTGAGATGTTTTGACATGCCCTGATATTTGTGCTTATTTCAGCTACTTATAACATACTATTGACCAACATGTATATGTTTTTTTGTATTCATCACAAGCTGTGCTACAATAATATGTGACCAAGATGGATGTACATGTTTGCATTTTTAGAAAAAAAATATTATGCGTGGTTAGTAAGTTTTGGGATTATTTTTTAGCTGAAATAAGGCCATAAAACCCACACTAAATAGTCCTGAATAAGACTTTTGAGTAATCAGTCTTGTCGGCTAGAATATTTACTAAACAATTATGTGAGAATCATTCTGCTTACTCATTCACAGAAAACAATATATTGATTTAAATTTTTTAAGACATGTTTTGTGATTAAAAGCCTATATGCGAGGGAGTGGCTATGGCCTTGAATATTAAGTAAAGATCATGTTCCATGAAGATATTTTGTAAGTTTCCTACCATAAACTTAATTATTGATTAGTAATATGCATTGCTAAGAACTTCATTTGGACAACTTTAAAGGTGATTTTCTCAATATTTAGATTTTGTTTTGTATATAATGTTTTGTTGGCAGATGAAACGAAGATATAATATAGTGTACAAAGATTACAAAATGCAGAGAGTCAATCTGCTAAAAAAAAACTATTTTTCAAAAATCATGTTTTTTATTATGTTATAATGATTTTATTGTGTTAGATAGCTGTATTTTGTAGTTATTTTTTAACCTAATCAAAATAACCCAACAGCAGTTTGATTGAGATTCATTGGAATGCACAATGAAAAAACATAATTTTTGAAAATTGTTAAAAATGATCTGTTTTTGCAAATTAACTCATCATATGCTGTGTTCGTACTCATCACTCAGGAGGAACAGGGCCTCCTCGGTGCTCACGGGGCTCCAGCGCTCCAGGACGGAGTATATTTCCGGCAGGTCCTGCGGTCTCCACTGCGGAGCGCTGCCCAAAACCAAGTGCAGGCGTGAGTTCCTCTGGCTGCAGATGTGCCGCTTGCTCCACAGGAAGGCCTTCTCATTATCAGTCATGCTGCAGAAGAAGTGACATTAATGTCCACATCATCCACAATATCTGCTCATGAGTGTCTTATCTTGTACTGACAGCGACAGGCAGTGTTTCTGACACACTTCTGTTACTCTCTTCTGCAGCTCTTCACACAGCACCGACTCCGGGACTGATTCAGACCGAGCCGCCGCTCGCTCATATCGCCACCGCTCAGACGCCGGGAAATCCATCTGTGGATTCATTTATGAATTAATGCCTTAAGATTAACTTCATACTTTAGCACTCACAAAAGCGCTCAAGAAATGTCAAAGAAATAAATGTGGTGGAATGTGTCCCATTAGGGAGAGAATATACAGTCAAACCAAAGATTATTCAGACACCAGATATAATTTGATATTTTTGTTTACTAGTGGGTTCAGGACACTATCCCCCGGTTTCACTTAAGCACTCTTAAGCCTAGTCCCAGACTAAAGTGTAAATCTGAGCTGTTTTAGCTGAAAGAAACTTGCACTGACTGATCTTAAAATATATCAGTGCCTTTGTTTTGTCTCGAGATGCACCCCAGTAATGTTTTTTCTAAGGCATGTTAATAAAAATTACTTAAATTTCCTAATTGAACAATGGCCTAATCCTGGCTTAGTCTAAGCCCTGTCTGTTAAACCAGGCCTATAGTTCATTTATGTAAGTGAGGATAGCAAAATAAAGTAAACTGTGACATATTATACCCAAAAATCGTCATACAGTGGACTACCAGTAAAATTGATACAAATTTGGGAGCAAAGATTATTTGACACTTTGAGCTGATCGTGTTTTTTCTTTAATTGCTAATGTGATCTTTTTACACACAGACTGAACAAAATGAAGCATTGCTTGGTGATTGGAGCTAAATTGGTTTTATCTAATTGTGTTAAATTTATCAGCTGACAGCTATTCAAACCAATTCATTACATACCTTTCTATCAAAGTTATCTGATATTATCAAGATTAATTTATTCTGACACAGTTTAACTCTGAGTTCTTGTCATATTTTATCACCATTTTCTAAACTATAGTGAATAAACTGTGATAATGTGAGAAATGTTGAAGGTGTCTGACTAAATTTTGGTTTGACTGTATAAATTGCACCTTTTGAATAATAATGATGTTTCCAGAGAGTGTAAAAGCATGTATGTGTCACCTGTAGAATGACTCCAGTGGGCTGTCGATGGACGTCACTCAGCGCCGGTGACGGAGGACAGACGGGCGGCACCTGTGTGGACATACTGAGCAGAACCGTGCCACCAACTAGAGTCCTGCAACAGCACAGCATCCATCCATCAATCACAGCATCAAACAAACACTGATCGAAGCATATTCACTGCATATGAAGGTCTAAAACACACTCAAAACTCTTGCATTCCAGAAAAACACAATTCATAATGCAATGCAAGAACGTGCTCGTGCTGCATTGAAAGCGCTGGGCATAAACTATTGGCAGTATTGAAGACTAAATGTTTTCTAAAGAAGATATTTTGAGAAAAAGTGTCTTTTAACGGGTCTAATGTTATTTGGTTCCCAACATTTTTGGAAACATCAAAGCATCTCTTTAAACTGGTTTGATGAGGTGAATGGCAAACCTGTTGTTAAAAATAGGAAGGACCGCCCAACATAAGAGCTCAGGGGTTTTGGCCTGTTTTGAGCCCAGTAGATGAAAACATAATATCGATTCATATGGAAGTTCCTTTACTGGAACTGGAAACACCAATCTGAAACACACAAGAACATCGGGGAAAAATATATATATATGTGACCCTGGAGCACAACAGTCTTAAGTCACTGGGGTATATTTGTAGCAATAGCCAACAATACATTGCATGGGTCAAAATTATCGATTTTTCTTTAATGCCAAAAATCATTAGGATATTAAGTAAAGATCATGTTCCATGAAGATATTTAGTAAATTTCTTACCGTAAATATATCAAAACTTAATTATTGATTAGTAATATGCATTGCTAAGAACTTCATTTGAACAACTTTAAAGGCGATTTTCTCAATATTTAGATTTTTTTGCACCCTCAGATTCCAGATTTACAAATAGTTGTATCTCAGCCAAATATTGTCCTATCATAACAAACCATACATCAATGGAAAGCTATTTATTCAGCTTTCAGATGATGTATTAATCTCAATTTCGAAAATTGACCCTTATGACTGGTTTTGTGGTCCAGGGTCACATATTTGACGTTGAACTCGATCCCATGTTTCACAGACAGATACAGCACAATGAGTTCACTAGATACTTGGACTATGTCAGAACTGAGTTTGAATTTTATTTATCCTAATTAATAATATCAACCTTGACATCCTTGCATTGTAAGAGTTTCCCAGCACATAAAAAACCAGAGTGCATCATTTAGTGAAGGTATTCATTAATGAAAACTCTCTCTCTCATATATTAACCCATTGGTCACAAACTCAATTCCTGGAGGGCCACAGCTCTGCACAGTTTAGCTCCAACCCTAATCAAACACACCTGATTTAGCTAATCAAGCTCTTCAGTATCACTAGAAACTTCCAAGCAGGTGTGATTTGGAGCTAAACTCTGCAGAGCTGCTCTGGAATTGAGTTTGAGACCACTGTATTAACCTGCTTACTTGCACCCAAGGAATGGAACACCCTCATTAAAATACACACAGTTCATGCTTGAACTACAAGCATACAGAACAGATGTGGCCTTTAAGAATGCACGTTTATCGTCACACGTGAGTAGTCTATGCAGTTGTATATGAAGTAGCTCTTACAGCCGGTTGCACTGGATCTTGCAGCTGAGTTGCAGTGACGTGCTGATGTTCTCAGACAGAACAGGTTCAGTCAGATTCCTGCCGCAGTACGTGAGCGAGCAGCTCACGCTGAAGTGATCATAACTGTAACACACACACACACATCATGACTCATATTCCTATGGAAGCCCGTTTCCGCCACTGAATAAAAAATAAAAAAGGTTATTGTGACTTCTCACAATTCTGACTTTTTTTCTCAATTGCGAGTTTATATCTCACAATTCTGTTAAAAAAGTGAGAATTGCGTGAAAAAAAGTCCGAATTGCGAGTTTATATCATGCAATTGCGAGAAAAAAATCATAATTGCAAGAAAAAAATCATAATTGCAAGAAAAAAAGTCAGAATTGCGAGAAAAAAATCATAATTGCAAGAAAAAAAGTCAGAATTGCGAGTTTATATCATGCAATTGCGAGAAAAAAATCATAATTGCAAGAAAAAAATCATAATTGCAAGAAAAAAAGTCAGAATTGCGAGAAAAAAATCATAATTGCAAGAAAAAAAGTCAGAATTGCGAGTTTATATCATGCAATTGCGAGAAAAAAATCATAATTGCAAGAAAAAAAGTCAGAATTGCAAGTTTATATCCCGCAATTGCGAGAAAAAAAATCATAATTGCAAGAAAAAAAGTCAGAATTGCGAGTTTATATCCCGCAATTGCGAGAAAAAAAATCATAATTGCAAGAAAAAAAGTCAGAATTGCAAGTTTATATCCCGCAATTGCGAGAAAAAAAATCATAATTGCAAGAAAAAAAGTCAGAATTGCAAGTTTATATCCCGCAATTGCGAGAAAAAATTCTGAATTGTGAGAAAAAAAGTCAATTGTGAGATAAAATGTCAGAATTGTGAGATAAAAAGTCGCAATAACCTTTGTTTATTTTCTATTCAGTGGCGGAAACGGGCTTCCATACATTCCTCATTATTACAGTTCACCCATTAACATTAATTTTCTCATCTTCATGTCATGATTTTCTCTCATCTCTCAGAACTGATTGTTTGAAATGCACGCAAGCATGAATGAGATTTGAGAGCTACGACAGTCGTGGTGTCAAAGCTACGTTCTGGGGACTGGGTTTCTCTGTTGTGTTAAGCATCTGGTCGTACCTGTTTATCCAGCCGGGCAGCAGTCTGTAGAGGCACGTCAGGCTGACCTGCAGCATGCAGCTGTGGAGCGTGACGTCTGCTGCAGGTGGATTCGGATCGTCCTCCTGTCCTCTGAAGTCCAAATCAAAGTTTGTGAAGAAAACGTGCAGCAGCTTCAGCAGAGCGTGATGGAGCATGACTACAGCTGAAACACACACTTACACTTACAATCCATGCAAATCAGTGGAAAAAACACACTGCTCTTATACAGCAAACCAAAAATTATTCAGACATCAGATATAATTTTTTGATATTTTTTTACTAGTGTGTGCAGGACACTATAGTTCATTTATGTAAGTGAGGATAGCAAAATAAAGTTAACAAAAAATCTTCATACAGTGGACAGAAATCTTCATTATTTCAATATAAAAATGTGTTTGACTATAACGTACTAGACTATTTTAGTGCCTAAAACACAACTAAATACAATGAATTTCTGCTTAATTGTAATTGAGATATTTGTGAGATATTATATCAAGCAATACTGAGTGAATATGACAATTTTTGTATTATTCCTCACCTCTAGGTATTTTAATAAAGGGGCTCACTGTAGCTTTATTGCTCAGTCAGCTTGGTTCTGGTTCTTAAAACCCCAAAAAGCCTGTTCTCCAACATTGCATGCTCTTTGATGAGACATGCAGATAGTGATAAGAACGTAAAAAAGGTCGGAAGTCAACAGCACATAAATGCCAGAATGTAAAGTGAGTTATTTTATGCATTTAAATGGTTTCATTTTCGTTTGTAGGCTACTTTTCACATTAATGAAAAAAATAGTGCATATTTTCTAGTATAAGTGCACCGTGCTCACATTTACTTGTGCATTAAATTTACAAATAAAAAAATAGATATTAGCTTGCGCCTATTGTGATCTGGAATTGCAGAATATATTTTAGTACATGCATTTGAGCGACGTTCTGAAATGTAATGCATGCATAATTTGAAGCTTTAATCGCCTTTTTGGTAATTTCATGACTTAACTGACGACATTGTACGCTCATATTTATGACGAAGCGATATAGAGCATTCTCCTCATATTCGTGTAAAGTTGAAGAGTGTGCGCCGTGAGCACAGGACAGGGAAGTTTGTTTTACTGACATACAGCCTAACAACATCTCATCAGATTGTTCACTGTTGTTCTACTGAAGCTCATTTGGCTGCTGTACCTTTTCTGTGCTCGTTTGACTCACACCTGACCAGTGCTAAGGCGAAGCTGAAGTGTGCGTCTGAAAAGTCTCCCGTTTGATGTGGATGCAAAGAGATACGGCGGTTCCGTGTCTTAATAAATGCATTTCTTGTCAAGAAAAAGGGGACAAAAACTGCAGTTTTGAGTGGGGTGGCCAAGACCCTCTGGCTCCACCCCTGAGTGTATGTGTCTTGAGTTTCCACTGAAACAGAACAAACCCTGAAATGACTGCATGGAACGAATAACTTCACTTTAGTATAAAGACTCACCAGTTTCACAGTCACACATTTCGGCTGGAGTCTAGGGAAAAAACATTCTGTTTAATAATTTCATGCAATTGAATGACTTATTAAACACACATTCAACAGCAGATGAAGCGTGTTGCTCAGGCTGTACCAGTGTGACCGGAGCGAAGCGCTGGAGCCGCCCGACAGCCTCCTCCAGATCTACTGTAGTGACGCCACACAGCTGCTCACACACGGCATGCACGCTCTCCACAACCTCCATCACTCCGTCACAACACTGACATATCAAACACAAACCCTTTCAGTCAGTCTTTACGTCTTGTGGAGTTTATTGACAGCATGCATCAACCGATAAAGCCATGCAATGACATGCATATCATTCAGAATGAACTCTACAATACATGCAATAGGTTCACATGTATATAGGATGTATTTCAATCATGCATGTGGAATTCAGTGAAACACAAACCCGGCTTCTCAAGAGCTTGTTTACTTCTTGGCTGTAGCTGCTTAGTTTCTCCTGCAGACATGACCTAAGAGAACAAATGAGACTTGAACAAATCAAGAACAAAAACTTAAAGTAATACACAAATAGAGCATGTGAAATATAAAGGCATAGCGCAAAATTCAATTTGAAATGTAATAAATAAAGCGTCAATGCATTTCTGTACATTTCCTACATCCACATGTGCAACATTCTGAGCAAAACGAAAGTTCAAATTAAAAATGCATGCATTAATGTGCAAATGCATATTATTAAAAATTGCATGCATGCAATTGTTGTATTGTATTACTGCATGCAATTATTAAAAATAATTTAATGCATAAATAATGCATTAATGTGCAAAATCTCAATTAAAATGGATATTTTTGCAATTAGGGCAATTTTTTTTCCCCAAATGCATTTACATGACAATTAAGACACCTGAAATTGTGTGTTAATTAATATTTTGTGATGAACATAATTCAACGTGGGTTCGAAAATGCAGCTGATTACATTAAATCACCACATCAGCCAATTTTCATTTCGCAAAATTATAACATCCAAAGTATACTTCAATTAAAAAATAAAATGCATGGGGAATGTACATTCAAATATAAGAATATTACATTTCAAATGGAATTTTGTCAGCGATATGCTTCCATAGTAGAGAAGAAAGCAAACCTTATAGTGTTGAATGTACAAGCCGAAGCGAGGACTTGATTAAAATGAAACACCTGTCTGTCGTCTTCCTCCTACAGAAACATTGATTGATAATGAAATGACCTCTTTAAATGAGAAACTGTATCGTGCCTCTGTAATTAAATGCCATACATCTCGTGTCAGTGTTTTGTCAACGGAGTCCTTGAGCACCATCCTCACTGGAACATCCGAAGCAAACTTCTGATACACCTGGATGCGTTCATACAATCCCAAGATTTCATCACTGGACGAGGCAAAACAAACCAGTCAAAACAATGACATCAATATCTAAATGTACTTAAGCAACAGCAGAGAGTATGTGCATTACTGTTCAGCAACAACAAGAACATCCCTTACGAAAAATACGTTTATTCAAGTGTGCTATTCTTTAAACTAAAAATAGGAAAGTATACTTTTTGTCTACTTTTTATGTACTTCTCAGAAATATACTTAAAATGGCATTTAAGTATACTTGACTTATACTTAGAAAAGTCTAAATATATTTGAGCTATACTTGTGCTCATTGTTATACGGTAGGGGGCGCTAGTACACATCTACTGTACAGAATTACCACAAAACACAAGTGAAGAAGAAACCGAAACAACAGATGCTTCACATGTAATCAAACACATCATCAGACATAAAACAGCATCAAAACTGTGTAACGTTATGAATAAAATATCACCAATGAAGAGGTAATAATGACTATCAAGCTTTGGGGTGTTGATCGACTCCATCTACATTTTGATTACTACTGAACTATTGAAATAGTACACTTACAAGTATACTACTAGTACACTGATATTTGTATATTTACTACATAAAGTATACTTACAATACTTGCCCTGCATCCCAATGTGTATACTATCCACCCTATCTGCCCTAAATAGTATTGAAAATTACTAATATCACATAGAATTTAGGATGGATAGTATGCACATTGGGACACAGGCTTGAAACTTTACTTAAAGGTGCATAGAATGGAAAACTGTCTTTACCTCGGCATAGTTGAATAAAAGAGTTCTGTATGGAAATGATATACAGTGAGCCTCAAACACATTGTTTCCCTTCCTTTATTAAATATTGTGAAATAAAAAGACACTGAAAAATAGGCGAATCCAACATAACACCGACTGTGACGTCACAATAGTCACACCCCACATTTGCATAAACCCGCATGTTCTATGCGCCAGACGCCATGAAAAAAATGTTATGTTTCAGGCGAACCAGGATCAGAGAGCTCTGCACGTATTGCAAATGAACGAAACAAGTTTAATAAAATAACACTAGCCACTAAAGGACAACAGGTTAGCGCGGTAAAATGCCTGCAGATACATACGATTTCACTTACCACATAAACAGAGTAAGGATAAATGTTATGTTAAGGCTGTTAGGGATGTGAACAGATGGGTTGGGTCTGTATTCAGAAAGGCACGTGAAGCAAAAACGCGTTCTAATAAATAACACTTGCCACTAAGAGACATGGTTAGCTGCTATAGCCTGTTACAGTACATACGATTTCACTTACCACATAAACAGAGTAAGGAGAGATGCCTGAGGATGATGGACGAATGATTTACAGATTCTCTCGGAAATGTGTGTTAAGTACTGCTTCCATAATATAAACAGAGTTTGTGCGATCGCGAAAGTGAAAGTAAAAGTCGATCGTTTTTTGACAGTAGTTTCGTGTATTAATAGCGGCAATCATATACAAGTATAATTACCCAGCGTAGAAATATATATTTTTCTCTCTCCTTCATGTGAGCTAGTAAAATCACACACCGAGTATCAGCAGATAGTAACACTCAGCCCGCGCTAGCCTCAGATTGAGAGCTGTGAACACCGAATCAGAATCAGAGCAGAGCAGAGCTCAACATTGAGCCGTGCTGTGAAACAGCCAATCAGAGCAGAGCTTAACATTATTATTCATGACCCTTCCAAATAAGCCAATAACAGACCGTTTCATTCTAAAGGTGCGTTCACACCAGACGCAAATGAAGCGTTAAGCGCGAGTGATTTACATGTTAAGTCAATGCAAAGACGCGAATAGACATCCTGCGGCATGGTTCGCGCGAATGAGGCGGCGCGAATTGAGCGTTTCCGCGCGAGTTGAAAAATCTGAACTTTGGCGAATATTCGCGCCGCGTTAACCAATCAGGAGCTTGTATGTGGATACCCGGAGCTGTACGATAGACCAAAGATTACCTGTTAGATTTACCCAAAACGAATTATATATTATGTTTATCCACTACAGATACATCAGAGCCAGCGGCAGATGTCAGAAGGACTAGCCGAGGTTATGCTCCTCTCTTTGGGATACATGAGCACGAGCGCCCGGTGATCGCGTGGAGCTCACGGCTACGAAATCGGAGAAGCACATTTTCAAATAGGAGCTGTTTTTATAAATAAACCGCAGATTTGAGTTTTAAACAACTACATTCTCGGCTGAAATACACGCGTCCAGTTTTTCCATAGCACATAAAGTGCAACTAGCCTCTAAACAAAATCCATGTCAGCCATATCGCAACGAGACTGGAGCCGCCTGCGAATAGCGCGATTTATTCGCGCAAGTCGCATCTGGTGTGAACGCACAGTAAGGAGAAAACATAGGGTTGTAAATGCACTTGTAAAACCGTTTCTGGATAAAACATTTTTTAACCAAAGCCACATACCTTCTATATAGATATCAGAGAACAATTTAAAATATTGTATCGATGCAGTCTATGGCACCTTTAAGTATACTTAATAAAATAAACTTGAAGTATACTACTTTTTGGTAAGTGATCTGATGCACTACTGGCAACATGCATGTAAAATATATGACAGGTGAAATTACCTTCTGAGATACTCCTCTGAGTCACAGAGCTTCATCAGGTATTGTTCACTGACTGTGGGAGAATGATCTAGAGTCACCAAAACTGCCTCCATCAGCTCCTGAGCTGTGCTGGTTACTAAGAAAATAACATGAAGGTGTCAGTGTCCTAAAAGCTTGAACCTGGTGTACAATTGAGTATATAATCGGCAGTATTTACATCTGCTTCTGTACGGTAGTTCCACGGGAAGCCATGGCACGGACACGTTGAAGAGAAGTTCAGCGGGCTCCAGGAGAGACTCGTGCACAGGGGCCACACGGGGCCACACCACGCTCGAGTTACACACATATTCTGATAGTAGTCTGTCAGGAGACAGCATTTAAACAGGAATGAGGACAGCAGTTGTATAAAAGTAAATGCATGCAGATCGGTTGAGTAGTAAGCATTGAAAGTAGCCATGTGCATTATTTACCATCAAAAGCAGTCATAAGCAGCACAGGTATATTTGTAGCAATAGCCAACAATACATTGTATCGATTTTTCTTTTATGCCAAAAATCTTTAGGATATTAATTAAAGATCATGTTCCATGGTATATTTCTTACCATAAATATATCAAAATGTAATTTTTGATTAGTAATATGCATTGCTAAGAACTTCATTTGAACAACTTTAAAGGTGATTTTCTCAATATTTAGATTTTTTTGCACCCTCAGATTCCAGATTTACAAATATTGTCCGATTCTAACAAATCATACGTTAATGGAAAGATTATTTATTCAGCTTTCAGATGATGCATAAATCTCAATTTCGAAAAATTGACACTTATGACTGGTTTTGTGGTCCACGGTCATATTTAAGTCTGCAAGTGAATTCAGTAAACATGGATGACATTCAACAGCCATAAGGCACATAAAATAAAATAGTTAAAATTAAAAGAGATTGATGCATCTTACTGTGACGCTGACATGCAGAGCGATGCAGTTCTACTGTTACTACCTTGTGCTGAATCAATTAAATTAATGCTCCAAACGTCCTGCAAAAATACAGACACCAACAATGTCAAATTCACAATCTAGGAAAAGGGTCACCTCACCAGACTCGGTCCTGGAGGGCAGAGTTTAGCTCAAATCAAACACACCTGAACCAGCTAATCTTACTAGGTTTACTCCAGGCAGGTTAGAGCTAATCTCTGAGGACACCGGCCCTCAAGGACCGAGTCTGGTGACCCCTGATCTAGAAGATACAGAGTGATCAACAGAGCACCATCCACAGGCTAAATTACACGAGGACAACACAACTTTGCCAAAAGTGCGTCTGTGTTCAGTGATTAATAGGCGGTTGATCGTAATTGTGACCCTGGAGCACAACAGTCTTAAGTCGCTGGGTATATATTTGTAGCAATAGACAACAATACATTGCATGGGTCAAAATTATTGATTTTTCTCTTTTTATGCCAAAAATCATTAGGATATTAAGATCATGTTCCATGAAGATATTTAGTACATTTCCTATCGTAAATATATCAAAACTTAATTATTGATTAGTAATATGCATTGCTAAGAACTTTATTTGAACAACTTTAAAGGTGATTTTCTCATATTTTGATTTTTTTGCACCCTCAGATTCCAGATTTACAAATATTGTCCTATCATAACAAACCATACACAATGGAAAGCTATTTATTCAGCTTTCAGATGATGCATAAATTCTAAATTTCAAAACTGTACTCTTATGATTGGTTTTGTGCTCCAGGGACACAATATTATATGTATGTATAGACATAAGGATGTGCACATCTATAGACGTTTTAAATTGAAACTAAAACAAAATCAACTCAACTCTGTAACAACTAATGGTTATGGTGTGGCTCTGATATGATGTGTATAAGTATTACTGTACTGTATGTTGTTGTTGTTTTGTTTTTATGTTTAAATTGTTATTATGATTACCTGCCAAGGGACGCGCGGATGAAAACTAGCCATTGGCTAAATTCGGTGCAATGCATAAATGGAAACATTTATGTTAAAATTGTACATGGTCCCTTTTCAAATAAATTTTAATAGTAATAATAATATATGGACTGTAATTCTATAGCTTAATCTAGTGCTATGACCCAGAATGTATGGGGAGGAGCAGCTACTGTGTTTTATTTAGATTTTTTTATTCCTGGGCTGGTATATTGCATTCAAATCCTCTTTAAAATGACTTCACACACAGACATAGACTATAATAATGATTACTCAGTGCCTCAGCATCACTGTACCGTGGTCTGTAATGTACTGTGTTGTCTCAGCTCTGGACTGCGCATGTGTAGTGGATCTGATCAGCAGGTGCTCCAGCTGTTTCCTCTATTCACCTGCTCTTGATTCCCTGATCTTCTGCTGAATCAGAAAGGGATGTGTATAGATCCAAATAATCCAGCTCTGAGAAGACATCCCATCCCTGAAGCACACGATCCTCAGCGGGATCTTGACATGGATCCATCGGATCTCAGAACCAGTCCGCATTTATTAAAGCAAACAGCTGGATGGATATAATGAGCTGTATCTCGTTTTTAAATGATTGAGTCCGGGTTTATGTCTTCGCTGACAGGCCGGTGATAAATATGTATTCCATTTGATCTGTTAAAAGAGAAAAATGTTAGAATAAAGGTTTGAGCAGGTTTACTTTCACTCTCTTACCGCACCGGATCTTGAATCGTCTCGCGTCAGATTAATCTGATTCAAGACTCGTATGGACTATTTTACATCAAACTACTTTTAAGAATGAATCCAGCAGGTAACTCTCAGGTATTTTCAGCGCGAAACCCTCACGAGCTGCTGCTGCTCCTCCCACACACACACACACACACACACACACACACACACACACACACACACACCACCTGCGATCGAGCGCCAGTATGGAACGCCAAAAGAGTCATAATTATCCGCTTCGTCGAAACGTTTCCTCTAAAGAATTGGGCCTTTTGCAGTCTGTAGTAAAGTGGGTCATTCTTCAATTGGGGTGGCAAATGAGAGGCAGAATTTGTTTTTCTAATAAAATATATTGCTATGCATTAAAAAAAAAGTTTAATATACTATATCCATTCAAATGAAAGCTTAACAACATTTAGATTTTTAAATAATTTCAATCAAACACTGGTGACACAGACACTTATGTCTATGTAATTTTGAAGTAACACCACAGACATAATATAACACCACAGACTTAATATTGCAAGTTACTATAGGCTCTGTGGTGTTGAGGTGCCCAGGGCCGGCGCCACGGGGGCCCCTCACTCAAGATGAGTGTGAAAATAGATTTTATTTATGAAATATAATGGTTTATTTAAAAAACACAGTTGCCAAATGAATAGGCTTTCTAGCATTAATATGATGCTACTATAGCAAACATTTAGGACATTCTGTTTCACAAAGTCACATTTTAATTGTTACATCTAACACGCAAACTTCAACTAAATGCAGGCATTATGCAGCACTACTGACTAAGCTAAAGGTATGATGAAATAATTTTTTAATGTTTAATAGAGGGCTAGATTATCGTAGTTAGTTGATTATTTTGCTGTATTGTTTGATGCTGTTCAGTTTGTTAAACTTAAAATGATGCATCTGTTAAATGGGCCGCAATGAATGTGTTATGTCAGGAAATCGGTCGCAATAAGCTTGTGTTTCATTGTAAAACAGACACGATTGAGTATTTCTGGTGGTTGTGGTGGTATTTGACTGTATTTGTGGTAAAACTGCTGCACTAAGACATGTTATTTCCTGGATGTCAGATTTTCGAATTTGATGCGATTTTGTTTTATTATACTCTGCCATCTGTATTTGCGAAGTAGGCTACCATTTAGTAGGGTCATTCACTCAGAACGCATTTTTCATACCACTGCTGTACTTTTCCATTGTATTTCAAAGTAAATGCGCTACGGATGTCTTTGAATTTGAATGCTGCGCTCTCTCTTATAGCAGCTTCTCCGCGCATAATACATCATTCTAAAACACTGCACTGAAAAAAAAAAAACTTCCACTGACCTGTCATGCGACCAAACCACTATCTGTGTGTGAACCCAGTATTCTAATAGTTGTAGTAGTAGCGCGGGCAGGTTTGTTTACGGTCCGACAAATATGTGAATGGGCCACATATGTTTTTATTTATTTACTTTGCGCTACGTCATCGCCCCCTTTCGTTACCTCAGCCGCCCCCTCATCAGTGCTGGCGCCGGCTCTGGTAACACCACAGACAAATCAGCCTAAATCCAGACTTTTCTAAAGTGGAGGCTGCCATCATGACGATTTCAAGATCAGGGGACATTTTGGAAATGTTAATAAGTATGTATTTATCAAAATTTTGATTACAATATGACACATATGCAAGTTATCAACATAACACCACAGACACTAATAAAGCGTGACACATGAAATTGTCAGAAATTTAGCTAACTTAATAAGAAAGAATGTACTCTCAGATCAACAGCACCTGCGGTGACCTTTACACACAGGAAGTAGTCCAAATAGAATTCTCCCTTTTCTTAAAGAGGCGACATCCATTGTTGTATAACCACAGACATGAATTTGGGGGACACAACTTTTTTCTTAAATATAACAAAATATGTATTTTTTGACACGTAAAAAGACAGTATAAGTCATTATAATCAGTAATTATGTCCCCACTGGATGCAACAAATGCCTCGTTTATAATGTGTTTTATTGTTTTAGTCTCGTCACGCAGCATCACAATACGGTGAGGGGCGTAACATTTCCGTCTCACGCTTGAGGTATTCGGCCAATCACAACGCACTGAATAGCTGGCCAATCAGAGCTCACCTTGCTTCTCAGAAGATGAGCTTTGTAAAAATCGACGCGTTTCAGAAAGCGGAGCATAGAGGAGCAACAATAATGTACAGTATGTGGAAAATAATGTGTTTTTTGAACCTTAAACCGCATAAACACATTGCATTGCTTTTTAGCAACGTCATATGACCCCTTTAAAATCTGTTTATGAAGTATTTACATAGACATAACGAGCTTAAAGAGAGCACACTGAGCTTAATTGGAGCAGCAACAATTGTTAATAAATTTCATGTAATATTTATTAAAATGACAAGATTTTGCTAAATAAATATTCTAGGTCATGTATTAAGTTCACACATTTTAATATGAACAACTATTATTAACAATATCTATGAAATTATACTTTTTCTTATTGATGTTCATAGTAGTGCACACCTTAAAATAATATGAAATCTTTAAATATAAAAGCAGTGTAAAACCACAGACCAGCAATAAACTGTAAGTTTATAATATTATGGATTTAAAAGTACAAGCCAGTAATGCCTGTGAAGTAATATATTAGCATAGAACTCAATCTTATACAGCTAGTCAGCTAACTGTGTTCTGTAGCATCTGCGCTATGTTGCTAAAGCTATCTTTTGGATCTAACTAATTATTTCCCACATCCAAGTTCCAGTTTAAAATATGCAAAAGTCTAAACATTAATTTTACAGTAAGTAGTGAAACTTACCCAAAATAAAGGCTTAAACATCTAAAAAATGCACATTTAAGGGGCTCCTCTTTTGGTGAAAGTTTTTAGACAGCTTTCAAAATGGCCGCCAGACAGTGTGAACACATGGAAAGCCATATCTCAGAGTGTGATGATCTGATTGACTTGAAATTACAGGAGGTATGTAGTAACAAACACATCAATTGGTTAAGACATCAAGTAGGATAATAAATAATTTTTTTCTTTTTATATTCTGAGTTCAAAAATGGAAGTGTGCTTAATGGGTACGTGAGCTTAATAGGTACGTTTACCCCTATTAAAAATTGTCCTGGCCCCTCCAAGCCTTAAAATGGGGGTAAGTGGTTTTTTTTGTCAACAGTCCAGAAGATGTGAAATAAAGTGTGCACATCCGTAATAAAACGTGCCTCACATTGCTCCGGGGGGTGAAGAAAGGCCTCCTGTAGTGAATCTATGTGTTTTTGTAAGATAAATATCCATATTTCAAACATAATAAACACTTTTTTCTCACTTCTGCTGACTGAGTTATGCGGAAGCCGTGCAGGCGGATGACGTAGGCGTTGCGTGTTTAGTGACGAACGTGGAGAGAGAACAAAACAAAATGCTGGTCACGAATTAGAAGACAAAACAAGGATTTGTAAAGAAAAATGTTGGAGGACTTTGATATAAGCCAAGAGGAGACTGGTTTCCTTTGCTTCTGTGAACAAACTCGCGAGACTAGCATATCTCAGAGGCGCGATCTTGTCTACACTGACCGTGATCGGTAAAAAAACGTGTGGGATGTGTAATAAGGAAAACGTTCCTTCTGTTAGTAACGGGATAGATTTTGGATCTTGACTTATGGCCTTTTTTTAATCTGGCAATACTAAGAAGAAAATGTGGAAACGTGTGTGCCAAATTTAAAACCAAACTCCTTTCGAGCCGGAATTGAACCAGCGACCTAAGGATAGCCAACACTTCATCTACAGTCCTCCGCTTACCAGTGAGCATTCGAGGGATGGAAAACATTACTCAAAAGGAAGGAACAATTTTCCAAGTTAGAACATCACTCTTGATGTCAAGAAGAAATCGCCTGACCCGAGTTGATTGCATCAGGACTCCTACACAGGAAGCACCACCTTTTTTTCTGAGACCTCGTGGCGCAATCAATGGTAGCGCGTCTTACTCCAGATCAGAAGGTGCGTGTTCAACTCACGTCGGGTCAGGCGATCTCTTCTTGACATCAAACGTGTGATGTGTAATAAGGAAAACGTTCCTTCTGTTACGTAACGGGATAGATTTGGATCTTGACTTATGGCCTTTTTTTAATCTGGTAATACGAAGTAAGAAGAAAATGTGGAAACGTAAGTGTGCCAATTTAAAACCAAACTCCTTCGAGCCAGGAATCGAACCAGCGACCTAAGATAGCAACACTTTTCTACAGGCTCCTACCAGCTAGCTATCGATGGATGGAAAACCTCAAGCCACAACAATACACCAAGAAATTCAGAAATCCTTACCTCTTGAGATCATTGAGGGAAATCAGGCTGCTTTTTGTGATGAATGCATCAAGGGCCCTACACAGGAAGCACCACCTTGTTTTCCGAGACCTCGTGGCGCAATGGTAGCGCGTCTGACTCCAGATCAGAAGGTTGCGTGTTCAACTCACGTCGGGGTCAGGCGATCTCTTCTTGACATCAAACGTGTGATGTGTAATAAGGAAAACGTTCCTCTGTTAACGTAACGGATAGATTTGGATCTTGACTATGGCCTTTTTTTAATCTGGCAATACGAAGTAAGAAGAAAATGTGGAAACGTGTGGTGCCAAATTAAAACCAAACTCCTTCGAGCCGGAATTGAACCAGCGACCTAAGGATAGCCACACTTCAATCTACAGTCCTCCGCTCTACAGCTGAGCTATCGAAGGATGGAAAACCTCAAGCCAAAACAATACACCAAGAAATTCAGAAATCCTTACTCTGAGATCATGAGGGAAATCAGGCTGCTTTGTGTGAATGCATCAAGGGCCCTACACAGGAAGCACCACCTTGTTTTCCGAGACTCGTGGCGCAACGGTAAGCGCGTCAGACTCCAGATCAGAAGGTGCGTGTTCAACTCACGTCGGGTCCAGGCATCTCTTCTTGACATCAAAATGTGTGTGATGTGTAATAAGGAAAACGTTCCTTCTGTTACGTAAAGGGATAGAATTTGGATCTTGACTTATGGCCTATGGCCTTTTTTTATCTGAAATCATTGTGAATATTATATCAATTGTGCCAGCGACCTAAGGATAGCCAACACTTCATCTACATCCTCCGCTCTACCACTGAGCTATCGAAACGGATGACTCCAGAAAACCTCAAGCCACAACAATACACCAAGAAATCAGAAATCCAAACCTGTTCTTGAACATATGATCATTGAGGAAAATCAGGCTGCTTTTGTGTGAATGCATCAAGGGCTACACCGAAGCACCACCTTGTTTTTCCGAGACCTCGTGGCGCCACGGTAGCGCGTCTGACTCCAGATCAGAAGTTTGCGTGTTCAACTCACGTCGGGGTCAGGTGATCTCTTCTTGACATCAAATGTGTGATGTGTAATAGGAAAACGTTCCTTCTGTTACGTAACGGGATAGATTTGGATCTTGACTTATGGCCTTTTTTTTAATCTGGCAATACGAAGTAAGAGAAAATGTGGAAACGTGTGTGCCAAATTTTAAACCAAACTCCTTCGAGCCGGAATCGAACCGCGACCTAAGATAGCCAACACTTCATCTACAGTCTCTCCGCTCTACCAGCTGAGCTATCGAAGGATGAAAACCTCAAGCCACAACAATACACCAAGAAATTCAGAAATCCTTACCTCTTGAGATCATTGAGGGAAATCAGGCTGCTTTTTGTGTGATGAATGCATCAAGGGCCCTACACAGGAAGCACCACTTGTTTTCTGAGACCTTGTGGTGCAATGGTAGCGCGTCTGACTCCGATCAGAAGGTTGCGTGTTCAACTCACGTCGGGGTCAGGTGATCTCTTCTTGACATCAAACGTGTGATGTGTAATAAGGAAAACGTTCCTTTGTGAGTAACGGGATAGATTGGATCTTGACTTATGGCCTTTTTTTTATCTGGCAATACGAAGTAAGAAGAAAATGTGGAAACGATGTGTGCCAAATTTAAAAACCAAACTCCTTCGAGCCGGAATCGAACCAGCGACCTAAGGATAGCCAACACTTCATCTACAGTCCTCCGCTCTACCAGCTGAGCTATCGAAGGATGAAAACCTCAAGCCACAACAATACACCAAGAAAATTCAGAAATCCTTACCTCTTGAGATCATTGAGGGAAATCAGGCTGCTTTTGTGTGGGAATGCATCAAGGGCCTACACAGGAAGCACCACCTTGTTTTCTGAGACCTCGTGGCGCAATGTAGCGCGTCTGAGACTCCAGATCGGAAGGTTTGCGTGTTCAACTCACGTCGGGGTCAGGCGATCCTTCTTGACATCATAACTGTTGATGTGTAATAAGGAAACGTTCCTTCTGTTACGTAACGGGATAGATTGGATTTGGACTTATGCCTTTTTTTAATCTGGCAATACGAAGTAAGAAGAAAATGTGGAAAACGTTGTGCCAAACTTTAAAACCAACTCCTTCGAGCCGGAATTGAACCAGCGACTAAGGATAGCCAACACTTCATCTACAGTCCTCCGCTCTACCAGCTGAGCTATCGAAGGATGTAAAACCTCAAGCCACAAAGGGTACACCAAGAAAATTCAGAAATCCTTACCTCTTGAGATCATTGAGGGAAATCAGGCTGCTTTTTGTGATTGATGCATCAAGGGCCCTACACAGGAAGCACCACCTTGTTTTCTGAGACTTAGTGGGCGCAATGGTAGCGCGTCTGACTCCAGATCAGAAGGTGTGTGTTCAACCTCCACGTCGGGGTCAGGCGATCTCTTTTGACAAACAAACGTGTGATGTGTAATAAGGAAAAGTTCTTCTGTTACGTAAACGGGGATAGATTTGGATCATGACTTATGGCCTTTTTTTAATATCTGGCAATAGAAGTAAGAAAGGAAAATGTAGGAAACGTTGTGTGCCAAATTAAAACCAAACTCCTCTCGAAGCCGACATAGGAACCAGCGACCTAAGGATAAGCCAACAACTTTTTCATCTACAGTCCTCCGCTATCTTGACCAGCTGCTGAGCTTCGAAGGATGGAAAAGCTCAAGCACAACAATACACAAGAAATTCAGAAATCTTACCTCTTGAGATCATTGAGGGAAATCAGCTGCTCTTTGTGAATGCATCAAGGGCCCTACACAGGAGCACCACCTTGTTTTCTGAGACCTCGTTGCGCAAACGGTAGCGCGTCTGACTCCAGATCAGAAGGTTGCGTGTTCAACTCACGTCGGGGTCAGGCGATTTTTCCTTGACATCAAACGTGTGATGTTAATAAGGACAACGTTCCTTCTGTTGCGTAATGTCGGTTAGCATTGGATCTTGACTTATGGCTTTTTTTTTATTGATCATTGAGGAAATCAGGCAGGCTTTTTGTGGTGAATGCATCAAGGAACCTACACAGGAAGTACCACATATTTTCTGAGACTTGTGGAGTAAGCAACGGTAGCACGTCAGACTCCAGATCAGAAAGTTGCGTGTTCAAATCATGTCGGGGTCAGGCGATCTCTTCTTGACGTCAAACGTGTGTTGTCTGACATGGGAAACGTTCCTTCTGTTGCGTAACGGGTTAGATTTGGATCTTGACCTATGGCCTTTTTTTATCTGATCATTGAGGGATATCAGGCTGCTTTTTGTGGTGAATGCATCAAGGGCCCTACACAGGAAGCACCACCACGTTTTATGAGACCTCGTGGCGCAACGGTAGCGCGTCTGACTCCAGATCAGAATGTTGCGTGTTCAAATCGCAACCTTCTTTCAAATCGCAACCTGTTTTATGAGACCTCGTGGCGCAACGGTAGCGCGTCTGACTCCAGATCAGAAGGTTGCGTGTTCAAATCACGTCGGGGTCAAGCGATCTCTTCTTGACGTCAAACGTGTGATGTCTAATATGGGAAACGTTCCTTCTGTTACGTAACAGGATAGATTTGGATATTGACCTATGGCCTTTTTTTTTATCTGATCATTGAGGGAAATCAGGCTGCTTTTTGTGGTGAATGCATCAAGGGCCCTACACAGGAAGCACCACCATGTTTTATGAGACCTCGTGGCGCAACGGTAGCGCGTCTGACTCCAGATCAGAAGGTTGTGTGTTCAAATCACGTCGGGGTCAGGCGATCTCTTCTTGACGTCAAACGTGTCATGTCTATTATGGAAAACGTTCCTTCCATTGCTTAACGGTTTGGATCTTGACTTATGGCCTTTTTTTTATCTGGCAATACGAAGTAAGAAGAAAATTTGGAAACGTGTGTGCCAAATTTAAAACCAAACTCCTTCGAGCCGGAATCGAACCAGCGACCTAAGGATAGCCAACACTTCATCTACAGTCCTCCGCTCTACCAGCTGAGCTATCGAAGGATGGAAAACCTCAAGCCACAACAACACACCAAGAAATTCAGAAATCCTTACCTCTTGAGATCATTGAGGGAAATCAGGCTGCTTTTTGTGGTGAATGCATTAAGGGCCCTACACAGGAAGCACCACTTTGTTTACTGAGACCTCGTGGCGCAACAGTAGCGCGTCTGACTCCAGATCAGAAGGTTGCATGTTCAAATCACGTCGGGGTCAGGCGATCTCTTCTTGACATCAAACGTGTGATGTCTAATATGGGAAACGTTCCTTCTGTTACGTAACAGGATAGATTTGGATATTGACCTATGGCCTTTTTTTTTATCTGATCATTGAGGGAAATCAGGCTGCTTTTTGTGGTGAATGCATCAAGGGCCCTACACAGGAAGCACCACCATGTTTTATGAGACCTCGTGGCGCAACGGTAGCGCGTCTGACTCCAGATCAGAAGGTTGCGTTTTCAAATCATGTCGGGGTCAGGTGATCTCTTCTTGACATCAAACGTGTCATGTCTAATATGGGAAACGTTCCTTCCGTTGCGTAATGGGATAGACTTGAATCTTGACCTATGGCCTTTTTTTATCTGATCATTGAGGGAAATCAGGCTGCTTTTTGTGGTGAATGCATCAAGGGCCCTACACAGGAAGCACCACCTTGTTTTCTGAGATCTTGTCGCACAAAGGTAGCGCGTCTGTCTCGAGATCAGAAGGTTGTGTGTTCAAATCACGTCGGGGTCAGACGGTCTCTTCTTGACATCA
Organism: Schizothorax lantsangensis; assembly: GCA_027422415.1. Lineage (NCBI taxonomy): Eukaryota > Metazoa > Chordata > Actinopteri > Cypriniformes > Cyprinidae > Schizothorax > Schizothorax lantsangensis. Next base: position 37,804,710 of record CM049846.1, on the reverse strand, counting down.
AACGTGTGATGTCTATTATGGAAAACGTTCCTTCCATTGCTTAACGGTTTAGGTTTGGATCTTGACTTATGGCCTTTTTTTTATCTGGCAATACGAAGTAAGAAGAAAATGTGGAAACGTGTGTGCCAAATTTAAAACCAAACTCCTTCGAGCCGGAATCGAACCAGCGACCTAAGGATAGCCAACACTTCATCTACAGTCCTCCGCTCTACCAGCTGAGCTATCGAAGGATGGAAAACCTCAAGCCACAACAATACACCAAGAAATTCAGAAATCCTTACCTCTTGAGATCATTGAGGGAAATCAGGCTGCTCTTTGTGAATGCATCAAGGACCCTACACAGGAAGCACCACTTTGTTTACTGAGACCTCGTGGTGCAACGGTAGCGCGTCAGACTCCAGATCAGAAAGTTGCGTGTTCAAATCATGTCGGGGTCAGGCGATCTCTTCTTGACGTCAAACGTGTGTTGTCTGACATGGGAAACGTTCCTTCTGTTGCGTAACGGGTTAGATTTGGATCTTGACCTATGGCCTTTTTTTATCTGATCATTGAGGGATATCAGGCTGCTTTTTGTGGTGAATGCATCAAGGGCCCTACACAGGAAGCACCACCACGTTTTATGAGACCTCGTGGTGCAACGGTAGCGCGTCTGACTCCAGATCAGAAGGTTGCGTGTTCAAATCACGTCGGGGTCAAGCGATCTCTTCTTGACGTCAAACGTGTGATGTCTAATATGGGAAACGTTCCTTCTGTTACGTAACAGGATAGATTTGGATATTGACCTATGGCCTTTTTTTTATCTGATCATTGAGGGAAATCAGGCTGCTTTATGTGGTGAATGCATCAAGGGCCCTACACAGGAAGCACCACCACGTTTTATGAGACCTCGTGGCGCAACGGTAGCGTGTCTGACTCCAGATCAGAAGGTTGCGTGTTCAAATCACGTCTGGGTCAGGCGATCTCTTCTTGACATCAAACGTGTGATGTCTAATATGGGAAACGTTCCTTCTGTTACGTAACAGGATAGATTTGGATATTGACCTATGGCCTTTTTTTTTATCTGATCATTGAGGGAAATCAGGCTGCTTTTTGTGGTGAATGCATCAAGGGCCCTACACAGGAAGCACCACCATGTTTTATGAGACCTAGTGGCGCAACGGTAGCGCGTCTGACTCCAGATCAGAAGGTTGCGTGTTCAAATCACGTCGGGGTCAAGCGATCTCTTCTTGACGTCAAACGTGTGATGTCTAATATGGGAAACGTTCCTTCTGTTACGTAACAGGATAGATTTGGATCTTGACCTATGGCCTTTTTTTTATCTGATCATTGAGGGAAATCAGGCTGCTTTTTGTGGTGAATGCATCAAGGACCCTACACAGGAAGTACCACCTTATTTTCTGAGACCTTGTGGCGTAACGGTAGCGCTTCTGACTCCAGATCAGAAGGTTGCGTGTTCAAATCATGTAGGGGGCAGGCGATCTCTTCTTGACATCAAACGTGTGTTGTCTGACATAGGAAACGTTCCTTCTGTTACGTAACGGGATAGATTTGGATCTTGACCTATGTCCTTTTTTTTTATCTGATCATTGAGGGAAATCAGGCTGCTTTTTGTGGTGAATGCATCAAGGACCCTACACAGGAAGCACCACTTTGTTTACTGAGACCTCGTGGCGCAACGGTAGCGCGTCAAGACTCCAGATCAGAAAGTTGCGTGTTCAAATCATGTCGGGGTCAGGCGATCTCTTCTTGACGTCAAACGTGTGTTGTCTGACATGGGAAACGTTCCTTCTGTTGCGTAACGGGTTAGATTTGGATCTTGACCTATGGCCTTTTTTTTATCTGATCATTGAGGGAAATCAGGCTGCTTTATGTGGTGAATGCATCAAGGGCCCTACACAGGAAGCACCACCACGTTTTATGAGACCTCGTGGCGCAACGGTAGCGCATCTGACTCCAGATCAGAATGTTGCGTGTTCAAATCGCAACCTTCTTTCAAATCACAACCTGTTTTCTGAGACCTCGTGGCGCAACGGTAGCGCGTCTGACTCCAGATCAGAAGGTTGCGTGTTAATCTCACATCGGGGTCAGGCGATCTCTTCTTGACATCAAACGTGTGATGTGTAATAAGGAAAACGTTCCTTCTGTTGCGTAACGGGTTAGCATTGGATCTTGACATATGGCCTTTTTTTTATCTGATCATTGAGGGAAATCAGGCTGCTTTTTGTGGTGAATGCATCAAGGGCCCTACACAGGAAGCACCACCATGTTTTATGAGACTTCGTGGCGCAACGGTAGCGCGTCTGACTCCAGATCAGAATGTTGCGTGTTCAAATCGCAACCTTCTTTCAAATCGCAACCTGTTCTCTGAGACCTCGTGGCGCAACGGTAGCGCGTCTGACTCCAGATCAGAAGGTTGCGTGTTCAAATCACGTCGGGGTCAGGCGATCTCTTCTTGACGTCAAACGTGTGATGTCTAATATGGGAAACGTTCCTTCCGTTGCGTAATGGGATAGACTTGAATCTTGACCTATGGCCTTTTTTTATCTGATCATTGAGGGAAATCAGGCTGCTTTTTGTGGTGAATGCATCAAGGGCCCTACACAGGAAGCACCACCTTGTTTTCTGAGATCTTGTCGCACAATGGTAACGCGTCTGTCTCGAGATCAGAAGGTTGTGTGTTCAAATCACGTCGGGGTCAGACGGTCTCTTCTTGACGTCAAACGTGTGATGTCTATTATGGAAAACGTTCCTTCCATTGCTTAACGGTTTAGGTTTGGATCTTGACTTATGGCCTTTTTTTTATCTGGCAATACGAAGTAAGAAGAAAATGTGGAAACGTGTGTGCCAAATTTAAAACCAAACTCCTTCGAGCCGGAATCGAACCAGCGACCTAAGGATAACCAACACTTCATCTACAGTCCTCCGCTCTACCAGCTGAGCTATCGAAGGATGGAAAACCTCAAGCCACAACAATACACCAAGAAATTCAGAAATCCTTACCTCTTGAGATCATTGAGGGAAATCAGGCTGCTCTTTGTGAATGCATCAAGGACCCTACACAGGAAGCACCACTTTGTTTACTGAGACCTCGTGGCGCAACGGTAGCGCGTCAGACTCCAGATCAGAAAGTTGCGTGTTCAAATCATGTCGGGGTCAGGCGATCTCTTCTTGACGTCAAACGTGTGTTGTCTGACATGGGAAACGTTCCTTCTGTTGCGTAACGGGTTAGATTTGGATCTTGACCTATGGCCTTTTTTTATCTGATCATTGAGGGATATCAGGCTGCTTTTTGTGGTGAATGCATCAAGGGCCCTACACAGGAAGCACCACCACGTTTTATGAGACCTCGTGGCGCAACGGTAGCGCGTCTGACTCCAGCTCAGAATGTTGCGTGTTCAAATCGCAACCTTCTTTCAAATCGCAACCTGTTTTCTGAGACCTCGTGGCGCAACGGTAGCGCGTCTGACTCCAGATCAGAAGGTTGCGTGTTAATCTCACATCGGGGTCAGGCGATCTCTTCTTGACATCAAACGTGTGATGTGTAATAAGGAAAACGTTCCTTCTGTTGCGTAACGGGTTAGCATTGGATCTTGACATATGGCCTTTTTTTTTATCTGATCATTGAGGGAAATCAGGCTGCTTTTTGTGGTGAATGCATCAAGGGCCCTACACAGGAAGCACCACCATGTTTTATGAGACTTCGTGGCGCAACGGTAGCGCGTCTGACTCCAGATCAGAAGGTTGCGTGTTCAAATCACGTCGGGGTCAAGCGATCTCTTCTTGACGTCAAACGTGTGATGTCTATTATGGAAAACGTTCCTTCCATTGCTTAACGGTTTGGATCTTGACTTATGGCCTTTTTTTTATCTGGCAATACGAAGTAAGAAGAAAATGTGGAAACGTGTGTGCCAAATTTAAAACCAAACTCCTTCGAGCCGGAATCGAACCAGCGACCTAAGGATAGCCAACACTTCATCTACAGTCCTCCGCTCTACCAGCTGAGCTATCGAAGGATGGAAAACCTCAATCCACAACAACACACCAAGAAATTCAGAAATCCTTACCTCTTGAGATCATTGAGGGAAATCAGGCTGCTTTTTGTGGTGAATGCATCAAGGGCCCTACACAGGAAGCACCACTTTGTTTACTGAGACCTCGTGGCGCAACGGTAGCGCGTCTGACTCCAGATCAGAAGGTTGCGTGTTCAAATCACGTCGGGGTCAGGCGATCTCTTCTTGACGTCAAACGTGTGATGTCTAATATGGGAAACGTTCCTTCCGTTGCGTAATGGGATAGACTTGAATCTTGACCTATGGCCTTTTTTTATCTGATCATTGAGGGAAATCAGGCTGCTTTTTGTGGTGAATGCATCAAGGGCCCTACACAGGAAGCACCACCTTGTTTTTCTGAGATCTTGTCGCACAATGGTAACGCGTCTGTCTCGAGATCAGAAGGTTGTGTGTTCAAATCACGTCGGGGTCAGACGGTCTCTTCTTGACGTCAAACGTGTGATGTCTATTATGGAAAACGTTCCTTCCATTGCTTAACGTTTAGGTTTGGATCTTGACTTATGGCCTTTTTATTATCTGGCAATACGAAGTAAGAAGAAAATGTGTAAACGTGTGTTCCAAATTTAAAACCAAACTCCTTTGAGCCGGAATCGAACCAGCGACCTAAGGATAGCCAACACTTCATCTACAGTCCTCCGCTCTACCAGCTGAGCTATCGAAGGATGGAAAACCTCAAGCCACAACAATACACCAAGAAATTCAGAAATCCTTACCTCTTGAGATCATTGAGGGAAATCAGGCTGCTCTTTGTGAATGCATCAAGGACCCTACACAGGAAGCACCACTTTGTTTACTGAGACCTCGTGGCGCAACGGTAGCGCGTCAGACTCCAGATCAGAAAGTTGCGTGTTCAAATCATGTCGGGGTCAGGCGATCTCTTCTTGACGTCAAACGTGTGTTGTCTGACATGGGAAACGTTCCTTCTGTTGCGTAACGGGTTAGATTTGGATCTTGACCTATGGCTTTTTTTTATCTGATCATTGAGGGATATCAGGCTGCTTTTTGTGGTGAATGCATCAAGGGCCCTACACAGGAAGCACCACCACGTTTTATGAGACCTCGTGGCGCAACGGTAGCGCGTCTGACTCCAGATCAGAATGTTGCGTGTTCAAATCGCAACCTTCTTTCAAATCGCAACCTGTTTTCTGAGACCTCGTGGCGCAACGGTAGCGCGTCTGACTCCAGATTAGAAGGTTGCGTGTTAATCTCACATCGGGGTCAGGCGATCTCTTCTTGACGTCAAACGTGTGATGTCTATTATGGAAAACGTTCCTTCCATTGCTTAACGGTTTGGATCTTGACTTATGGACTTTTTTTTATCTGGCAATACGAAGTAAGAAGAAAATTTGGAAACGTGTGTGCCAAATTTAAAACCAAACTCCTTCGAGCCGGAATCGAACCAGCGACCTAAGGATAGCCAACACTTCATCTACAGTCCTCCGCTCTACCAGCTGAGCTATCGAAGGATGGAAAACCTCAAGCCACAACAACACACCAAGAAATTCAGAAATCCTTACCTCTTGAGATCATTGAGGGAAATCAGGCTGCTTTTTGTGGTGAATGCATCAAGGGCCCTACACAGGAAGCACCACTTTGTTTACTGAGACCTCGTGGCGCAACGGTAGCGCGTCTGACTCCAGATCAGAAGGTTGCATGTTCAAATCACGTCGGGGTCAGGCGATCTCTTCTTGACATCAAACGTGTGATGTCTAATATGGGAAACGTTCCTTCTGTTACGTAACAGGATAGATTTGGATCTTGACCTATGGCCTTTTTTTTTATCTGATCATTGAGGGAAATCAGGCTGCTTTTTGTGGTGAATGCATCAAGGGCCCTACACAGGAAGCACCACCATGTTTTATGAGACCTAGTGGCGCAACGGTAGCGCGTCTGACTCCAAATCAGAAGGTTGCGTGTTCAAATCACGTCGGGGTCAAGCGATCTCTTCTTGATGTCAAACGTGTGATGTCTAATATGGGAAACGTTCCTTCTGTTACGTAACAGGATAGATTTGGATATTGACCTATGGCCTTTTTTTTTATCTGATCATTGAGGGAAATCAGGCTGCTTTTTGTGGTGAATGCATCAAGGGCCCTACACAGGAAGCACCACCATGTTTTATGAGACCTCGTGGCGCAATGGTAGCGCGTCTGACTCCAGATCAGAAGGTTGCGTGTTCAAATCACGTCGGGGTCAGGCAATCTCTTCTTGACATCAAACGTGTGATGTCTAATATGGGAAACGTTCCTTCTGTTACGTAACAGGATAGATTTGGATCTTGACCTATGGCCTTTTTTTTTATCTGATCATTGAGGGAAATCAGGCTGCTTTTTGTGGTGAATGCATCAAGGGCCCTACACAGGAAGCACCACCTTGTTTTCTGAGATCTTGTCGCACAAAGGTAGCGCGTCTGTCTCGAGATCAGAAGGTTGTGTGTTCAAATCACGTCGGGGTCAGACGGCCTCTTCTTGACATCAAACGTGTGATGTCTATTATGGAAAACGTTCCTTCCATTGCTTAACGGTTTAGGTTTGGATCTTGACTTATGGCCTTTTTTTTATCTGGCAATACGAAGTAAGAAGAAAATGTGGAAACGTGTGCGCCAAATTTAAAACCAAACTCCTTCAAGCCGGAATCGAACCAGCAACCTGAGGATAGCCAACACTTCATCTACAGTCCTCCGCTCTACCAGCTGAGCTATCGAAGGATGGAAAACCTCAAGCCACAACAACACACCAAGAAATTCAGAAATCCTTACCTCTTGAGATCATTGAGGGAAATCAGGCTGCTTTTTGTGATGAATGCATCAAGGGCCCGACACAGAAGCACCACCTTGTTTACTGAGACCTCGTGGCGCAACGGTAGCGCGTCTGGACTCCAGATCAGAAGGTTGCGTGTTCAAATCACGTCGGGGTCAGGCGATCTCTTCTTGACGTCAAACTGTGATGTCTAAAATGGGAAACGTTCCTTCTGTACCTAACGGGATAGATTTGGATCTTGACCTATGGCCTTTCTTTTTTATCTGATCAATGAGGGAATCAGGCTGCTTTTTGTGGTGAATGCATCAAGGGCCCTACACAGGAAGCACCACCTTGTTTACTGAGACCTCGTGGAGCAACGGTAGCGCGTCTGACTCCAGTTCAGAAGGTTGCGTGTTCAAATCATGTCGGGGTCAGGTGATCTCTTCTTGACATCAACGTCATGTCTAATATGGGAAACGTTCCTTCCATTGCTTAACGGTTTAGGTTTGGATCTTGACTTGTGGCCTTTTTTTTATCTGGCAATACGAAGTAAGAAGAAAATGTGGAAACGTGTGTGCCAAATTTAAAACCAAACTCCTTCGAGCCGGATCGAACCAGCGACCTAAGGATAGCCAACACTTCATCTACAGTCCTCCGCTCTACCAGCTGAGCTATCGAAGGATGGAAAACCTCAAGCCACAACAATACACCAAGAAATTCAGAAATCCTTACCTCTTGAGATCATTGAGGGAAATCAGGCTGCTCTTTGTGCATCAAGGACCCTACACAGGAAGCACCTTTGTTTACTGAGACCTCGTGGCGCAACGGTAGCGTGTCAGACTCCAGATCAGAAAGTTGTGTTGTTCAAATCATGTCGGGGTCAGGCGATCTCTTCTTGACGTCAAACGTGTGTTGTCTGACATGGGAAACATCCTTCTGTTGCGTTCGGGTTAGAGATCTTGACCTATGGCCTTTTTTTATCTGATCATTGAGGATATCAGGCTGCTTTTTGTGGTGAATGCATCAAGGCCCTACACAGGAAGCACCACCACGTTTTATGAGACCTCGTGGCGCAACGGTAGCGCGTCCTCCAGATCAGAATGTTGCGTGTTCAAATCACAACCTTCTTTCAAATCGCAACCTTCTGAGACCTCGTGGCGCAACGGTAGCGCGTCTGACTCCAGATCAAATCACATCGGGGTCAGACGGTCTCTTCTTGACATCAAACGTGTGATGTGTAATAAGGAAAACGTTCCTTCTGTTGCGTAACGGGTTAGCATTGGATCTTGACATATGGCCTTTTTTTTTATCTGATCATTGAGGGAAATCCGATTAGTCACCAGAAGAGAAGGACGGCAGCTCGCGTAAGTTTGTAATACTTTTTCGCAGTTCTGTTGTTTAAATTATTTACTTGCTGCTAGGAAGGAATACTTTGTTTCCTACCTATTTCTATTGTGCATTTTCGTTGAGGTTTATATTTTTGATTGCACTTGCTGGCAATTTGAATAATTTGCACTCAGCTAAGAACGAGCGTGTGTGATTGTGCGAAGTGTTTATTTTCGTATACAGCAATTAGCAGTCCTTAAGTTTATGCTGTGCTGAGCAGAAGCCGGCCTCAGCTGTTTTCACACTCTAGTCCCTAGACCGTATTAATTGATGTCGGAGCGCTGACGCGTAAGCGTCTGCGGAAGCGTTCAGCCATCGTGCTCAGCCTCCTCGTGTGAAGACAGACGACTTTCCTGCGGCGACTTCAACCGAGCAACGACACCGAGCACACACTAAGTATCATTTCTATCTTCCTCTCACACACTCTCCTTCCATTTCCTCTATCCCTCCCACCTCTATCATGTGTTTCGAAACCATTCCGTTTCTCTCCAACCACGCTCCAAAATCACATGCAGACGGCAACGTAATCCTGCTAACCTGCGACCGATCGCTACTTCTTCTACTGCACCTCTTTCTTTCTCTGTGGGTCTTTGAATTTGCAGTCAGCTGTCAACAAAGCTGACTTCATTTCTGCTTTTTCCTTACAATCCACTTCAGCTCTTGGGCTTGACTGAGACCTGGATTCGTCCAGAAGACTCCGCTACCCCGGCTGCTCGCTCTAAAATTTCTCTTTCTCTCACACCCCAAAGCAAGTTGGCGGGGTAGGGGGCATGGTCTGCTCATTTCAAACAAATGGAAATACTCAACCCATTCTCCCCTAGGCAATCACAACTCATTTGATTCTCATGCGATTACTGTAACGGCTCCTATAAAACTCCAGATAGTAGTAATCTACCGTCCCCCTGGCCAAACTCTAGCCACCTTCCTAGAGGAGCTGGACGGCATGCTGTCTCTTCATGGAGGATGGCACTCCACTCCTAGTCTTGGGCGATTTTCAACATTCACCTAGACAGGCCTTATGCTACAGACTTCCATTCACTCCTAGCTTCATTTGATCTCAAACGCCTTACCACTACTAGCACGCACAAATCAGGCAAGCCAACTTGATTTAATTTACACACGCAACTGTACTACAGATAACATTCTGGTACAACCACTAAATATCTCTGACCATTTCTTCATTACATTTACCTTACATTTTATAACCAGGTGCCACCAGCTCCCTTACCGGTTACTTTCAGACGTAACCTACGCTCCCCTTTCCCCACCCTTCTTTCTCTGTAGTATCCTCCTCTCTTCCCTCACCTATCCATTTCACATCTCTGATGTGAATGCAGCTACTGACACTTTATGCTCTACCTTAACCTCTTGTCTAGACGACATTTGTCCTCCTCCTCCAGGCCAGCACGGCTAACCCTTCTAACCCCTGGTTATCCGATGTTCTTCGTGAGCATCGGAACCACACTCAAAGACGGCAGAGAGAGAGAACATGGCACAATCAAACGATCCGTCGGACCTGATAGGTATCAGTCTTTGCTTTCGTCTTTCTCTACTGAAGTCCACACTGCCAAATCCTCACACTTCCACAACAAGATCAACAGTGGCTCCAGACATGCGTGATCTCTTCAGAACATTTAATTCTCTCCCTCTGTCCCCTCACCACCGCCCACCACTTCTATAACAGTGACGACTTTGCCACTTTTTCACCGACAAAACTAGAACAATCGGTAACCAGTTCTCAACTCCACACACACAGGACCTCCCAACCAACCACATCCACTGCTCAACCTCCCATCTTCTCTTCTGTCCCCTCACCGAGGCGGAAGTATCCCAAATCTCCTCTCCTGCCATCCTACAACATGTCCTCTTGACCCCAATCCCCTCTCACCTTCTCCAAGCAATCTCCCACACACTCTAACGCACTCACAACACATTATCAACACATCTCTCCGCACTGGCATCTTCCCCACAGCCGTACAAGCAGCACGGTAACCCCACTGCTCAAAAAACCTACATTAAACATTTCTATTTTAGAAACTAGAACTACGACCGTCTCTCTCCTTCCATTCGTAGCGGAAACACATCGAACGAGTTGTGTTCAACCAGCTCTCACTGTTCCTTTCACAGTACAACAAAACTGGATGATAAACAGTCAGGTTTCAGGAGTGGCCCATTCAAACAGAGACTGCGCTATCTCAGTCACTGAAGCCCTACGAGTCGCAAGGCCGATTCCAATCATCATCTCATTCTGCTCGATCTTTTCTGCTGCTTTTGACACTGTCAATCATCAGACCTCCTGTCCACCCTCTCATCGCTGGCATCACTGGGATTCCACTTCGGTGGTTTGAATCCTATCTCACCGGTAGGTCCTTCAGGGTGGCCTGGGGGTGGGGAGGATCCAAAAGCACATCACTGGTCACTGGGGTTCCTCAGGATCGGTTCTTGGACCCCTCCTCTTCTCAACATACACTAAATCACTGGGACCCATCATACAGGCACATGGCTTCTCCTACCATTGCTACGCCGATGACACACAGCTCTATATCTCTTTTCAACCAGATGATACAACGGTAGCTGCACGGATCTCAGGCTGCCTGGCGGACATCTCGGCATGGATGAAAGAACATCACCTACAGCTCAACCTGCAAAGACTGAGCTACTTGTCGTCCCTGCCACTCGACTCTACAGCATGACTTCTCGATTCAATTAGGCACATCAATAATTTACCCCATCAAATTCGGTCAGAAATCTTGGTGTAATCTTTTGATGACCACTGACCTTCAAAGAGCACATTGCAAGACTGCTCGATCTGCAGGTTTGCGCACATAATCAGAAAAATCAGCCCTTCCTGACAGAGCATGCTGCGCAACTTCTTGTCCAGCCCCTTGTCATTTCTAGGCTGGACTACTGCAATGCCCTCTGGCTGGTTTCCATCAAACACAATCAAACCCTCTTCAAATGATTCAGAATGCAGCGGCACGACTGTCTTCAATGAGCCCAAAAGAACCCATTACACCTCTCTTATCTCCTGCACTGGCTACCAGTGGCAGCTCGCATCAAGTTCAAGACACTGATGCTTGCATACAGAACGACCACAGGCTCAGCACACCTCCTACTCCACGCACTATTACAAATCTACATCCCTCAGAAGTCTGAGATCTGCTAGTGAGCGAAGCCCTTGTGGAACCATCACAGAGAGGCTCAAATCACTCTCCAGAACATTCTCATTCACCATTCCTGGATGGTGGAATAATCTTCCCCCACCCCTATCGGAATGCTGGATCCTGTCAATCTTCAAGCAACAACTGAAGGACTCATCTCTTTCGGTCATACTTGACTTCATCCTAAACTTTAAAAAAAAAAAAAAAAAAAAAACTTTCCCTTTATCTTTCTCTCCTTCCCTTGCTAGCTTGTACTTATTTGAACAATGACTGAGACTTGGTGTTACGAGCACTTCCTCTGTCTGATTGCCTCTTCAAGATGAATCGCTTTATGTACTCCCCAATTGTAAGTCGCTTTGGATAAAAGCGTCTGCCAAATGACTAAATGTAAATGTAAATGTAAATCAGGCTGCTTTTTGTGATGAATGCATCAAGGGCCCTACACAGGAAGCACCACCATGGTTTATGAGACCTCGTGGCGCAATGGTAGCGCGTCTGACTCCAGATCAGAAGGTTGTGTGTTCTAATCACGTCGGGGTCAGGCGATCTCTTCTGACGTCAAACGTGTGATGTCTAATATGGGAACGTTCCTTCTGTACGTAACGGGATAGATTTGGATCTTGACTATGGCCTTTTTTTTATCTGATCATTGAGGAAATCAGGCTGCTTTTTGTGGTGAATGCATCAAGGCCCTAAACAGGAAGCACCACCATGTTTTATGAGACCTCGTGGGCAACGGTAGCGGTCTGACTCCAGATCAGAAGGTTGCGTGTTCAAATCACGTCGGGGTCAAGCGATCTCTTCTTGACGTCAAAGTGTGATGTCTAATATATGGGAAACGTTCCTTCTGTTACGTACAGGATAGATTTGATCTTGACCTATGGCATTTTTTTTTAATTGGCAATACGAAGTAAGAAGAAAATGTGAGAACGTGTGTGCCAAATTAAAACCAAACTCCTTCGGGCCGGAATCGAACCAGCAACCTAAGGATAGCCAACACTTCATCTACAGTCCTCGCTCTACCAGCTGAGCTATCGAAGGATGGAAAACCTCAAGCCACAACAATACACCAGAAAATTCAGAAATCCTTACCTCTTGAGATCATTGAGGGAAATCAGGCTGCTCTTTGTGAATGCATCAAGGGCCCTACACAGAAGCACACTTGTTTTCTGAGACCTCGTGGCGCAACGGTTAGCGCGTCTGACTCCAATTCAGAAGGTTGCGTGTTCAACTCACGTCGAGTCAGGCGATCTCTTCTTGTCATCAAAACGTGTGATGTGTAATAAGAAAACGTTCCTTCTGTTGCGTAAGGTTAGCATTAAATCTTGACCTATGGCTTTTTTTTTATCTGATCATGAGAGGAAATCAGGCTGCTTTTTGTGGTGAATGCATCAAGGGCCCTACACAGGAAGCACCACCTTGTTTCTGAGATCTTGTCGCACAAAGGTTAGCGCGTCTGTCTCGAGATCAGAAGGTTTTGTGTTCAAATCACGTCGGGGTCAGACGTCTTCTTCTTGACATCAAACGTGTGATGTCTAATATGGAAACGTTCCTTCTGTTACGTAACAGGATAGATTTGGATCTTGACCTATGGCCTTTTATTTATCTGGCAATACGAAGTAAGAAGAAAATGTGGGAAACGGTGTGCCAAATTTAAAACCAAACTCCTTCGGGCCGAATCGAACAGCAGCGACCTAAGGATAGCCAACACTTCATCTACAGTCCTCCGCTCTACCAGCTGAGCTATCGAAGGATGGTAAACCCTCAAGCCACAACAATCACCAAGAAATTCAGAATTCTTACCTCTTGAGATCATTGAGGGAAATCAGCTGCTCTTGTGAATGCATCAAGGGCCTACACAGGAAGCACCACCTTGTTAATGAGACCTCGTGGCGCAACGGTAGCGCGTCTGACTCCAATTCAGAAGGTTGCGGTGTTCAACTCACGTCGAGGGGTCAGGCGATCTCTTCTTGTCATCAAACGTGTGTGATGTGTAATAAGGAAAACGTTCCTTCTGTTGCGTAACGGGTTAGCATTAAATCTTGACCTATGCCTTTTTTTTTATCTGATCATTGAGGGAAAATCAGGCTGCTTTTTGTGGTGAATGCATCAAGGCCCTACACAGGAAGCACCACCTTGTTTTCTGAGATCTTGTCGCACAAATTCAGGTAGCGCGTCTGTCTCGAGATCAGAAGGTTTTGTGTTCAAATCACGTCATCGGCGTTAGCAGACGGTCTCTTCTTGACATCAAAACTTGTGATGTCTATTTATGGAAAACGTTCCTTCCATTGCTTAACGGTTTAGGTTTGGATCTTGACTTATGGCCTTTTTTTATCTGGCAATACAAAGTAAGAAAAAATGTGGAACGTGTGTGCCAAATTAAAACCAAACTCCTTTGAGCCGAATCGAACCAGCGACCTAAGGATGCCAACACTTCATCTACAGTCCTCCCTCTACCAGCTCAAACCTCAAGCCACAACAACACACCAAGAAATTCAAAATCCTTACCTCTTCAGAACATTGAGGGAAATCAGGGCTGCTCTTTGTGAATGCATCAGGGCCCTACACAGAAGCAACCACCTTGTTTTCGGCCACTTGGCGCAACGGTAAGCGCGCGTTCTGACTCCAGTTCAGAAGGTTGCGTGTTCAACTCACGTCTGGTCAGGCGATCTCTTCTTGACATCAAACGTGTGATGTGATGTTAATAAGGAAAACGTTCTTCTGTTGCGTAATGGGTTAGGTTGGATCTTGACTTAAGGCCTTTTTTTTTAATCTGATCATTGAGGGAAATCACCAACTCCTTCGAGCTGCTTTTTGTGATGAATGCTCAGCCACAAACAACACAAGGAATTCAGTATCCCTACACAGGTGCTTTTGTGTGAAGCACCACCATGGTTCTGAGACCTCGTGGCGTAACAGTATAGCGCGTCTGACTCCAGATCAGAAGGTTTCGTGTCAAATCACGTCGGGGTCAAGCGATCTCTTATTTAATCAACGTCAAACGTGTGATGTCTGTAATATATGAAACGTTCCTTCTGTTGCGTACGGTGTTAGGTTTGGATCTTGACTATGCCTTTTTTTTATCTGGCAATACGAAGTAAGAAGAAAATTATAGTGGAAACGTGTGTGCCAAATTTAAAACCAAACTCCTTCGAGCCGAATCGAACCAGCGACCTAAGGATAGCCAACACTTCATCTACAGTCCCTCCGCTCTAACCAGCTCAAACCTCAAGCCACAACAACACACCAAGAAATTCAGAAATCCTTACCTCTTGAGATCATTGAGAAAATCAGGTGCTTTTTGTGGTGAATGCATCAAGGCCCTACAACAGGAAGCACCACTTGTTTTCTGAGACCTCGTGGCGGCGCGGTAGCGCGTCTGACTCCAATTCAGAAGGTTGCGTGTTCAATCACGTCGGTCAGGCGATCTCTCTTCTTGACGTCAAAACGTGTGATGTGTAAATATGGAAAAACGTTCCTTCTGTTGTCGTAACGGGTGGATCTTGACTTATGGCCTTTTTTTTTCTGGCAATAAAGTAAGAAAGAAAATGTGGAAACGTGTGTGGCCAAAATTTTAAAACCAAACTCCTTCGAGCCGGAATCGAACCAGCGACCTGAGGATAGCCAACACTTCATCTACAGTCCTCGCTCTAACAGCTCAAACCTCAGCCACAAACAAACAATACACCAAGAAATTCAGAAAATCCTTACCTCTTGAGATCTTTGAGGAAATCAGGCTGCTTTTTGTGGTGAATGCATCAAGACCCTACACAGGAAGCACCCACCTTGTTTTCTGAGACCTCTAGCGCAACGGTAGCGCGTCTGACTCAAGATCAGAAGGTGGCGTTTTCAATCACGTCGAGGGTCAGGCGAATCTCTTCTTGACATCAAAGTGGTGATTGTAATAAGGAAAATTTCTTCTGTTGCGTAACAGGTTAGGTTGGATCTTGACTTAAGCCTTTTTTTATCTGGCAATACGAAGTAAGAAGAAAATTGTGGAAACGTGTGTGCCAAATTTAAAACCAAACTCCTTCGAGCCGAATCGAACCAGCGACCTAAGGATAGGCAACACTTCATCTACAGTCCGCCGCTCTACCAGCTGATCTATCGAAGGATTGGAAAACCTCAACCACAACAACACACCAAGAAATTCAGAAATCCTTACCTCTTGAGAATCATTGAGGGAAAATCAGGCTGCTTTTTTGTGGAAATGCATCAAGGGCCCTACAGAAAGCACCACCGTGTTTTATGAGGACCTCGTGGCGCATCGGTTTAGGCGCGTCTGACTCCAGATCAGAAGGTTGCGTGTTCAACTCACGTCGAGGTCAGGCGATCTCTTATTGTCGTCAAAACGTGTGATGTGTAATATGAAAACGTTCTTTCTGTTGCTTAACGGTTAGGTTTGAATCTTGACCTATGGCCTTTTTTATTATCTGGCAATACGAAGTAAGAAGAAAATGTGGAAACGTGTGTGCCAAATTTAAAACCAAACTCCTTCGAGCCGGAATCGAACCAGCGACCTAAGGATAGCCAACACTTCATCTACAGTCCTCCGCTCTACCAGCTCAAACTCAAGCCACAACAAACACACCAAGAAATTCAGAAATCCTTACCTCTTGAGATCATTGGTCAGGCTGCTTTTGTGTGAATGCATCAAGGGCCCTACACAGAAGCACCACCTTGTTTTCTGTCCTTGTCGCACAAAGGTAGCGCGTCTGTCTCAAGATCAGAAGGTTTGTGTTCAAATCACATCGGGTCAGGCGATCCTCTCTTTGAAATCAAAGTGTGATGTGTAATATGGAAACGTTCCTTCTGTTGCGTACGGGTAGGTTTGGATCTTGACATATGGCCTTTTTTTATATCTTGGCAATACGAAGTAAGAAGAAAATGTGAAACGTGTGTGCCAAATTATAAAACCAACTCCTTCGAGCGAATCGAAACCAAGCGACCTAAGGATAGCCAAACTTCACTACAGTCTCCGCCTCTACCAGCTGAGCTATCGAAGGGATGAAATCCTCAAGCCACAACAACACACCAAGAATACAGAAATCCTTACCTCTTGAGATCATTGAGGGAAATCAGGCTGCTTCTTTTGTTGTGAATGCATCAAGGGCCCCACAGGAAGCACCACCGTGTTTTCTGAGACCTCGTGGCGCAACGTTTAGCGCGTCTGACTCCAATCAAAGGTTGCGTGTTCAAATCACGTCGGGGCAGGTGATTCTTCTTGACATCAACGTGTGATGTGTAATTATGGAAAACGTTCCCTTCTGTTGCGTAACGGTTAGTTTGGATCTTGACTTATGGCCTTTTTTTTTATCTGGCAATACGAAGTAAGAAGAAAATGTGGAAACGTGTGTGCCAAATTTAAACCCAAACTCCTTCGGAGCCGAATCGAACCAGCGACCTAAGGATAGCCAACACTTCATCTACAGTCCTCCCCTCTACCAGCTCAAACCTCAAGCCAACAACAACAACACCAAGAAATCAGAATCCTTACCTCTTGAGATCATTATAGGGAAATCAGGCTGCTTTTTGTGAGGTGAATGCATCAAGGGCCCTACACAGGAAGCACCACCGTGTTTTCAGAGACTCGTGGCGCAACGGTTAGCGCGCGTCTGACTCCAGATCAGAAGGTTGCGTGTTCAAATCACGTCGGGTCAGGCGATCTCTTCTTGCATAAACGTGTGATGTGTAATATGGAAACGTTCCTTCTGTTGCGTAACGGGTTAGTTTTGGATCTTGACTTATGGCCTTTTTTTTATCTGGCAATACGAAGTAAGAAGAAAATGTGGAAACTTGTGTGCCAATTAAAACAACATTCGAGAGCCGATCGAACCAGCGCCTAAGGATAGCCAACACATTCATCTACAGTCCTCCGCTCTAACCACTCAAACCTCAAGCCACAACAACACACAAGGAAATTCAGAATCCTTACTCTTGAGATCATTGAGGGAAATCAGGCTGCTTTGGTGAATGCATCAGGGCCCTACACAGGAAGCACCCCTTGTTTTCTGAGACCTCGTAGGCGCAACGGTAGCGCGTCTGACACAAGATCAGAAGGTTGCGTGTTCAAATCACGTCGGGGTTCAGGCGATCTTCTTCTTGAACATCAAAGGTGTGATGTGTAATATGAAAACGTTCCTTCTGTTGCGTAACGGGTTAGGTTGGATCTTGACTTATGGCCTTTTTTATTATCTGGCAATACGAAGTAAGAAGAAAATGTGGAAACGTGTGTGCCAAATTTAAAACCAAACTCCTTCGAGCCGGAATCGAACAGCGACCTAAGAATAGGCAACACTTCATCTACAGTCCTCCGCTCTACCAGCTGAGCTATCGAAGGATGAAAAACCTCAAGCCACAACAACCACACAGAGAATTCAGAATCCTTACCTCTTGAGATCTAGAGGAAATCAGGCTGCTTTTTGTGGTGAATGCATCAAGGGCCCTACACAGGAAAGCACACCGTGTTTTCTGAGACCTGGTGGCGCAACGGTAGCGGCGTCTGACTCCAGATCAGAAAGGTTGCGTGTTCAAATCACGTCGGGGTCAGGCGATCTCTTATGACATCAAACGTGTGATGTGTAATATGGAAAACGTTCTTTCTGTTGCGTAACGGGTTAGGTTGATCTTGACTTATGGCCTTTTTTATTCTGGCAATACGAAGTAAGAAGAAAATGTGGAAACGTTGTGTGCCAAATTTAAACCAAACTCCTTCGAGCCGAAACGAACCAGCGACCTAAGATAGCCAACACTTCATCTACAGTCCTCCGCTCTACCACTCAAACCTCAAGCCACCAACACACCAAGAAATTCAGAATTCCTTACCTCTCAGAATCATTGAGGGAAATCAGGCTGCTTTGTGTGAATGCATCAAGGGCCCTACACAGGAAGCACCACCGTGTTTCTGAGACCTCGTGGCGCACGGTAGCGCGTCTGACTCCAGATCAGAAGTTTGCGTGTTTCAAATCACGTCGGGTCAGGCGATCTCTTCTTGACATCAAACGTGTGATGTGTAATATGGAAAAACGTTCCTTCTGTTGCGTAACGGGTTAGTTTTGGATCTGACTATTGGCCTTTTTTTTATCTGGCAATACGAAGTAAGAAGAAAATGTGGAAACGTGTGTGCCAAATTTTAAAACCAAACTCCTTCGAGCCGGAATCGAACCAGCGACCTAAGGATAGCCAACACTTCATCTACAGTCCTCCGCTCTACCAGCTGAGCTATCGAAGGATGGAAAACCTCAAGCCACAACAACACACCAAGAAATTCAGAAATCCTTACCTCTTGAGATCATTGAGGAAATCAGGCTGCTCTTTGTGAATGCATCAAGGGCCCTACACAGGAAGCACCACTTGTTTTCTGAGAACCTCGTGGCGCAACGGTTGCGCGTCATGACTCCAGATCAGAAGGTTGCGTGTTTCAAATCACGATCGGGGTCAGGCGATCTCTTCTTCATCAAACTTTGTGATGTGTAATATAGGAAAACGTACCTTTGTTGCGTAACGGGATAGATTTGGATCTTGACTATGGGCTTTTTTTTTTATATGATCATTGAGGGAAATCAGGCTGCTTTTGTATGAATAAAGGCCCCTACACAGGAAGCACCACCTTGTTTTCTGATGACCTCGAAGTGGCGCACACGGTTTAGCGCGTCCTGCCTCCAGATCAGAAGGTTGCGTGTTCAAATCACGTCGGGGTCAGGCGATCTCTTCTTGAAGTCAAAGTGTTTGTGAAGTGTAATATGGAAAAACGTTCCTTCTGTTGCGTAACGGCATAGGTTGGGATCTTGACTTATGGCCTTTTTTATCTGGCAATACGAAGGAAGAAGAAAATGTGGAAACGTGTGTGCCAAATTTAAAACCAAACTCCTCGAGCCGAATCGAACCACGACCTAAGGATAGCCAACACTTCATCTACCAGTCCCTCCGCTCTACCAGCTCAAACCCTCAAGCCACACAACACACCAAGAAATTCAGAAATCCTTACCTCTTGAGATCATTGGGAAATCCAGGCTGCTTTTTGGAATGCATCAGGCCCTACACAGAAGCACCACCTTGTTTCTGAGACCTCGTGGCGCAACGGTGCGCGCGTCTGACTCAAGATCAGAAGGTTGCGTGTTCAATTCACGTCGGGGTCAGACGGTCTCTTCTTGACATCAAACTGATGTCAATAATGGAAAACGTCCTTCATTGCTTAACGGTTAGGTTTGGATCTTGACTTATGGCCTTTTTTTATCTGGCAATACGAAGTAAGAAGAAATGTGGAACGTGTGTGCCAAATTTAAAACCAAACTCCTTCGAGCCGAATCGAACAGCGACCTAAGGATAGCCAACACTTCATCTACAGTCCTCTCCGCTCTACCAGCTGAGCTATCGAAGGATGGAAACCCTCACGCCAAACAATACACCAAGAAATTCAGAAATCCTTACCTCTTGAGATCATTGAGGAAATCAGGCTGCTCTTTGTGAATGCATCAAGACCCTACACAGAAGCACCACTTTGTTTACTGCGACCTCGTGGTGCAACGGTACGCGTCAGACTCCAGATCAGAAAGTTGCGTGTTCAAAATCATGTCGGGTCAGGCGATCTCTTCTTGACGTCAAACGTGTGTTGTCTGACATGGGAAACGTTCCTTCTTTTACGTAACAGGATAGATTTGGATCTTGACTTATGGCCTTTTTTTTATCTGGCAAAACAATGTAAGAAGAAAATGTGGAACGTGTGGCAAATTTAAAACCAAACTCTGTGAGTCGGAATCGAACCATCGACCTAAGGAAGCCAACACTTCATCTACAAGTCCTCCGCTCTACCAGCTGAGCTATCGAAGATGGAAAACCTCAAGCCACAACAATACACCAAGAAATTCAGAAATCCTTACCCTTGAGATCCATTGAGGGAAATCAGGCTGCTCTTTGTGAATGCATCAAGGGCCCACACAGGAAGCACCACCTTGTTTACTGAACCTTGTGGCCAACGGTTTAGCGCGTTCTGACTCCAGTTCAGAAGGTTGCGTGTTTACTCACGTCGGGGTCAGGCGATCTTCTCTTGACATCAAACGTGTGATGTGTAATAAGGAAAACGTTCCTTCTGTTGCGTAATGGGTTAGCATTGGATCTTGACTTATGGCCTTTTTTTTTATCTGATCATTGAGGGAAATCAGGCTGCTTTTTGTGATGAATGCATCAAGGACCTACACAGGAAGCACCACCATGGTTTATGAGACCTCGTGGCGCAACGGTATCGCGTCTGACTCCAGATCAGAAGGGTTGTGTGTTCTAATCACGTCGGGTCAGGCGATCTCTTCTTGACGTCAACGTGTGATGTCTAATATGGAAACGTTCCTTCTGTTTACGTAACGGGATAGATTTGGATCTTGACCTATGGCCTTTTTTTTATCTGATCATGAGGGAAATCAGGCTGCTTTTTGTGTGAATGCCACAGGGGCCCTACACAGGAAGCACCACATGTTTTATGAGACTCAGACCTCGGCGCAACGGTAGCGCGTTCTGACTCCAGATCAGAAGGTTGCGTGTTCAAATCACGTCGGGGTCAAGCGATCTCTTCTTGACGTCAAACGGGTGATGTCTAATATGGGAAACGTTCCTTCTGTTACGTAACAGATAGATTTGGATCTTGACCTATGCCTTTTTTTATTGGCAATACGAAGTAAGAGAAATGTGGAAACGTGTTGTGTGCCAAATTTTAAACCAAACTCCTTCGGCCGGAATCGAACCACGACCTAGGATAGCCACACTTCATCTACAGTCCTCCGCTCTACCAGCTGAGCTATCGAAGGATGGAAAACCTCAATCCACACAATACACCAAGAAATTCAGCAAATCCTTACCTCTTGAGATCATTGAGGGAAATCAGGCTGCTCTTTGTGAATGCATCAAGGGCCCTACACAGGAAGCCCACCTTGTTTTCTGAGACCTCGTGGCGCAACGGTAGCGCGTCTGACTCCAATTCAGAAGTTTGCGTGTCAACTCACGTCGAGGTCAGGCGATCTCTTCTTGTCATCAAACGCGTGATGTGTAATAAGGAAAACGCGTTCCGTTCTTTGCGTAACGGTTAGCATTAAATCTTGACCTATGGCCTTTTTTTATCTGATCATTGAGGGAATCTGGCTGCTTTTTGGGTGAATGCATCAGGGCCCTACACAGGGAAGCACCACCTTGTTTTCCTGAGATCTTGTCGCACAAAGGTAGCCTTCTGTCTCGAGATCAGAAGTTTGTGTTCAAATCACGTGCGGGGTCAGACGGTCTCTTCTTGACATCAAACTTGTGATGTCTATTATGGAAAACGTTCCTTCCATTGCTTAAAACGTTTAGGTTTGGATCTTGACTTATGGCCTCTTTTTTTATCTGGCAATACAAAGTAAGAAGAAATGTGGGAAAGTGTGTGCCAAATTTAAAACCAAACTCCTTTGAGCCGGAATCGAACCAGCGACCTAAGGATAGCCAAACTTCATCTACAGTCCTCCGCTCTACAAGCTGAGCTATCGAAGGATGGAAAACCTCAAGCCAAAACAACAATACACAAGAAATTCAGAAATCCTTACCTCTTCAGATCATTGAGGGAAATCAGGTGCTCTTTGTGAATGCATCAAGGGCCTACACAGGAAGCACCACCTTGTTTACTGAGACCTTGTGGCGCAACGGTAGCGCGTCTGACTCCAGTTCAGAAGGTTGCGTGTTCAACTCACGTCGGGGTCAGGCGATCTCTTCTTGAACATCAACGTGTGTGATGTGTAATAAGGAAAACGTTCCTTCTGTTGCGTAATGGGTTAGCATTGGATCTTGACTTATGGCCTTTTTTTTATCTATCATTGAGGGAAATCAGGCTGCTTTTTGTGATGAATGCATCAAGGACCCTACACAGGAAGCACCACCATGGTTTATGAGACCTCGTGGCGCAACGGTAGCGCGTCTGACTCCAGATCAGAAGGTTGTGTTCAAATCACGTCGGGGTCAAGCGATCTCTTCTTACGTCAAACGTGTGATGTCTAATATGGAAAACTTTCCTTCTGTTACGTAACGGATAGATTTGGATCTTGACCTATGGCCTTTTTTTTATCTGATCATTGAGGGAAATCAGGCTGCTTTTGTGGTGAATGCATCAAGGCCCTACACAGGAAGCACCACTGTTTTCTGAGACCTTGTGGCGCAACGGTTAGCGCGTCTGACTCCAATTCAGAAGTTGCGTGTTCAATCACGTCGGGGGTAGGCGATCTCTTTGACATCAAACGTGTGATGTGTAATAAAGGAAAAAACGTTCCTTCTGTTGCGTAATGGGTTAGCATTGGATCTTGACTTATGGCCTTTTTTTTTTATCTGATCATTGAGGGAAAATCAGGCTGCTTTTTGTGGTGAATGCATCAAGGGCCCTACACAGGAAGCACCACATATATTTCTGAGACCTCGTGGCGCAACGGTAGCGCGTCTGACTCCAATTCAGAAGGTTGCGGTGTTCAAATCACGTCGGGGTCAGGGGGATCTCTTCTTGACGTCAAACGTGTGATGTCTATTATGGAAAACGTTCCTTCCATTGCTTAACGGTTTTGATCTTGACTTATGGCCTTTTTTTATCTGGCAATACGAAGTAAGAAGAAAATGTGGAAACGTGTGTGCAATTTAAAACAAACTCCTTCGAGCCGGAATCGAACCAGCGACCTAGGATAGCCCACACTTCATCTACAGTCCTCCGCGCTACCAGCTGAGCTATCGAAGGATGGAAAACCTCAAGCCACAACAACACACCAAGAAATTCAGAAATCCTTACCTCTTGAGATCATTGAGGGAATCAGGCTGCTTTTTGTGGTGAATGCATTCAAGGGCCCTACACAGGAAGCACCACTTTGTTTACTGAGACCTAGTGGCGCAACGGTAGCGCGTCTGACTCCAAATCAGAAGGTTGCGTGTTCAAATCACGTCGGGGTCAAGCGATCTCTTCTTGACGTCAAACGTGTGATGTCTTAATATGGAACGTTCCTTCTGTTACGTAACAGGATAGATTTGGATATTGACCTATGGCCTTTTTTTTATCTGATCATTGAGGGAAATCAGGCTGCTTTTTGTGGTGAATGCATCAAGGGCCCTACACAGGAAGCACCACCATGTTTTATGAGACCTAGTGGCGCAACGGTAGCGCGTCTGACTCCAGATCAGAAGGTTTTGCGTTTTCAATCATGTCGGGGTCAGGTGATCTCTTCTTGACATCAAACGTGTCATGTCTAATATGGGAAACGTTCCTTCCGTTGCGTAATGGGATAGTCTTGACCTATGGCCTTTTTTTATCTGATCATTGAGGGAAATCAGGCTGCTTTTGTGGGGAATGCATCAAGGGCCCTACACAGGAAGCACCACCTTGTTTTCTGAGATCTTGTCGCACAAAGGTTTGGAGCGCGTCTGTCTCGAGATCAGAAGGTTGTGTGTTTCAAATCACGTCGGGGTCAGACGGTCTCTTCTTGACATCAAACGTGTGATGTCTATTATGGAAAACGTTCCTTCCATTGCTTAACGGTTTAGGTTTGGATCTTGACTTATGGCCTTTTTTTTATCTGGTCAATACGAAGTAAGAAGAAAATGTGGAAACGTGTGTGCCATTCAAATTTAAAACCAAACTCCTTCGAGCCGGAATCGAACCAGCGACCTAAGGATAGCCAACACTTCATCTAAGGATAGCAGTCCTCGAGCCCAGCTGAGCAGACCTTACCTCTTGAGATCATGAGGGAATCAGGCTGCTTTTTGTGGAGAGGGCCCCTACACAGGAAGCACCACTATAGCGTGTCTGACTCCAGATCAGAAGGTTGCATGTTCAAATCACGTCGGGGTCAAGGTTCTAATATGATTCCTTCTGTTACGTAACAGTATAGATTTGGATCCCTATGGCCTTTTTTTTTATCTGATCATTGAGAGGCTGCTTTTTGTGGTGAAACATCTCAAGCACCACCATGTTTTATACTAGGGCGCAGTCACCAGCAGAGAATGCTCAACCTCGTCGGGGTGGCAGGGAACAATCTCGGACATGTGACCTCAACGTTGTGTTCCCATCCACGATTGTATGGGCACGTAACAGGATAGATTTCGTGGTGAACTATGCCTTTTTTTTTATTGCAGATCATTGTAGTGTTCAAAGTGCTTTTCAGTGGTCTGCAGGATAGCGTTCATTACAGTCCTACTCTGCTGAGCTATCGAAGCGTGGAGCCTAGAGCCACAGAAACATGTGTGTTCCTTCTGTCGGGTCAAGCGTTCCTTCTTGGGAAACGTCATGGCTTTAACAACGGGTATTTGTGAAACATCTCTGGATTACACATTGACCCATTGTTTTCTGAGCCTCGTGATGTTAGCGCGTCTGACGGTGATCAGAGGTTGCATCACGGGCCCTGTCCAGGAACATCTTGCGTGTTGACGTCCGTCGTGAAGCACCACTGATGTAGCTCGTGGGAATCGATCAGACGTAACGTTCAAACACGTGAAATAATAGATTGTTGGGATCGTGCGAGCAACGGTGAAACTCACGTGTGGTGATGTCCTAATTATATCTGAACGTTCAGGAAATACGAATAGTAAGCCAAACTCCTTCGTCGACATAGCGACCTAAGGATAGCCAACACTTCATCTACAGTCCTCCGCTCTACAGCTGAATCGAATGGATGGAAAACCTCAAGCCACAACAATACACCAAGAAATTCAGAAATCCTTACCTCTTGAGATCATTGAGGGAAATCAGGCTGCTCTTTGTGAATGCATCTGACACAGGAAGCACCACCCAATTGACTTTCTTGAGATTCTGGCCTTTTTTTATCTTAGCATTGAGGGAACGGATTAACATTAGTATCTTGCTTTTTGGTTGCATCAATACATCGGAAGCCCACCATTGTTTTCTGAGATCGTGGCGCAACGGTAGCGCGTGTCTCCACAGAGGTTTGCGTGTTCAATCACGTCGGGGTCAAGCGATCTCTTCTTGACATGTCAAACGTGTGATGTTAATATGGGAAACGTTCTTCTGTTAGAACAGGGGAGAGTTTGGATCTTGACCTATGGCCTTTTTTTTATCTGAGCAATACGAAATAAGAAGAAATGTGTTGTGTCAAATTTAAAACCAAACTCCTTCGGGCCGGATCGAACCAGCGACCTAGGATGCCAACACTCATCTACAGTCCTCCGCTCAACCGCTGTCTCTTTCCTGACATCAAACGTGTGATGTCTATTATGGAAAAATCGTTCAAGCGATTCCATTGCTTAACGGTTTAGGTAGATTTGGGATCTTGACTTATGGCTGCTTTTTTTATCATCTGGAAGCAATACGAAGTAAGAAGAAAAGTCCGTGGAAATCGTGTTGTGCCAAATTTAAAACCAATCTGATCTCCTGCTCAAGTGCCGGAATCGAACCTCGTGCGCAGCGCGTCTGAAGATCCTGTTCAAATCACGCGGGGTCATAGCAAACGTGTGAACACTTCATCCTTTTTTACAAACACATTAAAGAAAATCCGTTTGTGCCAAATTTAAAATGCACTCTACCAGCGTGAGCTATCGAAGGATGGAAACAAAAAATGTTTTTTCCTCAAGCCACAACAACACACCAAGAAATTCAGAAATCCATACCTTACCTTGAGATCATTGAGGGAAATCAGGCTGCTCTTTTGTGATAAAGGGACTACACAGGAAGCAACACCTGCATTGTGGCAAGGTAGCCCTACACTTAGGTTGCCGTGTTCAAGCACCACATCTTGTTTAATCTGAACGACCTCGTGGCGCAACGGTAGCGTTTTATGAGACCTCGTCAGACTCCAGATCAGAATGTTGTGTTCAAATCACAACCTTCTTTCAAATCGCAACCTGTGTTCAAATCACGTCGGGTTGGTCAGGCGATCTCTTCTTGACGTCAAGGGTTAGCATTGGATCTTGTGATGTCTTGAAAATGGCTGAAACGTTCCTTCTGTTGACGTAGAAGGTTGCGGGTCGGGGTCAAGCGATAGATTTGGATCTTGACGTAACAGGATATGGCCTTTTTTTTTTTATCTGATCATTGAGGGAAATCAGGCTGCTTTTTGTGGTGAATGCATCAAGGGCCCTACACAGGAAGCACCACCACGTTGTTATGAGACCTCGTGGAGCAACGGTAGCGCGTCTGACTCCATTCAGAAGTTGCGTGTTCAAATCATGTCGGGTTCAGTGATCTCTTCTTGACATCAAACGTGTCATGTCTAATATGGGAAACGTTCCTTCCGTTGCGTAATGGGATAGGACTTGAATCTTGACCTATGGCCTTTTTTTATCTGATCATTGAGCAGGCTGCTTTTTGTGGTGAATGCATCAAGGGCCCTACACAGGAAGCACCACCTTGTTTTCTGAGATCTTGTCGCACAAGGTAGCGCGTCTGTCTCGAGATCAGAAGGTTGTGTGTTCAAATCGTCGGGGTCAGAAGGACTCTTCTTGACATCAAATGTTAAACGTTCCTTCCATTGCTTAACGGTTTAGGTTTGGATCTTGACTTATGGCGGCAATACAAAGTAAGAAGAAAATGTGGAAACGTGTGTGCCAAATTTAAAACCAAACTCTTCAAGGAATCGAACCAGCGACCTAAGGATAGCCAACACTTCATCTACAGTCCTCCCTCTACCAGCTGAGCTATCGAAGATGGAAAACCCAAAACACAACAATACACAAAAATTCAGAAATCCTTACCTCTTGAGATCATTGAGGAAATCAGGCTGCTTTTTGTGGTGAATGCATCACCAGGGCCCTACACAGGAACACCACCTTGTTTTATGAGACCCTCGTGGCGCAAACGGTAAGCGCGCTGACTCAATCAGAAGGGTTGCGTGTTTCAACTCACGTCGGTCAGCGTCAAGCGATCTCTTCTGACATCAAACGTTGATGTCTAATATGGGGAAACGTTCCTTCTGTTAAACAGGATAGATTTGGATCTTGACCTATGGCCTTTTTTTTATCTGGCAATACGAAGTCCTTTTAAAACAAACTCCTTCGGGCTGGAATCGAACCAGCGACCTAAGGATAGCCAACACTTCATCTACAGGGATAGATTAAGATCTTGACCTATGCATCAAGACTTTTTTTTCTGATCTGATCATTGAGGTTGAAATCACGTCGGGGTTCTGCTTTACTGTGGTAACAAAATAGAATTGCATCAAGGGGAAATCCCTTTTGTGGTGACACAGGGCCCTAAGCACACCTTGTTTTCTGAGATCTTGTCGCACAAAGGTAGCGCGTCTGTCTCGAGATCAGAAGGTTGTGTGTTCAAATCACGTCGGGGTCAGACGGTCTCTTCTTGACATCAAACTTGTGATGTCTATTATGGAAAACGTTCCTTCCATTGCTTAACGGTTTAGGTTTGGATCTTGACTTATGGCCTTTTTTTATCTGGCAATACAAAGTAAGAAGAAAATGTGGAAACGTGTGTGCCAAATTTAAAACCAAACTCCTTCGAGCCGGAATCGAACCAGCGACCTAAGGATAGCCAACACTACATCTACAGTCCTCCGCTCTACCAGCTGAGCTATCGAAGGATGGAAAACCTCAAGCCACAACAATACACCAAGAAATTCAGAAATCCTTACCTCTTGAGATCATTGAGGGAAATCAGGCTGCTCTTTGTGAATGCATCAAGGGCCCTACACAGGAAGCAACACCTTGTTTACTGAGACCTTGTGGCGCAACGGTAGCGCGTCTGACTCCAGTTCTTAAGGTTGCGTGTTCAAATCACGTCGGGGTCAGGCGATCTCTTCTTGACGTCAAACGTGTGATGTCTGACATGGGAAAACGTTCCTTCTGTTGCGTAACGGGTTAGATTTGGATCTTGACCTATGGCCTTTTTTTATCTGATCATTGAGGGAATCAGGCTGCTTTTTGTGGTGAATGCATCAAGGGCCCTACACAGGAAGCACCACCACGTTTTATGAGACCTCGTGGCGCAACGGTAGCGCGTCTGACTCCAGATCAGAATGTTGCGTGTTCAAATCACAACCTTCTTTCAAATCGCAACCTTCTGAGACCTCGTGGCGCAACGGTAGCGCGTCTGACTCCAGATCAGAAGGTTGCGTGTTCAACTCACATCGGGGTCAGGCGATCTCTTCTTGACATCAAACGTGTGATGTGTAATAAGGAAAACGTTCCTTCTGTTGCGTAACGGGTTAGCATTGGATCTTGACATATGGCCTTTTTTTTTATCTGATCATTGAGGGAAATCCGATTAGTCACCAGAAGAGAAGGACGGCAGCTCGCGTAAGTTTGTAAAACTTTTCGCAGTTCTGTTGTTTAAATATTTACTTGCTGCTAGGAAGGATACTTTGTTTCCTACCTATTTCTATTGTGCATTTTTCGTTGAGGTTTTATATTTTTGATTGCACTTGCTGGCAATTTGAATAATTTGCACCTCAGCTATAGAACGAGCTGTGTGATTGTGCGCGAAGTGTTTAGTTTTCGTATACACAATTAGCAGTCCTTTAAGTTTATTGGCTGTGCGGAGCAGAAGCCCGGCCTCAGCTGTTTTCCACTCTAGTCTCCTAGACCGTATTTATTTGATGTCGGAGGCTGCGCGGAAAGCGTCTGCGAAGCGTTCAGCCATCTTGCTCACCTCCTCGTGTGAAGACAGACGACTTTTCCTGCGCGACTTCAACCGAGCAACGACACCGAGCACACACTTAAGTATCATTTCTATCTTCCTCACACACTCTCCTTCCATATCCTCTATCCCTCCACCTCTATCATGTGTTTCGAAACATTCCGGTTCTCTCTCCAACCACGCTCCAAAATCACATGCAGACGGCAACGTAATCCTGCTAACCTGCGACCGATCGCTACATCTTCTACTGCACCTCTTTCTTTCTCTGTGGGTCTTTGGAATTGCCAGTCAGCTGTCAAACAAAGCTGACTTCATTTCTGCTTTTTCCTTACAATCCACTATCAGCATCTTGGCTTGACTGAGACCTGGATTCGTCCAGAAGACTCCGCTACCCCCGGCTGCTCTCTCTCAAAATTTCTCTTTCTCTCACACCCCCAAGGCAAGTTGGCCGGGGTAGGGGCACTGGTCTGCTCATTTCAAACAAATGGAAATACTCAACCCATTCACTCCCCTAGGCAATCACAACTCATTTGAATCTCATGCGATTACTGTAACGGCTCCTATAAAACTCCAGATAGTAGTAATCTACCGTCCCCCTGGCCAAACTCTAGCCACCTTCCTAGAGGAGCTGGACGGCATGCTGTCCTCTTTCATGGAGGATGGCACTCCACTCCTAGTCTTTGGCGATTTCAACATTCACCTAGACAGGCCTTATGCTACAGACTTCCATTCACTCCTAGCTTCATTTGATCTCAAACGCCTTACCACTACTAGCACGCACAAATCAGGCAGCCAACTTGATTTAATTTACACACGCAACTGTACTACAGATAACATTCTGGTACAACCACTACATATCTCTGACCATTTCTTCATTACATTTACCTTACATTTTCTACCCAGGTGCCACCAGCTCCCTTACGTTACTTTCAGACGTAACCTACGCTCCCTTTCCCCCACCCTTCTTTCCTCTGTAGTATCCTCCTCTCTTCCTCACCTATCCATTTCACATCTCTGGATGTGAATGCAGCTACTGACACTTTATGCTCTACCTTAACCTCTTGTCTAGACGACACATTTGTCCTCTTCCTCCAGGCCAGCACGGGCTACCCTTCTAACCCTGGTTATCCGATGTTCTTCGTGAGCATCGGACCACACTCAGAACGGCAGAGAGAAAATGGCACAAATCAAACGATCCGTCGGACCTGACTAGGTATCAGTCTTTGCTTTCGTCTTTCTCTACTGAAGCCACACTGCCAAATCCTCACACTTCCACAACAAGATCAACAGTGCTCCAGACATGCGTGATCTCTTCAGAACATTTAATTCTCTCCTCTGTCCCCCTCCACCACCGCCCACACTTCTATAACAGCTGACGACTTTGCCACTTTTTTTCACCGACAAAACTAGAACAATCGGTAACCAGTTCTCAACTCCACACACACAGGACCTCCAACCAACCACATCCACTGCTCAAACTCCCATCTTCTCCTCCTCTGTCCCCTCACCGGCGGAAGTATCCAAACTTCTCCTCTCTGCATCCTACAACATGTCCTCTTGACCCAATCCCCTCTCACCTTCTCCAAGCAATCTCTCCCACACTCTTACGACTCACACACATTTCGAACCCAGCGCGTACCTGAGACCTAGCCAAAACACTTCAGAAAACTACAGTCCTCCGCGAAAACACTCTAACAGCTCTATGTTTTTTCACAGTAACAAACTGGATGATAAACAGTCATTTCAGGAGTGGCCCAACAACTGCGCTACACCAGAAATCAGAAGCCTACTTGAGTCATTGAGGCCGATTCCAATCATCAGTTTTCTGCTCGATCTTTCTGCTGGACACTGAATGCATCAGATCCTCC
Source organism: Schizothorax lantsangensis (assembly GCA_027422415.1). Lineage (NCBI taxonomy): Eukaryota > Metazoa > Chordata > Actinopteri > Cypriniformes > Cyprinidae > Schizothorax > Schizothorax lantsangensis. The sequence continues at coordinate 37,773,897 of CM049846.1, read as the reverse complement.
TGTCCACAACCTCTTGCTACACAGGAAGCATTCCACCGCTGTTTGAATCCTATGTAGACCTCGGGTGGCCTGCAGGTATCAAAGCGCGTCACTGGTCACTGGGGTCCTCAGATCGGTTGCCTCTTGTCTCAACATCACGTCGGGACCCATCAAGCACATGGCTTCTTCTTGACGATGACAAACGTCTATGTCTAATATGGGAAACTTCCTTCAACCAATGTACGTAACGGATAGATTTGGATCTCCTGACCTATGGCCATCTCGGCATGGATACGAAGTAAGAAGAAAATGTCAACCTGGAAACGTTTGTCGTTGCCACTCCGATCTACAGCATGACTTCTCGATTCAAACACATCAATAATTACAATCCATCAACTTCGGGAAATCTTGGTGTAATCTTTGATGACCAGCGACCTTCAAGGATTGCAAACACTGCTCGATCTACAGTCCTCCGCTCACAACCAGAAAATCAGCTTCCTGAAGAATGGCGCAACTTCTTGTCAGCCTTGTCATTTCTAGAAAATCCCTTATCAACCATCAAACCTCCTCTTGAAATCATTCAGAAATGCAGGCACGACTGCTTCAATGCATCAGAACCCTGTTACACAGGAAGCACACTTCTTTCTCTGAGACCTCGTGGCACGGTAGCGCTACTCAGATCAGAAGGTTGCGTGTTCATCAAGTCGGGGTCAAGCGATCACGTCAAACGTGTGATGCTAATGCATGAACGACCAAAATAGATTTGGATATTGACCCCTCCTTTTTTTTTTACTGATCACGCACACTATGACAAATCAGGCTGCTTTTTGTGGTGACATCCCCTCCAGGAAGCACCACCTTGTTTTCTGAGATCTTGTCGCACAAAGGTGAGCGACGCCTTGTCCATCGAGATCAGAGAGGCTCAAAATCACTCTCCAGAACATTCTCTTCACCATGAAACTCCTGTGATGGATAATCTATTATCCGGAAAACGTTCCTGTCAATCTTCAAGCAAATTCAGGTACTACTTGACTTCATCCTACTTTTAAATACAAAAAAAGAAAAATGTGGAAACGTGTGTGCCAAAAAAAAAAACTTTCCCTTCTTTCTCTCCCTCCCGGAATCGAACCAGCGTACCTTAGAACACTGAGACATGGTGTTACGAGTTCCTCCGCTCTACAAGCTGAGCTTTATGTACTCCCCAATTTAAGGTTTGGATAAAACGTCTGCCAAATGACAAAGTAAATTCAAAATCCTTACCTCTGTATCATTGATCAGGCTGCTCTTTGTGAAATGCATCAAGGCCCTACACAGGAAGCACCACCTTGTTTATGAGACCTCGTGGCGCAATGGTAGCGCGTCTGACTCCAGATCAGAAGGTTGTGTGTTCTAATCACGTCGGGGTCAGGCGATCTCTTCTTGACATCAAACGTGTGATGTCTAATATGGGAAACGTTCCTTCTGTTACGTAACGGGATAGATTTGGATCTTGACCTATGGCCTTTTTTTTTATCTGATCATTGAGGGAAATCAGGCTGCTTTTTGTGGTGAATGCATCAAGGGCCCTACACAGGAAGCACCACCATGTTTTATGAGACCTCGTGGCGCAACGGTAGCGCGTCTGACTCCAGATCAGAAGGTTGCGTGTTCAAATCACCTTCTTTCAAATCACAACCTGTCGGGGGCGCAACGGTCAAGATCGATCTCTTCTTGACGTCAAACGTGTGATGTCTAATATGGGAAACGTTCCTTCTGTTACGTAACAGGATAGATTTGGATCTTGACCTATGGCCTTTTTTTTATCTGGCAATACGAAGTAAGAAGAAAATGTGGAAACGTGTGTGCCAAATTTAAAACCAAACTCCTTCGGGCCGGAATCGAACCAGCGACCTAAGGATAGCCAACACTTCATCTACAGTCCTCCGCTCTACCAGCTGAGCTATCGAAGGATGGAAAACCTCAAGCCACAACAATACACCAAGAAATTCAGAAATCCTTACCTCTTGAGATCATTGAGGGAAATCAGGCTGCTCTTTGTGAATGCATCAAGGGCCCTACACAGGAAGCACCACCTTGTTTTCTGAGACCTCGTGGCGCAACGGTAGCGCGTCTGACTCCAATTCAGAAGGTTGCGTGTTCAACTCACGTCGAGGTCAGGCGATCTCTTCTTGTCATCAAACGTGTGATGTGTAATAAGGAAAACGTTCCTTCTGTTGCGTAACGGGTTAGCATTAAATCTTGACCTATGGCCTTTTTTTTTATCTGATCATTGAGGGAAATCAGGCTGCTTTTTGTGGTGAATGCATCAAGGGCCCTACACAGGAAGCACCACCTTGTTTTCTGAGATCTTGTCGCACAAAGGTAGCGCGTCTGTCTCGAGATCAGAAGGTTGTGTGTTCAAATCACGTCGGGGTCAGACGGTCTCTTCTTGACATCAAACGTGTGATGTCTAATATGGGTTTAAACGTTCCTTCCATTGCGTTAACCAGGTTAGGTTTGGATCTTGACCTATGGCCTTTTTTTTATCTGGCAATACGAAGGTAAGAAGAAAATGTGGAAACGTGTGTGCCAAATTTAAAACGTTCCTTCTGTTGCGTAAACTTGACCTTCGGCAATACGAAGTAAGAAGAAAATGTGGAAACCAGCCGGAATCGAACCAGCGACCTAAGGATAGCCAACACTTCATCTACAGTCCTCCGCTCTACCAGCTGAGCTATCGAAGGATGGAAAACCTCAAGAAATCTCAAGAAATTCAGAAATCCTTACCTCTTGAGATCATTGAGGGAAATCAGGCTGCTTTTTGTGGTGAATGCATCAAGGGCCCTACACAGGAAGCACCACTTTGTTTACTGAGACCTCGTGGCGCAACGGTAGCGCGTCTGACTCCACCTATTCAGAAGGTTGCGTGTTCAACTCACGTCGAGGTCAAATCACGGCGATCTCTTCTTGACGTCAAACGTCAAACGTGTGATGTGTAATATGGCCTTTTTTTTTTATCTGGAAAACGTTCCTTCTGTTGCGTAACGGGTTAGCATTAAATCTTGACCTATGGCCTTTTTTTTTATCTGATCATTGAGGGAAATCAGGCTGCTTTTTGTGGTGAATGCATCAAGGGCCCTACACAGGAAGCACCACCTTGTTTTCTGAGATCTTGTCGCACAAAGGTAGCGCGTCTGTCTCGAGATCAGAAGGTTTTGTGTTCAAATCACGTCGGGGTCAGACGGTCTCTTCTTGACATCAAACTTGTGATGTCTATTATGGAAAACGTTCCTTCCATTGCTTAACGGTTTAGGTTTGGATCTTGACTTATGGCCTTTTTTTATCTGGCAATACAAAGTAAGAAGAAAATGTGGAAACGTGTGTGCCAAATTTAAAACCAAACTCCTTCGAGCCGGAATCGAACCAGCGACCTAAGGATAGCCAACACTTCATCTACAGTCCTCCGCTCTACCAGCTGAGCTATCGAAGGATGGAAAACCTCAAGCCACAACAATACACCAAGAAATTCAGAAATCCTTACCTCTTGAGATCATTGAGGGAAATCAGGCTGCTCTTTGTGAATGCATCAAGGGCCCTACACAGGAAGCACCACCTTGTTTACTGAGACCTTGTGGCGCAACGGTAGCGCGTCTGACTCCAGTTCAGAAGGTTGCGTGTTCAACTCACGTCGGGGTCAGGCGATCTCTTCTTGACATCAAACGTGTGATGTGTAATAAGGAAAACGTTCCTTCTGTTGCGTAACGGGTTAGCATTGGATCTTGACTTATGGCCTTTTTTTTATCTGATCATTGAGGGAAATCAGGCTGCTTTTTGTGATGAATGCATCAAGGACCCTACACAGGAAGCACCACCATGGTTTATGAGACCTCGTGGCGTAACAGTAGCGCGTCTGACTCCAGATCAGAAGGTTGTGTTCAAATCACGTCGGGGTCAAGCGATCTCTTCTTAACGTCAAACGTGTGATGTCTAATATGGAAAACGTTCCTTCTGTTGCGTAATGGGTTAGCATTGGATCTTGACTTATGGCCTTTTTTTTTATCTGATCATTGAGGGAAATCAGGCTGCTTTTTGTGGTGAATGCATCAAGGGCCCTACACAGGAAGCACCACCTTGTTTTCTGAGACCTCGTGGCGCAACGGTAGCGCGTCTGACTCCAATTCAGAAGGTTGCGTGTTCAAATCACGTCGGGGTCAGGCGATCTCTTCTTGACGTCAAACGTGTGATGTCTATTATGGAAAACGTTCCTTCCATTGCTTAACGGTTTGGATCTTGACTTATGGCCTTTTTTTTATCTGGCAATACGAAGTAAGAAGAAAATGTGGAAACGTGTGTGCCAAATTTAAAACCAAACTCCTTCGAGCCGGAATCGAACCAGCGACCTGAGGATAGCCAACACTTCATCTACAGTCCTCCGCTCTACCAGCTGAGCTATCGAAGGATGGAAAACCTCAAGCCACAACAACACACCAAGAAATTCAGAAATCCTTACCTCTTGAGATCATTGAGGGAAATCAGGCTGCTTTTTGTGGTGAATGCATCAAGGGCCCTACACAGGAAGCACCACCATGTTTTATGAGACCTCGTGGCGCAACGGTAGCGCGTCTGACTCCAGATCAGAAGGTTGCGTGTTCAACTCACGTCGAGGTCAGGCGATCTCTTCTTGTCGTCAAACGTGTGATGTGTAATAAGGAAAACGTTCATTCTGTTACGTAACAGGATAGATTTGGATCTTGACCTATGGCCTTTTTTTTTATCTGATCATTGAGGGAAATCAGGCTGCTTTTTGTGGTGAATGCATCAAGGGCCCTACACAGGAAGCACCACCATGTTTTATGAGACCTCGTGGCGCAACGGTAGCGTGTCTGACTCCAGATCAGAAGGTTGCGTGTTCAACTCACGTCGAGGTCAGGCGATCTCTTCTTGTCGTCAAACGTGTGATGTGTAATAAGGAAAACGTTCCTTCTGTTGCTTAACGGGTTAGCATTGAATCTTGACCTATGGCCTTTTTTTTATCTGATCATTGAGGGAAATCAGGCTGCTTTTTGTGGTGAATGCATCAAGGGCCCTACACAGGAAGCACCACCTTGTTTTCTGAGATCTTGTCGCACAAAGGTAGCGCGTCTGTCTCGAGATCAGAAGGTTGTGTGTTCAAATCACATCGGGGTCAGACGGTCTCTTCTTGAAATCAAACGTGTGATGTCTATTATGGAAAACGTTCCTTCCATTGCTTAATGGTTTAGGTTTGGATCTTGACTTATGGCCTTTTTTTTATCTATCAATACGAAGTAAGAAGAAAATGTGGAAACGTGTGTGCCAAATTTAAAACCAAACTCCTTCGAGCCGGAATCGAACCAGCGACCTAAGGATAGCCAACACTTCATCTACAGTCCTCCGCTCTACCAGCTGAGCTATCGAAGGATGGAAAACCTCAAGCCACAACAATACACCAAGAAATTCAGAAATCCTTACCTCTTGAGATCATTGAGGGAAATCAGGCTGCTTTTTGTGGTGAATGCATCAAGGGCCCTACACAGGAAGCACCACTTTGTTTACTGAGACCTCGCGGCGCAACGGTAGCGCGTCTGACTCCAGATCAGAAGGTTGCGTGTTCAAATCGCAACCTTCTTTCAAATCGCAACCTTCTTTCAAATCGCAACCTGTTTTCTGAGACCTCGTGGCGCAACGGTAGCGCGTCTGACTCCAGATCAGAAGGTTGCGTGTTCAAATCACGTCGGGGTCAGGCGATCTCTTCTTGACATCAAACGTGTGATGTCTAATATGGGAAACGTTCCTTCTGTTACGTAACAGGATAGATTTGGATATTGACCTATGGCCTTTTTTTTATCTGATCATTGAGGGAAATCAGGCTGCTTTTTGTGGTGAATGCATCAAGGGCCCTACACAGGAAGCACCACCTTGTTTTCTGAGACCTCGTGGCGCAACGGTAGCGGGTCTGACGCCAGATCAGAAGGTTGCGTGTTCAACTCACGTCGGGGTCAGGCGATCTCTTCTTGACATCAAACGTGTGATGTGTAATAAGGAAAACGCTCCTTCTGTTGCGTAACGGGTTAGCATTGGATCTTGAACAATGGCCTTTTTTTTATCTGATCATTGAGGGAAATCAGGCTGCTTTTTGTGGTGAATGCATCAAGGGCCCTACAAAGGAAGCACCACCTTGTTTTCTGAGATCTTGTCGCACAAAGGTAGCGCGTCTGTCTCGAGATCAGAAGGTTGCGTGTTCAAATGACGTCGGGGTGAGGCGATCTCTTCTTGACATCAAACGTGTGATGTGTAATATGGAAAACGTTCCTTCTGTTGCGTAACGGCTTAGCTTTGTATCTTGACTTATGGCCTTTTTTTTATCTGATCATTTAGGGAAATCAGGCTGCTTTTTGTGGTGAATGCATCAGTGATGAGTGGTGAGCTATCGAAGGATGGAAAACCTCAAGCCACAACAACACACCAAGAAATTCAGAAATCCTTACCTCTTGAGATCATTGAGGGAAATCAGGCTGCTTTTTGTGGTGAATGCATCAAGGGCCCTACACAGGAAGTACCACCATATTTTCTGAGACCTTGTGGCGTAATGGTAGCGCGTCTGACTCCAGATCAGAAGGTTGCGTGTTCAAATCATGTAGGGGGCAGGCGATGTCTTCTTGACATCAAACGTGTCATGTCTAATATGGGAAACGTTCCTTCCGTTGCGTAATGGGATAGACTTGAATCTTGACCTATGGCCTTTTTTTATCTGATCATTGAGGCAAATCAGGCTGCTTCTTGTGGTGAATGCATCAAGGGCCCTACACAGGAAGCACCACCTTGTTTTCTGAGACCTCGCGGCGCAACGGTAGCGCGTCTGACTCCAGATCAGAAGGTTGCGTGTTCAAATCGCAACCTTCTTTCAAATCGCAACCTTCTTTCAAATCGCAACCTGTTTTCTGAGACCTCGTGGCGCAACGGTAGCGTGTCTGACTCCAGATCAGAAGGTTGCGTCTTCAAATGACGTCGGGGTCAGGCGATCTCTTCTTGACATTAAACGTGTGATGTGTAATATGGAAAACGTTCCTTCTGTTGCGTAACGGTTTAGATTTGGATCTTGACTTATGGCCTTTTTTTATCTGGCAATACGAAGTAAGAAGAAAATGTGGAAACGTGTGTGCCAAATTTAAAACCAAACTCCTTCGAGCCGGAATCGAACCAGCAACCTAAGGATAGCCAACACTTCACCTACAGTCCTTCTCTCTACCAGCTGAGCTATCGAAGGATGGAAAGCCTCAATCCACAACAACACACCAAGAAATTCAGCTCAGCTGGTAGAGCGGAGGACTGTAGATGAAGTGTTAGCGATCCTTAGGTCGCTGGTTTGATTCTGGCTCGAAGGAGTTTGTTTTTAAATTTGGCACACACGTTTTGACATTTTCTTCTTGCTTCGTATTGCCAGATAAAAAAAAAGCCATAGGTCAAGACCCACATCTATCCCGTTACGTAACGGAAGGAACGTTTTCCAAATTAGACATAACACGTTTGATGTCAAGAAGAGATCGCCTGACCCCGACGTGATTTGAACACGCAACCTTCTGATCTGGAGTCAGACGTGCTACCATTGCGCCACGAGGTCTCAGAAATCAAGGTGGTGCTTCCTGTGTAGGGCCCTTGATGCATTCACCATAAAAAGCAGCCTGATTTCCCTCAATGATCTCAAGAGGTAAGGATTTCTGAATTTCTTGGTGTGTTGTTGTGGCTTGAGGTTTTCCATCCTTCGATAGCTCACCACTCATCACTGATGCATTCACCACAAAAAGCAGCCTGATTTCCCTAAATGATCAGATAAAAAAAAGCCCATAAGTCAAGATACAAAGCTAAGCCGTTACGCAACAGAAGGAACGTTTTAAATATTACACATCACACGTTTGATGTCAAGAAGAGATCGCCTCACCCCGACGTCATTTGAACACGCAACCTTCTGATATGGAGTCAGACGCGTTACCGTTGCCCCACTAGGTCTCAGAAAACAAGGTGGTGCTTCCTGTGTAGGGCCCTTGATGCATTCACAAAGAGCAGCCTGATTTCCCTCAATGATCTCAAGAGGTAAGGATTTCTGAATTTCTTGGTGTATTGTTGTGGCTTGAGGTTTTCCATCCTTCGATAGCTCAGCTGGTAGAGCGGAGGACTGTAGATGAAGTGTTGGCTATCCTTAGGTCGCTGGTTCGATTCCGGCTCGAAGGAATTTGGTTTTAAATTTGGCACACACGTTTCCACATTTTCTTCTTACTTCGTATTGCCAAATAAAAAAAAGGCCATAAGTCAAGATCCAAAGCTAAACCGTTAATCAACAGAAGGAACGTTTTCCATATTACACGTTTGATGTCAAGAAGAGATCGCCTGACCCCGACGTGATTTGAACACGCAACCTTCTGATCTGGAGTCAGACGCGCTACCGTTGCGCCACAAGGTCTCAGAAAACAAGGTTGTGCTTCCTGTGTAGGGCCCTTGATGCATTCACAAAAAGCAGCCTGATTTCCCTCAATGAGCAGATTAAAAAAAAGGCCATAGGTCAAGATCCAAATCTATCCCATTACGCAACGAAAGGAACGTTTCCCATATAAGACATCACACGTTTGATGTCAAGAAGAGATCGCCTGACCCCGACGTGATTTGAACACGCAACCTTCTGATCTGGAGTCAGACGCGTTACCGTTGCGCCACTAGGTCTCAGAAAACAAGGTGGTGCTTCCTGTGTAGGGCCCTTGATGCATTCACCACAAAAAGCAGCCTGATTTCCCTCAATGATGAGTTTGGTTTTAAATATAGCACACACGTTTCCACATTTTCTTCTTACTTCGTATTGCCAGATAAAAAAAAGGCCATAAGTCAAGATACAAAGCTAACCCGTTACGCAACAGAAGGAACATTTCCCATATTAGACATCACACGTTTGATGTCAAGAAGAGATCGCCTGACCCCGAGGTGATTTGAACACGCAACCTTCTGATCTGGAGTCAGACGCGCTACAGTTGCGCCACGAATTCTCAGAAAACAAGGTGGTGCTTCCTGTGTAGGGCCCTTGATGCATTCACCACAAAAAGCAGCCTGATTTCCCTCAATGATCAGAGGCCATAGGTCATTACTGTAGATGAAGTGTTGGCTATCCTTAGGTCGCTGGTTTGATTCCGGCTCGAAGGAGTTTGGTTTTAAATTTGGCACACACGTTTCCACATTTTCTTCTTACTTCGTATTGCCAGATAAAAAAAAGGCCATAAGTCAAGATCCAAAGCTAACCCGTTATTCAACAGAAGGAACGTTTTCCATATTACACGTTTGATGTCAAGAAGAGATCGCTAGACCCCGACGTGATTTGAACACGCAACCTTCTGAACTGGAGTCAGACGCGCTACCGTTGCACCACGAGGTCTCAGAAATCAAGGTGGTGCTTCCTGTGTAGGGCCCTTGATGCATTCACAAAGAGCAGCCTGATTTCCCTCAATGATCAGATAAAAAAAAGGCCATAGGTCATTACTGTAAATGAAGTGTTGGCTATCCTTAGGTCGCTGGTTTGATTCCGGCTCGAAGGAGTTTGGTTTTAAATATGGCACACACGTTTCCACATTTTCTTCTTACTTCGTATTGCCAGATAAAAAAGAGCCTCACCACTTGAGCTTATGGGGAACATAAGGATTTTGTGGTGAATGTATCAAGGGCCCTATGCAGGAAAGATATCTTCTTGACCTCCTATTTGTGAATGTTCCTTCAGTGCTGTACCATGACTGATTTGCATATTGTCCATTGCTGCTTTTTGTGGTCAGTGTATTAAAGTGCTTATGCAAGAACTGCAAGCTAATTTTCTGGGACCTTGTCTTGTGAAGATCATGAGTTTGTCTTCAGAATAGAAGGTTTTGTGTTCAAATCACGTTGGGGTGAGGTGTTTTCTTCTTGACTTCATGAGTGTCAAGTCTAATGTAAGAGGTGTTCTTTTTGTCATGTATTATGATTAATTTACATCTTTATGCTTGGACTGTTTTTTTTAACTGACAATATGAATACTAAAGAAATATTGGTTCAGAGACTTCACAGCCATTCCACACTTGATCTGTATTTTTCACTGCCCATATTAACAGATCATAGCATGTACACTGCAATTCAGTTATGGTCCAGTAATGCTAATCAGTTCTGCGCCAATTTGTATTTTTGCTTTGTTGTAGACTGCATTGTACAGTGCATTGTTTGTGGTCAAAATTAACATGGATTGACAGTAGTTTCATGATAAATGCATGTAATGTCTACTGGGACCCAGACCACAGACCAAAGAAATAAAATGAAACTATTTGAAATCTGTGGTCAAATCTTCTGAGAAAAGAAGTGCCCTTAACTGTATTGAATGTGCACTTAGTGTGCTTCAAATCGGAAATGTAATTTTTATTTCATGCTTACACTAAGTCCTATTTAAGTGGGTCAAAAAGCACTTTGATGTTTATCTAATTGTATTTAATATAAATTTAAACTATACCAAATTTACAATGTACGTGCAATTAAGTGTCTGAAAACTCAAAATATGATTTTCTTACTTAGTATTTTTGTCTTGTTTTCTAGTATAAATATCTAAACACTCTTGAATCAAGATGCATTTACTTTACAAGTAAAATGACTTAAGATATTATGTCTTGTTTTCTGAAAAAAAAAAATCATAATTTTAATTCTGAAGTGGGCTTTTATATGAACTGTTTTGGACTGCTGTCTTGAATTGGGTGCAATACCTGTGAGTTGTACCTGTGAGCGCTGCACTTCTCGTCCGGTGTGCGACTACATGTCGCACATGTATTAAATGCGCAGTTTTCTAACGTATTTACTTTAACTTGTTAGGTAATATCAATGATATGACGTTTCAGATGCGTCTGAAATGACAAAAACATATACATATGTTTAATCATTTGATCAAAATATTGCTAGGGACAGTTTGGTAGTGGCTGGATATTGGTAGGGACACGTCCCAAGCCCCCCCCCCCCAATTCTACGCCCCTGGCTATATACAGTGCTTAACAAATTTATTAGACCACCAGTCAAAAACTTGTTTAAAACTATTGTATGGTCATTAGGCAATAACAAACTGAAACAACTAAATAGTCTTTATTCACACATAATAACCAAAAAACTAATTGAATAAACATTTTATGTTTGGCCTTGATAAAAGCTTTCATTGTTGCTGGCATAATTTATATGCACTTTTACACAGTCTCTGTTGTTACTGACTTCAAAATAGTTTCTAGTTGTTCCCAAAGACCTGGGGCACGTTCAGGTTCACACCGGTGCCCAACGTTTTGCTACGGTTTCCGGGTTGAACGACATGTTTCCTGGAAACGGTGTGCAACGGGGTTTGAGATACGTTTTCTCTTGTTTGGTGGGTGTGTCAGAAATGTGCCCAATCAGCAGCAACATGTATATAAACCACGCGGTCTTAAAGAGACAGCTCACAATGAGTCCAAGTGAAGTCGTTTACAACCGTGTCCGCTGCAGCTCGGTATACAACAATTGAAGATATTAGAAGACATGTTTGTTGTAAGAGTTTTATAGTAACATAGCATATCAACATGATGATGATGAATTTGTAAGTAAATGTAATTAACATCAAAATAAATTCACAAGAGCGAGTATATTGTTTGCACATGTTTATTTACATTAAAGGCAAAATAACTGAAGAGCGCAAGTATAGATCTGGAACTTCTTTAAATAAGTCTGTCTAAATATCATGTAGTAATTGCAATGTCTTCTGGTCCATATCCTTTCCTTAGGAAGGTGTGCTAGACACTGATTAATGTAACATAAAAATACTATACATATTTATATATTTTGCTATTGTATTGTGCAGTGACACTTTCACTTTTCTATGCTCCTCTGATTATATAATGGCAAATATTACAATATCATAGCACAACAACAGTGATCAGCAATAATAAGTCTAATACTCACAATAAATATAATAAGGTCATAGATCATAACACAGTCTCGGAGGTAAGAAGTGGATTATCCTTCATCTGAAATGTTTTTCTTTTCATCCTGAAATGCGAGGCAAATATTGGATCATGATAATTATGAAGCACAGTTTCCACAAATCCCTTATTCACTCGATTGATGTTCTCTTTTATTCTGGACAGCAGTGTCTGTAACATCGAGTGTATTTTGCAGTATTAAACACGTATTTATACCGATTTCAACGGGCTTCGAAAATTCTTCAAAAAGCACAAAGAATGTCCTTCTCAGCTGCCGTAGTTGTAACTCTTGCATCATCAGAACAGTGTGTAATTGTAACGAGGCAGACGAGACATGAGGATCCAAGTACGAGCTTTATTTGTAAAACGGTCAAAATACAGGCAGGGTCGAACAACAGCAAACAGTATCCAGAGGGCTAGACAAGAGAGGTAATCCAAAACGTGAGCAATAATCCAGGCAAGGCGCGAACAGAGTCCGAAACGGCAAGACAAGGGTTAATCCAAACAGACAATAGATCAAGGGCAGGCTGCTGACAGACGAGACGAGATAAACCAGGCAAGGATCAGGACACAGATGAAACAGACTATAAACAAGGTTAGGCTAGACTTAACTTCAAAAAACACGGAATGGCTCCGTAAGGTTGCTATCACTAGGAGAGAGATAAATGCAGACAATACTCGGCAGTGAGGGAGAGAGAGTCCAAAGCTTATAAAGAGTGTGTGATTGGGTGATAGTTCTCAGGTGTGAGCGTGATTAGTGTAATCAGCTGTATGTGTGTCGTCAGTGCAGTGGATGATGGGAAATGCAGTCCAGTGTGCTGTGTGGTGTGAGAGTCAATATGATGGAGAGGCGACCTCTGGTGGCTATCGGGCGGAAGGCCACAGACCGGATTCATGACAGTAATAAACGTTTTGCACCGTTTTGTCGGGGCTGAACTTGGCCCTGCTTTTGATTGTGCAATCGATCTTCGAATCCATTCAATCCCAACAATAATTATATTTTAGCAGAAACACTACTGTGACTAAAGATCTTACACATACTTGTGGATTAACCATTACAGAAACATAACAAATTATTTTGGTAATCAATACTTAGTTTAGGGCAGCTGAGGCACAAACTTAACATTGGGTGGTGGCCTAATTAATTTGTTAAGCACTGTATATGTAATTGAAAACAAACAATTCTGAAAACAACCTTTTTACACAAGGGAGTAAAATATTAGAAAATGATTTTGTAAATTAAATATGGTGATATCAGGCATAAAACAGCTTAGTTTTTTGTTAATCGCATAACTGATTCAAAATCCAACAATTGACATTTAACTGTGCTCTTATGATTAATAAGGACTGTTTTTAATATTTTTGTGTTGAATTGATCGTAATAAAATAAAATTGTTCAGGCCCTACAGGTTTGAAACATTAGCTGCCCCACATTTTTTGTGGCAGGAATAAAATGGGCCGGCTGATCAGCAAAAATGGTGTGTTACTGTCAAACTCTGCAAAGTGAAATCCCTTCTGATAAAACAGCATGTGATACATTATATTACTATAATTAAAAATAATTACTATAATTAAAAACATTTGAATTGGACATTAAACAGTTTCTTACAAACTTATGTGATTTCATAAAATACATAAATATAATCGTATATGGCAACAGTTTAAATTACAATTAGCTTCATGACTGCAAAGACATATTAAACAGATGAGGTTATACAACACTTCTGCTTGAATGTCACTGTTAATTATTGAGTGTTTGTAATAACTAATAATGTGGATTTTGGTCAAACGATGTTTAAATATGTTAAGTAACATTCTAGAAGAATTTAATGTGGAAGATGTGAAGTGTTCAGATGCAAAAGCGTGAAGTGCCATGTGTGTGTGCATCTAAAATGAGTGTGTGTGTTGTGTGTGTGTGTGTGTGTGTGCATGCGTGTGTGTGTGTGTGCAATAATATTACTCTAATGGCAATGTATAGGTCCTGTGCTATGCAATGCGTGTGCAGAGTGTGTAACTGTGTGTGTGTGCTGTGTAGAAGAAAATGTGTGTGTGTGATGTGCATGAGTGCTGTGTGTGCATGTGAACTCTGCATGCGTGCGTGAAGAAACAATGTGTTACTGTGCATGAAAGTGTGTGTATTACTGTGTGGTGAAAGTGTGTGTGTGTGTGTGCATGAGTGTGTGTGTGGTGTGCATGCGTGGTTGAGTGAGTGTGTGTGTGTGCCTAATGTGTGTGCACTGTGTGTGTAATTGAAAACGTGAAAACAACCTGTACACAAGTGAGTGTGTGTGGCGGGTGGTGGTGTGGGGGCTCTAGGTGTAGCACCAAAGAGTCTTAACCCGCCACTGGGTATAGAGAATGAGAATGTGACGTAACGCCGCGTTGAGTTCTGGGAAACTGCTTTGTTTATCCGCCATACTTGCAGGATAGCGCTGCCGTTCCGCTATTGAGTTTAGGGCAGTATTTGATTTTTTTCGTGATTGTGAAAAATGTCACCATTGTATGTCAATCATGCTGCATCGAGAATTGCAATAGTAACTCATATCATCGTTCTGAGCGATAACTGGATAAAACAGCTTATGTACAATCTACTGCACCGTTGCACATTACTGTGTATGTATATATGTGTACATAATGTAGAATGTGTACATACGGTGTATAATGTGTATTGATAACTGTAAGTATGTCTAACAGTACTGAGTATATGTATGTGTATATTGCACATTGTCATCTGTATAAGTCTGTAAGTATGTAATGGTACTGTCTATATGTTAATTGTTCTGCACTGTATGGAGCACGCTCTCAAGAATTTCACTCATCAAGGCACATGTGCTGTGATGATGTGACAATAAACGTGATTTGATTTGATTTGAACAGTATGTTTTTTTCACCTTTTTTCTATGTAAAAACACCAAAGGACGCAGGTTGCAGAGAAGACGCCGAATAGTAAATCTGTTAGTCACTGATTAAACCTCTCACTCAATAAAAGAATCACATTTCTGTGTGTTTTTGAAAGATTTGATTTTGTTGGTTTAATAATTAATGTTACCTTCTTTGCGAGTATGACTCTCACTAGACTTGTGAATTAGCAGAACTTGCACAGGGGACTTTCTGAAATGCTTAAAGTGGCTTAAAGGGATAGTTCACTTTGAAATTAAAATGTGGTATCTATCAGCTTACTCCAAGGGCATCCAAGATGTAGATGTCTTTTTTTCTTCAGTAGATCCAATTTTGATGTTTTTAGGTCAAACCGTTCTAGTCTGTCAGTCATATAATGGCAGGTATAGGTCACTGTCTCTATAAGAGGGAAAAAGAACATGCACAGAGAAATCCAAATTAAACAATTCCCCATCGTAACTACACATTGATGGCCTAAGACACGAAACGAGCGGTTTGTGTGAGAAAACCAACAGTATTTATATCGTTTTTTACCTCTTGTACACAACCATGTCCAAGTGATCTGAGTGCACACACACATCCGGTGTGTGACGTGTGTGTGCGCGCGCTCTGGCTCACGCTGCATTCACACGGGGCGTCGGCGTCAACGCTTGACGGAGGGCGTGTCTGAAGCGTGGTGCTGACGCGCCGTCATAGTTACAACAACCAATCACATACTTCTCTGGTGTTGCATGAACGGGATTGGGTATTTGCATGAGGCGATCTGATTGGCTGACGCCTCCGTTGGCGCTTGAAAAGTTGCGTCAGCACCACGCTTCAGACACGCCCTCCGTCAAGCGTTGACGCCGACTGAGCCAGAGCGCGCGCACACACACGTCACACACCGGATGTGTGTGTGCACTCAGATCACTTGGACATGGTTGTGTACAAGAGGTAAAAAACGATATAAATACTGTTCGTTTTCTCACACAAACCGCTCGTTTCGTGTCTTAGGCCATCAATGTGTAGTTACGATGGGGAATTGTTTAATTTGGATTTCTCTGTGCATGTTCTTTTTCCCTCTTATAGAGACAGTGACCTATACCTGCCATTATATGACTGACAGACTAGAACGGTTTGACCTAAAAACAACAAAATTGGATCTACTGAAGAAAAAAAGACACCTACATCTTGGATGCCCTTGGGGTAAGCTGATAGATACCACATTTTAATTTCAAAGTGAACTATCCCTTTAAGATAACAAGACAGTGATAAAGACTAAATTGTAAAGCTATGTGCAGATACGCAGCTCAAAATGTGAACGCAACACGTTTATTTACATTAAGCATTTTCCTCTCATAAGAACACGCTTAATGCACCGAAACAGTGATATAAAAGACCAAATTCTGTACACACCTTACTAATAAATCATAATATGTGCAGAAAACAGCTGAGCCCAAAATATGAACATTAAATATCACTGTCTTAATCCATAAGCGCTTTCTACATTACGGTTTAAAGGAGGAAAATGCATAACGTTTAAACATGTCGCGTTAATATTCTGGCTCTTCTAGAATCACTGTCTTAGTACATTAAACCAGCATTTTAATGAAATGCTATAAAACTGTTCACAAGCTACTAGGGATTAGATTGTGCTTGTCTTAAAGGCAAAAGCAAAACAAAAGATAAGCAGTTATCTGTATAGAGAATGAGAAGTAACCATGGAAACAGACAGCATCCTGCTAATATGGCCTTCCCGAACCATACTATAGTAAAGTGTATTATACTGTATATATTATAAATTATTTTTATGTAGGCCTAAATTATTTTTGTACTATTTTACTGAAGCTTTTTTCTTTTTCACAAGGTAGCTAATATATAAAAAATATATTTTCATTTGTAATGAAAAGTTAGTCTCGGACATCCACAGAAACGATTTTATATTCGCTTTGAAAAATAGTGACTTGCATAGGTTTAAAAATATAAGAGGGGTATAGAAATGGTTTTGTTTAGGATTAAGGTTTGCTTAAAATAACTTATAAATTAAATTTAAATAATTCAAACAGTAAATAATTCCTTTGGAAGCACGTTTTCGCCACTGAATAAAAAAATACAAATGTAATTGTGACGTTTTATCTCACAATTATGTTTTTTTTCTCAGAATTGTGAGATATAAACTCAAAACAAATGCGGTCCTAGCGCTGCGGTTCTGGAACTGCATCATGCTGCTGCTCAATATATAGCACAGTCCGGTCGTACTATTATGTGATGAGGGGAAATTGCGTAACGCTGCTATCCGGAGACCAGATTTCTCAGGTGTGCTTGGCCTATCTTACCCCGAACTTGAATCAGATCAGCATTTTCTGATCTCAAATAAATTTATAATACATAATAACAATAATGTCAATGATAGTAACCCCACAGTGTCCGTGCCGTTGTGAAACACCCGGCGCTCCCCCCGTTCCCAGCTCAGGTGGTGCGGTCGGGTCTGGAGCAGGAAGCGGGAAGCGGGAAGCGGAAGTCTGTGGCCAGGAACGCGGACGACTTTTCTCTTCATAACTATTATTATATTCTCTATTAGCGTTATTCACTTCAATAACACGTGCACTAAGGAGGACATCGAAGTACACAGTAAGTGTAAAGGCGTGATTTTACACGTTTTAACGTCCAGTTAAGAGGCGAAACCACCAAACCTCGAACGCATTAATAACACTAGCGTTTATTTCTTAGCAAAACGCTTTATTTCTGCTTGTTTGTTTGCATTAGTGTCCGCAGATCTGATTTAACGTGTCTATTTAAACTAATTAATCTTGTTCGTCTGCTTGTGTGTATTGTGTGTACACACACAAGACGTGTTCATTCACATATCGCGTTAATTAGCATTAATTCAGTAGTAAACATGTTTGATGACTAGCTAGGTCCAACTGACGTATTTGTTGTTTAGTGGCCTAGATAGGCGTCTTCCTTACAGAGCGAGTTCACTATAGGACTGATACCTAGATAGTGATTGTGCAAGTGTGAACACATATGTGACCCTGGAGCACAAAACCAGTCATAAGGGTCAATTTTCTGAAATTGAGATTTATGGATCATCTGTAAGCTGAATAAATAGCTTTCCATTGATGTATGGTTTGTTATGATAGGACAATATTTGGCTGAGATACAACTATTTGTAAATCTGAGGGTGCAAAAAAATCAAAATATTGAGAAAATCACCTTTAAAGTTGTTCAAATGAATTCTTAGCAATGCATATTACTAATCAGAAATTAAGTTTTGATATATTTACGGTAGAAAACTTACAAAATATCTTAATATCCTAATGATTTTTGGCATAACAGAAAAATTGATAATTTTGACTCATACAATGTATTGTTGTCTATTGCTACAAATATACCTGTGTTACTGATGACTGCTTTTGTGCTCCAGGGACACATGTGTGGTACATTGGGATGATTTAATGGTGTTTGTGTTGGTCAGATGTGGAAGGCAGCCGCAGGTCAGTCCGTCTCTGTGTCGGTGGATGATGGAGGAGATGATTGGGAAACTGACCCGGACTTTGAGGTTACAAACACTGCATCACTTCTCAAGACATGCTCATTCATGCATTAACCTCTTAAGACCCTGCGGCCTCATATGAGGATATTAGACGTTACACGCCACAGTTTTAAGTCGTGTACAGAACACATTCAAGGCTTTACAGAGATACTATTGGATGTTTTATTATAACCACTCCCTCTCTTTGCTCTTCAAATATGTCTGATATTAATTTAGTGACACTCCTATGGAAATATGATATTAAATCTAATTATTAAACTGTGTGTCTTAAATCAACATCTCAGGAAAATGTTATGGGTTTCAAATCAAAATATGATTTTCTGTTATGAAACACTACGTTGATTTCATACACACACCGGGACTAAAAGCATGTTTATTACGCATTTTGGGAGACATAACAAATTAATAAATATTATTATGAAAATCGTGTCAATTATTACTCCCATTATTACACTTCATGTTGGCACAAAAACACATTAATATGCAAATTAGATTTAGTTTATAGATACATTGTATATAATGAGAACCCGTTTATGGCCATCTTTTCACACATTTTGCAGAAAGAAAAATGGTATATGTAATTATTATGTTATAACATAGTTGAGAATCATCTTTATACAAAGTTTGGTAAACTAAAATGCATTGGTGATTTATAAAATCAATTGTTTTTGCTTATGCATGTTCATTCATGTCTTTTTATTTTTCTTAAAGAATTTGAGTCCCGATACAGATGTCATAGCATAACTTATGAATGAAATATCATTTTTACTTTTTTTTTAAACATTATTTTTAATGCTCTAAACATGGAAAAATCTATTTTTTTCCTAAAACGTTTTTCTCGGGTCTTAAGTGTTTTTATCAGTCGATGTAGATGAAAATTCATGCAGTGAAATATTATGTTTTTTTTTTTAGATGCAAACTGTTAGCTAATCACAGTCTGTTCAATTCAGCGTGTCTAGTGAAT